>JAOTQP010001179.1:13354531-13366362 GCA_026413545.1 Cichladusa arquata
ACATTAGGTTTGGTATATAATCTCTTTTTGGGAGGAGAGGGGGAATCTAGAAATTAAACATGCATGTCTATCATACCGGAGTCCACAATCTAAAGGCATGGGAAGAGAGGTACACACTACCTCAGGTAAAGCAAAAATCCAGATACTGGACAAGTCCTGAGAACAGGAATATTTGCATGACATTAAAAACTGACATACATGTACATGTATACACCACATATACACTGATATACTCCAAGAAATTGCACTCTTCTTGTATCTCATTCTGCCTTGAAGATATTGGTTATAATCTGTGAAACAACAAGGAAAGGAAACGTTTATATTCTTCTTGCCCCATAACTTCCAAGAAGTTATAGCCCCCACCTCTCCTCCTGCATATTCTCTCCAACACCAGGAGAGTTCTGGACCAGTCCCTGGAATTGCACATAAAGGTCATTTGGACCCTGGTCCTATGTCTGGGAATACAGCACTGGGAGTCTGGACCGTGCTGCTTTATTGAGACTGTCCTGCAGACAAAAGGGACAATCTGAGAAACCAGGCAGGAGTGCAGTAACCACCCTGCAGACATTTAACGTGGTTTGCTTACAAGCCTGAGCAGAACTACTTTGTATTATAATTTGCCAACCTCTGCCTGGGTTTCTAATGTGACTTCCACCAGGATTTCCTGGCCAAAACAAGAAATTTTATGTGGATTGAGGAGCCCCTCAATCCACATCAAATGCCCAAGCACAACTTCAACAGACTCACCAGCTACTGGATCGATCTAGGACACAGCCTAGAACTGCACATACAAAACATTCAAAACCCAGGACAAAGCATCTGCTTCTTGTTCAGTTTAACATGGAACACAGAGTTTATCTTCAGAGATTTGCAGGAGAGCTGAGTTTGGAAGAGATCTCTGGAGATCATCTGGTCCCATCCTCCTTTCTCCTGAGTGAAATAAGAAAAATTACGCAGAGTTGACAACAGATCATTGAAGACTTCTCCAGAACACCTCACTGAAGTAGCTTCTTAGCCAAGAAGAAAGCAGAACTGGTAGACCATCAGTCTGAAAATGGCATTACATATCTAATGACCATCTTTCAGACTTGGAATGACTTTGTTTTGTTCTCCCTATTAAAAAAAATAAATTCACACAAGAGACGATTTTAAACAATTACTTGCTTTCGTTCCTCTTACATGTCCTTATCACCTGTTAAATACTCTTGTGAATCATTTTGGTTTGTACTTTTGAACATGGCTATAATTGCTTCCATGGGGAGCCTACTACTGTTGATATTGCCAGTACTCCATGACCATGATGAAGTGCTCCTCACTCAAGCCCAAGATGTTACCATTTGAAGCTGATAAGAAACAGCTTATGGAATATGGCAGTGCCTGCACTGGGAAGTGTTTCTGGTCACTGGATCGAGACAAGATTAGTGCGTTGCCTAAGTACTGCTTCTTTCCTATAAAGAATTCACTTCTAAAAAATAAAAAAGGTAAGGAGGTGGGGAGGGATCTGCTTGGTATTAAGGCCCTGGGTAGCTACTAATTATCACAGTATGACAGACAAGCTTGGCTACAAATCTGATTAGGTTATTCATTATTCAATTCATACTAATATGTTTGGTGTATAGAAAAGGACCCACATTCAATTTCTCGAACTTCCCTCCTGCCAACACAAAGACCAGCTCCTATTCCTTTAGAACACTGCATCAGTCAATTCCACTTTTCAAATTCTAAATACTGTGTTGAAAAGTAAAGAAATAGAAAAAAAAACCAAGCTGTAATTATATTTCTAGCTCTCTAAACATGTGTAAGCACATTCACAACCACAGCCATGACAAGCTCAGTTTTGTTCTTTAACAGAAGTTTAGCACATGCTGCCCCCGTGAGAGTTTTCCCTCTTACTTAGTAAGTTCTTTACTGTCCTGTAATTGTTTGTGTAGGATGAGGTGAAGTAACTTTTTCTGAAATGCTGCCAAGTGCAGATAGCCTCCCACTTCTTCCCAGGCAAACCACCTCCTGACAGATTTCCTTGGAGGCTTCCTGCAGCCAGCACTAAGAAGGCAGAATGGTGCAGCAGTACATGGACGGCAGGGGCTTTCAAAGAGCCCTAGATTATGTATTTTAAAAGCTCACCTTAAAGGGAATAACTGGTTAATCAAATGCAGGCACTAAACAAGGCAGATTTTACACAGGCAAATGTAAGATTAACACTGCTGGAGCCCAGAAAAAGGGCAGCAAGGCCAGGACATGGCATAGGGTGGAGCAGGCTCCTTCCCCTGTTTGCCCAGCGCAGCAGAGCCCTGCAGGAGCAGCAGGGCAGGCTCAGGGCAGCAGCACTGCTCTCCATGCCCAGAGACATCCCCCTCTGCTCACCCTGAGCGAGTCAGGCCACCAGAACTCCTGCAAAGTCAAAGGCAAACAGAAGTTGGGGAACATTTTTGCATTATAGATGTAAAAGTTGAAAGAATCATCAGGAGGACTGAGAGATTCAGCTGGTGGTTTTTTCCCTGATGTTTTTTCCAAATGTGGTCTAAACCCCTCATCTGTACACAGAAAAAAAGGCGAAGGAGGAAGGCAGTGATACTGCTTGTGCATACACCACATTAAGAAAAACAACCCTGTTGAACATTTGTGCATTGCACTGAAAATTTTAAAAGGTGCAAAAGGCCTAAAACTTTAAAAACTTGCCCAACAAGAAGCCACAAGAAAAGTTGTATTTTTTGCATTCGAGTGGAACTCTAAACATGATTTCACAGTGTTTTGTGAGCAGACACATAGCACAAACTGTCTAATAGAAGAAAGCACCCTTCATCTATCAGGCTAAAACCCATCAGGATTCATGGAAGAACTTCAACCCAAACTTGTAAAAATTAGTAAATCAGCTCCTAATTTTTGGCAGAGCAAGGGTAAAATAAAACTAACAGTTTTTAAAAATCATCTTAACATCAGGATTGACCAAGCACCTAAAACATATGGTTTAAGATCATCAGAATTTATAAATTCAGCAGCAGACTGGACACACCACCGCAGCTTGCACGTGCAGACCAAGTGCTATAGTATGCAGATTGCCATGGTCTTCTTGTTGCAAACATTTATTCATTGTTTGGATATATAAAGATTGTATAGAATATTCTGGATCACATAAATTAGCATTACATTTATACAACCTTGTATTTTATGTCCAACTATAAAAAAAAATTCATTGAGGCAGAGCTGTAGCTACTCTCTATTACCCAAACTCTATAAATGAAAATTCTTTCAAGTCTTTGCTTTTCTGTGAACTGTGCAAAAAAATCTAGTATTACATCTTTTCACCCTGCAAGCTCACTGCTGTGTGTTCAGATGCATGAGAGATCTCTATCAGAGCTCACATTTTAGTTAAACACTAGTCTCAGAAGTACTGTAATAGCTATTTTTGTCCTAATTTAGGGACTAGCAGACAAGAATGTGAAGGAAGGAAAAAAGAAGGAAAAAATAGCAAGAGGTATATCTGATTCTCAGCATAAAATTATTGTGCCAGGAATAGTTTGGAGCGTATTTTGTTCCAGCACCAGCTCTGTCTGAGTATGTCATCAGCATCCAAGTCATATCTCCTGGGGCAATCAGAAGCACTAGAATTGTGAGCCAATAGCTTTGGGACTAGTGAGAGGCTGTGATGATCCCAGGCAGCTCTGCAGAGCCTGCAAACTGGCATCTGCCACCTTCTGACCATAATTCTGGTTCATAATTAAAATGCCATCATTGACAGAAAAGCCTTGAAAGACAGCATGCACCTGAGAAGGCTCCTAAAATAGTGATCATATTTCTTCCTCTCAGTGCACACAAAGAGCACAGGAAATTCAATGTTCACACTCTAAAATAATATCAAATCAGACAACTTCTGCTTCTTGAGCTTTTATTTGATTTACTTTCATGAAAAACATTCTTTAATACTCTTAAACATAAGAAATTTTCCTTAAAATAATTATGTCTGATTACACTGATATCTCTCTTGCCACCTATTGTACATCTTTGGCAACACAAAAGGTTTTGGATACTTGGTTTTGCCTTTCCCTCACCTCTTGCCTATGCTCTCTTCTTTGATTTTTTTTTTCCCTGACAGTACAGCCTTTTCCTAATTCATGACTGCATTGACACATCTACTAGCCTCAGTATAGCTCTTATTCCATGGAACTCTCCTTTCTATTTAAACAACAGTAACAGTAATTTTAAAAACCTAACAAAATTCAAAAGGTGCAGTATTTTCTACTAAATCTGAGCATCCCTTCTAAACAGTTCTAGTGATCTTGTAGCTGACAGAAACTACTTGCACGGCATATGTAGTTTCTGCATCTTTACCCATAATTTTAAGGCCAAGAAAAGGACAACAAAGAGGTGTGTCTGGATAAAACAAAACTGCATTGCAAAGCCAGTGGGAAGAATGATGCCTTAAATCAGGTTTCCCATAAATTTTAAGATCTCTACAAGACAATCACTGCCATCTGAGATGGATTGCCACAAGAAATTTAAAAGGCAAGACTTTTCGATTTTACAAGTATCTGTGCTGCAAGAACACCTGCAATGCAGAGAAAAAGGACTCTTCCTGCACTGCATTGAGTGCACTGGCACTCAGTTTACCAGAACTCTACAATGGCCTAAAGACAATACAGATAAAGTCTTCTATTACCACACAAGAAACCCAGGCTAGCTTTTTTTTTCTTTTTCTTGGTCCCTGAGTTTGAAAAACTGAGGCAAATCCGAGCGGTTCACCTGATGCTTGGGGGGGGAAAGCTGCAAAATATATCCTGGGATGGGAGAAATATTATACCCTTTTCTGAGTCAGTCTGCAAAGGCTTTCACAAAGAAACACTCTCAAAATATCACTTTAAAAAGCTGTGCATATAGACTTAGATGACTGACCACACCAGGCCTGAGAGAGAACAAAAGGGTGTAAAATACTCCAAAGTAAGAGGAGTAAGAGAGAAGCTTATCAGGTGTTTTATATTTTGACCACTGCCCTTGCTAGGTACCCCTTCCTTATCATTTGATTGCCTCAAACGTTCACATTAGACATTGTTCTACTTTTGTGCATTGCTTGGCAGATTTGACAAAGATACAAACAAAATAACTCCCTAAGCCAATTTGCTGAATGCAAAACTCGTCTTCTGAGACCAAGTGCTCTAAAAGAAGTCTCTCATCCAGGGTCTCTCCAGCTATAAGCAAGGACATTGTAATGTTCAACTTCACACACCCTAGAGGAAAATACTGAAGCCATTTCCCTGAGGACCCTGAGATACAAATGGAAAACACTATGTCCTTTTTGCCAAAGCATTTTTTCCTGCCAAACTCCAGAAAAGCATCCCTAAGACGTTGAAGCCTGAAGTTTAGGGATTCACCAGCTACACATGCTCAAATGGAGCACTGCTCCAGCCCGGGGGCTCCCATGCAGTCAGTTTACTTTGCTGTAACTCAAGAGAGCGGGCAAAGGAATGGGCAAGTGGAGCAGTATCACCACAAGGGAGCACACGGGCTCATTCAGCTGGCCATAAATATAACTGCCAAGCCTCCATCCCATGGTGTCACTGGCCTTCTCAAGCCCAGAGGTCTGCAAATAACAGCACAGCTTTTGCTTTGTTACATACACCACTGCTTTACAACATGACTGCCTCAGAAAGTAACTACAGACAAAAAACCTTTCTAGGAGGCCTCACTGTCTCCTCCACATAGTAAGTATTTGTGTTTTAGATCTGACTGCATAACAAGGAAAACAGTCTCATTCAAAGATTTTTGTATGTTCAAGCTGTGGCCCTTCCAAGATGCCATGAACCACCAGGCAATGGCACAATATGAGCTTGCTGGCACCCAGAGTCCAGCGCAGGTGTCAGAGCACATCCTCCGCAGGCAGTGCTGTCCTCCTCCCCTTCAGCCCCATCCTGCACCAGGCTTTGCTGCTCAGATTCTCACAGACATTCTCCAGTCATGTTTAGTCACTGTAGACTATCCTTTCGAACATGAATGGAAGATAGAAATGTGCCTTGCTACACACTGAATGAAGAAAAGCAACGACAACACCTGTAAAACAGAGGATCAATGCCAGAAAAATAGCCTCCTGTTGTGAGGTCACACCACAGCTGGAAGACAATGAGCCAAGAGGATTTATAAAGGAAAGCAGCAGAGACACGCACTAGTTGGAAAAGAAGAACCCAGAGAACAACTTTAAATAAAACTGTTTGGTGATGGCTAAATGGAAATATAAGCAAAGGTGAGCTGTGTTTCTAGCCATGAAAATATATAATAAAGAACAGAAAACACAGAAAAACACCAGAGGTATCAATCTCAATTAACAGACAGGAAATGGTACACACCTGAATGCTATTTCAGCCTGTAGATAAAATAAAAACTGAACAAACAACTGAAACAAACCACCACACTGTGATACAAGAAAGAATTACAAGTGCCACTGTAGGAGGAGTCTTAGCTAGGGTTGCAAAATCTATCTGCCTCATCACCTGATCTATATCCTCACCAGTCCAGTAACATAAAGACACTTTTAATTTCATTTTGCAAGCTGAATAAAGACAAGAAAAGATGCACAGAATAGAGAGAACTCAAACTGTCAATACCTATCTTCTACCATCTCTTCTACCATCACTAAAGAGGCAATTTAAGGTCCACATGATCAGTCAACCTAGACTCCTGTCAAACACCTTGTAACACCTAGCAATCCAATTTCAATCTGTTCTTCTTGCATTATTTGCTGCTAACATTATCCCTGCCTGATTCAACACAGCAATCAAATAAACCACTACACAATACAGAGGGCTACAAGAAATGAATGAAACCAGTTATAAAACAGTACTGATGCTATTTCATTTTCTAAGTTTTCAGCCTACAGTCCACACCAGATCCCCAGCTGGCATTTATCAGTATAGCTCTAATGATCCATTAGGCCAATTTAGACTGCTGCAGATCTGGCTGCTAGTGTTAGACTTCAGCATTAAGAAGTCAATGAAAAAGCACAGGTGGTACTATTGATTAACTGAAAAATCAGACAGATGATCTGTCCTTTTTCCAGACTCAGGGTACAACTAATTTACACTGGATACGCTTATGTCTTCAAAAGCAATTATTAGTTTAGCTGTTTCATACTAACACTAAGTAAAATACCATAATTTCATAGCATTTTCCTAATGTGTAATTGCATACTATCATCATCCTCTAACTAATTTCAGCTGTTTTCAAAGGTTCAAAAGCCAACTTTAATTCAGTAAAACTTAAAATTAGTAAATGCATGTAAGGACATTTCAAATCGTTTGAAAATGGGAAGTTTTCAGTCTTGTATATGCTCAAAAAAGAAGCCATGTCTTCCCTAGACATAATGACAATGACTACAGCCCACCTAGACTGACAGTGTTTTGGCTACAGCGTGACATATAGCTTAGAAGAAAAAATATTTTTATCTCTAGTAATTCCACAACTGGTGATACTGGTAAGCTAAGGGTATTAGTAAAGATGACATTTACAGCGTGGTGATGATGCCAGCGCGTACGCTTTCATGCCTCCTTTGAATTCTCAAACAACCTGTATGTCACTCTTTTCTTGTGGATACAGATTGCCTTTATTATTTGGTCAGGAAAATCAAACTGCCATAGGAAGTTTGATCAGGAAGATCAAACTGCCATAACATCCTCTTCCTCTCCACTTTTTAGCTCGATGTCATCCTGAGTATTTTCAAGGTACTTGAAATAATAATATGGACTGACTAATTTCTTACCCAGTTGTGTGAGGATGTAAGTGGTCTGCATGGAAGGAGACCCTTTTCTTTAAATCATTAAGTAATTCTTCAATAAACTGACACTGGCAGACAGCATCTCTGTTTAACTGTTGCACCTCATAGCCAAACACAATGCTGTTCCACAACACTGCTAATGCTGCTTTTCAATGAGACTGCCAAAGTTGCACCATGACCAGTGGCTTTTTCTTCCCTCTCTACCTGTCCTCCAGTTATAGACCAATACATTAATTCAGCAATTTGAAAACTTTTGAGTAGCTGAGATATTTTGAAATATAAAGTNNNGTTTACTCATTTTAGGCTCAGCTCTACCGAGTAAAATAACAATACAGCAAGTCACCTGCAGTGACCTTAAAGAAGATCAATTGGCAAGAGACCCAGATCATCACATGGAACTCTGTTTAAAAAACTTTTCCATAACTTTAATGTCTCTGTTGGATACAGAACTGTCCTCTGATTGGGACATCACTGAAGCTGTGGGGCATGTGAAACCCAGGACCCCTCATCCTTCCAACCCACAGCTGTGATTCAGAGAGAGGTATGAAAGACAAATTCAGGACATAGCTTTGGTGGAAACATCTTCATCGCCCAATAGTAATTTCTGCAATACTGAGCTAATAATACACTCTCAAGATGTCCTAGTAAGAAGTGCCACATAGGAACTAGGTATTGCTGGATTTTCAGTTGGGGCAGTGTTTGGTACAAATACACAATGTCTGCACAACGTTCTCATTAATGCCAACCACGACCATAATAATATCCACATTGCCCACAACAGTGCGGCTGCACTTCCACTACCCTGCAAACCAGGGATTCACCCTGCAAACCTGCACGCCACGGGCAGCCAGGGCCCCTCAGCACTGCTGCCAGCTCATCCAGCCAAAACCAGCCATCATGGAGCTGCAGAGCCTGTACTCTGCCCTTACAGGCATATGGTGCTCCAGATGGTGTTGCAAGGACATAGTCCATCCTTTCCGCCCTGGAAGCACCGTGAGCTACCAGACAGATCCCACACACAACAGAGAAGGTCTTTTCAGAGAAGTTCAGATTGGTGTTGTGCTCATGACAGTAAACCATTCACCCCTGCATATGCTTAAAATGTCTAGTATTTAAAAAAGAAGCATAAAAATAATCACAGGGCAAATTGTTTTCTCACCTAGGAAAACACCTACTCTGTAAATCTTCTGTTATTAACAATATCACTGACACATAAACAAAAAATAAATACCTCCTATCAGAGTGTATGTTTTTAAATCTAAATATATTCATCAAAATTAAAATCTGTAGGAAGCTCCAAAATCTTTCCTACAAGTGACAATCAGCCATTTGTTTACATGAGGTTACTGACATACTTTAATTAGCTCTAATTCACAGATTATAATCACTAGAAAAATTGTGACACATTTGTTATGAAGCAGCTGTGCATCTTTATCCACATGCGGTCACCTTATTCTTACAGAATTCCCTAGGGAAAAAAAGGGATCTTTTCCCATCATGAATTATGACATACCTGTCTTCCACTTAAGTACTCTGTTTTTTTGAAAATCATGTACAAACTACTACCTAGAAGCATTAAAATCTCTGTTCATTGGAAACAATCAAGAAAAAAGGAAAAAAAAAAATCACTCCCTTGCAATAGGGACTAGTACTTTTATCAAATACATTTCAAGAGGACACAGAAACTAATCATCAGTTCTTTTGAAAAAAACTTTGAGTGTATCATTCCATCTTTCTGTTCCCAAGGACTTTTAAGAGACCCTGACTTGTGGGACTCTGTCTATTGTTGTGAGTCAGTGACCTCTAAGCTCTTCCAAATGAGATGGTTTTAAGCCTGGTGGTGTTTAACTAGATGCTCCAATACTGCTATTGAGGAAACACAATTTTAAAATTGAAATTAAAGATTTCAACCCTTTATAATAGTGATATAGCTGTTGATGTTACTGAAGTTCAGGTTTCACACAGTTCTTCAACATCCACAGTTGATTTCCAAGCATTGTTCCAGGCAGTTTTATTTGAGCTCAGTTTTCAAGTGCAGAGTTTATCTGCTGGATTTGCTAGGTGAAATGCAATCTTCCTGAAGCACTAATAACAAAAAACAAACATGGTGCAGGTACGCGCAAGCCAAAGGAATAATCAGCACAAAATCTTGAGAAGAAAGGCTTTCAAATTGCAAACTCTATTGTCTGAGAAGAGACAATACAATACAATACAATGCCTTCTATATTTGCTGAAGTGCACTTGAAGCAGAGGAACTTCTTGCTCTATGTGCTTAGCTACCCAGAAAAGCAGAAGATGCATTCCACCTTTTGCCTTATTTCATCTTACATACCCATTTGTGACAAGGTACAAATTCACATAAATCACTCATTGTTTCCTTCTTTCAAAAGTCAGCATCCCTTGAAGAGCTCCAGAAACAAGATAGTTCAGTTATTTGCATAAAAAGAGCCAGATTTCATGGTACTGGCTGATTTTCACCAGCCAAGCAGGAGAAGAGAGGTACAAAAGGGCATTATGCTCTGGGCAGTTAATGACATATGACAAGCCAAGTGTGAATGTAAGTGCTAGACATGGGCTTCTGTATGATGCCGCACATCAACAGCCCATAAGGAGGGACAGGAGGCAGTCTGTGCTGAAATCCACTCCTGCTGCATACTCCTTTTAGTGGCTACACACAGCCACATCACCCAAAAGGCTCCCCCATCCTGTGCAGCAAGAGCAGCTGCAATGGAGGCAGAATCTGGCCCTCAGTGTAGGAGGAAAATGAACAGTGAGCAGAACAGCAGTTCCCACCCTCATGGCACCATTTAACAGTTTTGCTGGTATGTGACCTTTTGTTTGCCATCAAATCATCTCCCTAGCACTCGGATCATATGTTTGTCTAGTCATCAAATCCCCTGAACATTCAAACCACATACACAAAGGCTGTTTGGATCCTTCCTGCCTCTATTGTGGCAGCTCAATAACTAAGACAGGGAGCTCCCAGCTGGGTATCAGCAGCACAGAAACACTGCACAGCCAGAGGGGAAAGACATGTTGGTAGTAGAGCACACTTATATAGGGAGAAAATTAGAGTCTGGAAACTCACCAAAAAGTCATCCCTTTTCTTCTGAGTGTCATAAAAAAAGACACTCAAAATAATTACTACACTAGCAATGTTTAAATGTTAATTTGTACAGTACTCTGTGGAGCATACAGTTCTGATTGACATTTTGGCTAGAAAAAGAACCTTACTTAGCAATCTCTGTTTGCTGAACTAAAGCATTAATAGAGGCAGTTTGATAAAAATTATGTCACCCTGTTTGAAACCAAGCCAAAGGAAAGATATACTTTTATGACTTTGCCCCTGCAATTGTATGGTGATATTTAGACCTAGAGACTTTCAGGATGGATTTCAATCCTCACCATTAAAAATCAGGAACTAGGAAGTCACTATAAAATCATAGCACTAAAACTGCCCCCAGCTGAAGAAGTTCTGTATGCAGGAGCAGCAATTCATTGGGTATTTAATTTAATCACACAGAAGCACATTGACTTAGCTGGCTCATTATTATCACACCAACTATCTCATCAAGTTGCAACCACTTAAAAATGAAGCCTCTTGTCTAAACTGGTACTGGTTATCTAAATTCCTTCTGAGGTGAAAGACCTCTGGTGTCTATTTACCTTGTTCATTTATCTGTGACTAATGTAAGTTAGGATACTTCATTAGTGAAGGTGATTCTTTTTCTCCCCCTTCAAATGAGTTAAAAACAGCTCACTTCAGTCACCTAAAACTAGGTGAGATGTATCCAAGAATACGTGTCTCTACTATTAATGAATGGGTCTTTAAGGGGAGGGAAATCTTATCCCTTTGTCACTAATGGGCAAATTATGGTCCTGAGAGGCTCTAAGTTGTATTTTCAAATAATTTAAAGTCCATCTACACTGAATGTAGAAGTTTAAAGTCTAAAACTGTAACCCTGAAAACCCCACTGTGGCAGACAGGTAATGACCCTTTGCAGGCAAGGTGACTTGAAGGATTCATTGCACATTTAATACTGCACCAGCTTGGAAGTGGCAGGTCCAGGGT
>JAOTQP010001179.1:13379143-13393569 GCA_026413545.1 Cichladusa arquata
AGCTGGCAGATCTGTTCTTGCTCTTCCCTGTAACTCTGCATATGGTCACTTCTGGAGAGCAGGACAATGGGGACATGGCAGTACTGCTATTTACATGTAACTTTAAACATAACGTCTCGGTTTGAAATTAATACTTTAGGTTTGATACAACTTGCAATTACTGAAATAATACACTTTCAATGATTGAAGTAAAACTTTCCATTTTTGAATGACAGAATGGCTACATTCCATCCCAAATGGAGTATTCTTTTTCTGCTGTCCTTCATCAACTGTGGGTGAAGAAATGCATTTATTACCTTCCAAGTTCTTTTCCTCATAATACAGCATTTACTGGAAAATGGACAACAACAGTAAGGGCATTTCAGATCATGGTTTCTTTACCTCTAAGGCCACAAGAGGTAATGGTTATTGATGCTGGACTGTTGCCTTGCATGGAAGAAATCAGTTCAAGCCATGGAATAATTCAATTCAATAGACTCTACGGCAACTCTGAAACCTCATACTAAGATGGAGTGCTTTTTCTGGAAAGAACTCTGATCTCACTTTTAACAGATTTCTCAATCTATCAGTTGTTCTAGCAGTCTCATTGGTAAAAACATACAGTTTAATTTCAAGCTGAAAATATATGGAGAAAAATGACATTTATATTTCACTTCTTGACTACCTCCAGAGCATGCTGTGATAGTTATAATCCTACCAGAAAACCATACTGAAGAATCATTGCTCATATTCTTTAATCAGACCCAGAAACATTTTCATACCCTGTAGGAAGAGACAGCTCCATCAAAAATATGACTCTCACAGGGTCTCTTAACACCAACTTTCTTCATGGTCTTGATGTAGCAAATGGTCTCTTCAGGATTTCATAATTTCTAGTATCGGGATAAAATGTGTCATCAAAAGCTTTAAAAGGACAGTTTATGGAATAACTTACGGGACATAATCTTCAACTGACACCCAAGGATACAGAGACTGAAATACACAGGCAGAGCAAAGATCTCAGCATCTTCTCCAGCTATTGTCAGCTTCCTCCTCTTCCCTTTCACTGGGATAAGCAATTCCTCATAATTTGGTCTTCTTGAGGCTCTGAAATTCAACTTTGACATACTAAACAGCAATACCCTCTTCCTGGGTAACCAGGGAACTGTGATTATGGAGCATACCACAGGCAAAAACATACTTTTACACAGAATGACACTGTCACCTGCTTGAACCCCAAACACACTTTGAAAGGCATAATGCCTAATGCCTAATGGAAGGGCTGTCAAAGCAGAATGAACAGAGTAAAAAATATTGTGGTGATTATGGCGTTTTGGCTTGGTTCTTTCATCCCTTTGCAGATACAGCGACAGCTCAGAAAGTCAGCATCACTACCTATAAAAGAACATAATTTGGTACCATGTGGACCCCCCAAGAGGTACCCCAGCATTTTAACTGCAAACTGAAAGTAACAGGAATTGTTTTTCAATATATATTACAAGAAAAGCTTCAAAGAGGGAGACACTAGTCATTTTTTCTAATCACTAGACCTTTTGTTTGCCTTCATCTTATGGAAGTATTTCTACAACACAAGCCATGACTAGCACCCCAGAACAACCCATCGAGAGATCAAATTTTCTGTCTGGATCTTGCAGAAGTTAAGGATGAAATGCTGCCAGAGAACAACAGTGTAGGCAGTTATCAGAAAATAATAGTTGAGCCATCCTAGCTGAAATCTGATGGGAAATGAACTACAGACACCAGCTATACAGTTTGTGGTCAGGTGTGTCCCATGTGTCAGCTGACCTCAAAGTATCACTGTATATTGAAAAGCAGTATTAGTTTTAATTGTTAATATATTTCCTTGCATCGTCCCTGCTTTACATTTTTTTTCTAGGACAGAATGCACTTTGATTCCAGCAAGTAACTAAAATATAAATTTACTTCTCACCTGAGTTACACCAAGGACTAATTAAGGCCCAACTGGAGGTTGTCCTCCTGCAGTTGAAGAGAGGTTTCTTATAGGTTTCTTATAAAGAATCCTATCAGCAGGCTGGTTCATGTAAAAGACCTCACTGGTAGGAGAAGATAATCCAAAATTTGCTGCTTAATAAGTAGTGACTTCTGCATAATCATCAGGGTGTAATTCAATTGGTTCAGATCTGTCACACACACAACAACCTAGACACAGGCTATAAGGTCACAGATGTTGGCTCTTTACCAGACAGAGTTACTCATCACAAAACTTCACTATAAAAGAGTACTGCATTTTGACAGAGCTTCAGATGCCCCCTGCAGAGAAGAGTTCAAGGAGCAAGTTAAGTCATGTAAAAAAATTCAGTCTTCGGGTGCCTGCCCAGGCTTTTCATATGGCATGGGAAAACCATTTACCAAGGCATTCACAGCATCAAGTTTTATACAGCAACAGCTGTGGTAAGCCACTCATAGCCTGACTTAGCAGTAAACTCTCTAAATTTACAATACCTTTCCAAACTTCCAACTGTCCCTGATGAAGAAATATAAATGCATCTTAATTGCTGTTCTCTAAACTACTTTTTCTAAATGCTTTCTGACAGAAATTAATCTCAATTCAAGAGAAATCAACAAGGCAAGGACAAATATTTTTCATCTCTTAAGAAGTTTCTGGAAGTGTTTTGTGGAGAGCCCCCTCGTGAGTACACCTCCCCTGACATGCAGCCAACAGGTGCATCAGCTGCAACAGACAACGACCAGCGCTCCTGGAATCCATCTGACATTATCCACACGCAGCCTAACGTGATTCTTAGGGATAGTCCTGTGCAGGGCCTTAAAAGTCCCTTCTAACTCCATTTATTCTGTGAATACTGCATCTCATTTGCAGCCACACCAGACCCACCTCCTCTTCATTTACCATCATGGCTCTGCTAACAACAGCAGTGATTTCTTCCCAGCTGTCCCACCTGTTATAACCCCAGCCTCTCCACTCTCCAAGTCTCGTCCTGAATTTAACATGCTTTAAATCCTCCTTCTAAAAAGAAATCATGACTTTCAGTTTATTTTTATCCAAATCAAGTCCATTTCTCTGTGATGCAATACAGGCCACTGTGTTCACGTGCTTCTTTATGTTGGTATTACTTGTATATTTCAATAACGAGTTTGTTCTCAGCTAGGCTGTTAGTGAAAAAATATTAAACAAAACACAACCCAAACATTGCAGCAATGACGAAGCACCCTGTTCAGTTACCAGTTTTACCAGTTCAGTGCTGTCTTTACCGGCAAGCCATTCAGATTGACTGGATGCAAACACTGCTACCAAGATTTATTCTGAATTTTTTAGGAAGCAGCATACACAACAGGACAACTGTAAAGCAGTTTTAACTTGTTGCTTTGACAAAGTCATTATTCAGCCTCACACTTCATACCCAAAGACACTCCTTAAAGCTTATGTTTTCTGAAGTCACCATGAATTCACTACCAAGAAGAGCAGCAGGAAGTGTGCAACAGCAGGCATATGCTTTTAGGGCTTCAGTAATTTGATATTCTGATTTAAATTAAAGTTATAAAAAAATTTAAAGCTACAAAAAAATTTTGTCAGCAGTTTTCACTTTAAACATCCTAGCTTGGCACTCGTTAAGTACTTCAATACTGCAACATTGCTTTATTGTAGCACGAAATTGTCAGAACATAGCCCCATTCTGCTGTGAGCTTGCAGAAGCCTTTTACCTACATGGTTTACCATTCACTTTACTAAAATTTCACATCAGATTCTCCCACTTTTTTTTTAAGTAAGGCCTGGGCTACAATGGTATATAGACTTTTCTCTCCAAACAGGGGTCCTGAGCACAAAATTTACTAGCCAGGGGTATCACAGCAATGCATATTTTCAGAACACACATTAAGAACAGCAGAAGTAAAATACCTTTTCAGAGCCCACAAAAGACTTAGCAGCTGGTGAAATGCCTGGGTATATCCTGTTATTTAGCAGTAAAATGCAGGCCTTGTTACTGTAAATTTCACTTATTTTCCCCAACAGCAGTGTAATTAATACCTGCGTCCCCTCTTACTGAGCACACATTTTCCTTAACTTTTGCTGAAATCTTCAAAGCAAAATCGGCCAACAAAAGACTCCTGGCTATGCTCTAGATGCCTTCTGAAGCAATGCTTTGCAAAGAGATGGAGCTAAATCTGGCAGTGCTCACCCCCTAATCTCCAGGCAGAGATTTAGGGTAGTAACCTAAATGGCTCATCTGCATACCTCCAGCCTTCAGAATATTTGTTTCTTTTTTTTTTTTCACTTTATTCTCTCTCTTGCATCATTTTGGCAGCATGGATGAAACTACTGGAGCCTTCATTCTTTCAGGCAATCTCTTGAGGTTCCCAAGCGGCCACACCTTGCTTCTCTCCCCACTAGAATACATTAACGATTACAGCAACATGCAACTTGCTTAATAACCTTCACATCCACATCACAATTCCATACTTTGGTTCTTTTGCACAAGTGACTGAAGGATACAGATAAAACCAGCTGTCTGTGGTTCCCAGACCGAAAGGGGAAGAAGTGCTCCAGATGTCACAAAGGAACATCCAGTGCAGTGTCGAGGAGCGCTGGCATGTAACTCCAAGACAGCACACACAGCCCCTAATGCAACTCAGACTGTGCTGCTAACTGGCCTCCCTTGCTCTGCAGAGCTTGCAAACCTCCCATTTAGCTGGTGCTGCTGTAACCCTTTATTTGATTTTCAAGTGAGGCCAGAAACCTTATCTTCTGCAGCTCACCCTCTAAATCATGGAGATCTGCCAAACCACTCACAGCCTGATCTCACCTCTGACTGGTCCTTCTTTTCAGAGACCACTTCAGAGGCATGTGATGCAATGCAGTGCTTTGTATGCCATCACATTCGATGCACATGTGCTGCTTTCCTGTGAATGTTTCCTTGCTGGTATGACATAGTGCAAAGCACACAAATCTCATGTACAAGACATAAAAACCTGACACATCTGCTGTCATGAGAAGCTTTGTACACCCTCTTTCTCCTCTATGCTTCAGAAAACGCGTGGTTTAAAGGTCAAGTCTCTAAATTAAGATCTATAAAACACAGACTCATTTTCTATTCCTGCCTCAGCATCCCCTATTTTAATCAAGTAATTTAGTTCTCCTGTCAACAAAACATGGAAAACATCCTGTCATAATAGAAAAAATGAATCCTTTATAATTTGTGTTTAATATGGAGGCTATGGAGACAGTTAAAACATGCACATACCTTCCATGCTCTGACTATTTCTTTTAGACAAGCTTTAAGCCTATGCCTTTGGCTCAAGCACCAGCAAAAGCCATTAGTCAAAAACCCTGTCCTAGACCAGCCCCACCACCAGTCGTGGGGTGTTTTCACATGCTGGGGTAGAGCTGTATTTATTTGGCAGGACTAACGTTGAAATCCCCATGTCTGACCACTTGCACAGTAATGTCTCAAGGATCTCCAGCTCTACTACTCTTCCCAGTGCCCAGTCTAGGTATCAAAAAATGCATAAATCCTTACCTTCAATGTGAGAGAGAAATCTATGCCATGTTTTTGACAGCTACTTTTCTGTTCTTCCCAGCATAATTTAGACTATCTGTTTTGAAGCCATCCCACACCAATGCAACATGAAAATTAGCCTAGATCAGAGACCAAAGGAAGAAGATTGGTCTTTTGGAAGAAGCTGTTCAGAAGAGGTATGATGAGCCTTGGTGTTCCAGGGCTTCAGAAAACAGAGCAATACTGCTGTTATGAAACAACCATATGCAGACTCAAATAACCCAACTTTTACAGCCCTTTCTTGACGAGTATTTTCTGTTTCAATGCCTATCTCAATTCCACAGTAATTCCTGGAAAAAAATCACTACATCCGCACTAGGAGACAAAACCCAGAAATTTCAACCTTTACTTACTCTTGCTCCAAGAGTTCGCCAGACCTCAATTACATCAAGATCTTAAAAGATATGTTAAGACTTTGTAAATAAGCTAGCTTGTTTTTTAAATACTTTGATCTAAATATTAAAGCGTATTGTTACAAATAAATGTTAATATACGGTATTTTTTACAGTAAAAAGGAGCAAGTCTGTGAAAGGCCTGCTACCTCAAACACCATTACAATACAGATAAAACCCAAAATATTACTTAGCGGTATTTCAGCCTCAAAATAATCAATTAGACTATATGCTATTTCCTCCTCTTCTGTACATAAGGGTTTAATCCAGCATCATTAGTCATCACAGTGTATGTGTCAACTGACTTTGCAATGCAATAGGTAAAATAGCCAAACCTGCTTTTCTTTTGTTGTGCCTTGATTTATATTTGGTCATAAGCAAAAATAATGAAATTTTTGGATAAAGCTGAACCATAAATCTTGTGATTTTTTCCATCTGAAAACAGATTATTTTTTCTTTAATGTAGCTATTTATAATGGTTCACTTACAGACTATAAGCAACATAAGCCAGTAGTTTTCTTTCTGACAAATGCACTACATTAGGTGTTTTAGAGGGCCGTATTTAAGTTCATCATCTAGTCAGCATTGCTTTCTTCAGCTGTTTAGAGGAATTTATTCATCATGAGCTAACTGAGGCAGACTCAGTTTCACCCTGCATAGTGCACAAAGTAAAAATACAGTTACAGCTCTGATTTAGTGACATTTCATACAGATCTGCATTTACACATGGTGTAAGGCAGTGGAAAACCAGACTTGGTTAGATTCGTGTCAAAATTTCTCCTCTCAGTGAGTAAATCCTGGTGTCCAATAAACTGCTGAAAACTAATCCAAAGGAAAAAGAAAAGCATCCAAACCATGAACTAGTAGAACTTAAGTAGAACTTAAGAAAAAAAGTTCACCTTAAAGATAGTAGTTGCCTTCTCTCCTCCTGGATCTTTCCTGGTTTGCCAGGAATTTTAAAAATGCATTATATTGTCTTACATAATACCTTGTAAGCACTGTTTCATTCTACCAGGCAGAAAGACATGCTATCCTATCCCCACTCACTTTCAAATGTCATTTCCAATTAGAATACCTCTCCATATCTCTATTGCTTTTACATATCCTCTAACTATTTCTGGTCTGTGTCCCACACTTAAGACAGAGCTGAAGTAACACCTGATGGAAAGTGAGATGTAAAAGGGATCGCATTTTGCTTCTTGGCTTCTGCGTTGCAAGAACAGCATGCTCTTGTAGACAACAGCAATTTCAAATTGATAAGGGATTATCTCCCACTTGACTTGGAGAAGCTGCTTTCAAGGAATTTAAGTTGTTTATCAGCATTTCTGAATACCTTTTGAAATATGAAACCAATTAATAAAACCCAAAAATTACAACAAAGTACCATCATCTTCCTTCTCAGGAAAATTCAAGGTAATTCACAGTCTAGGAGAGATGGCTTGAAGATTAAGAAACTTTATCTCTTTTAGCACATCTGGGAGAGCCATGCTGAAAAAAGGTAAAATCCAGTTCTGGAAACTACACAGGCCAGAAGAGTAATGAGATAATTGTATGAAAGGGGAAATATCCATTTATTCTCACCTTGTCCTTGAGCCTTTTCCATGACACATACCAAAGGTGACACCAGACTCAAGGCACTGAACTAACAGCACCTTTGATCTCCCTTCAGGACAGCACTTCCCCCCTGGCCCTAGACCTCCACCTTCATTTGGTTTAACCCTGTTTCAATTTAAACCTCCTTCTGTTTATATATCCAGATACAAACAGGGCTCTCCTGTAAAACTGAAGTCACTTTCCGATAGAAGAGATTACTCTTGGTTTTGTGAAGGATGCAGCCTCAAAGGAAACAGTAAGAATTCTGTAGTGTACAAAGTACATTAATAAGCAGCTAGGAACTGAAATCCCAACAGGGACCAGACCACCCAATTTCACAGCAGTTTTTTCTGACCCCTGCAGGGCAGGAGGACGTGACAGGGCCAAATACGTGATAGCATAAAAGCCAACCATTTCTTAGTGGTACCACCACCACCACATCATCCTAATCTCTCAAAGAAGTCAGTGCTGGTTTTATTGCTTCATACGCTGTTTTCAGCGAGGAAAGTCTGAGGCATTGCTAGCCAGTTCATTAAAACTGGTCTTAGAAATCTCAGTTTTCTCCATATTCCACACTACGATTTCTAAAGGAAATCCCGCCTCACACACAGCAGAAGTAACAGCATTCATTTCTACATGTGCTGTTCATGCCCCTCACAGTGTCCCTTGGCTTGTTTTCCCTATAATACAGCTACATCCAGAAATTACTAAAGCTGGCTTGTTTTCTCCTTATGTATTGTCAACTTATAAAATGTTTCTCAAAACACTCACTTGGCATATGCACTAAATAACACTCGGCTAAAGGCAGGAGTCCAGCTCCCTCTCACAGCAAGAGCCTGCACTCCTAGATAAGCCTTGAAGCATATCTAGACATGTGTTCCCCATTCCCATCCTGGATAGCCCCTGTTTTGAGGTGATCTCTCCAAACTAAAAGAATAGCTGTCAATTTTGCACCAGAAGTAGAGGAAGGCAAAACTCCAACTGAGCTACGCTTTGCAGATTACAGTTCATCAAAACTGAGTATTTCCATACCGCTCGCAAAGTTTCACTTCAACCATGGAAATGGTGAGAGAACTATGCAAGGTGGGGGAAAAGTCAAAGCATTAGAAACAAGCCAAACCAAACAAACTAACACAAACAATGGCCCAAGACAAACAATTCCAAGTTTGGATTCACATGGTCTAAGTGTCCTGAATTTAAACATACAGGTTTTCTATACCAAGAAATACTGATGCAACCCCCCAAAACTGCCTTTTTTTTAGTGCAGTGAGAATGCAGATGAATGCAAAGACAGCATCTGCTACTCAGTGTCCAAGCTAGATCTTTGCCTCTTCCAATCAATACCCTCCTCCCCCTTTTTGACGCTTAGGTTATCTGGGGAATTTCTGTTCAAAATCATCCAGCCTGTTTGTTCCATCCCAGTGAATGAATTACTCCTACTCCTACCACACTGCCATGCAGAGTGCCCACACAATCTTCACTGCTTTCCAGCAATGGAAAAAGCAACTGGCAGGTGCCTCTGGCAGCAGCTTCAATGCCATCTCCTGACCTGCCCACCACACACAGATGAGCACCTTTGGAAATGCAGGCCTTCAAGTCTGAGGGAACCCATCCAAGTGCCTCACATTTTTGGATCACATGACATTCATACTCACACATGAAATGCAAGACACACCACTACCCCAGCTTGCATGGCTTCTGATACAGTATTTGTGAACATTATCTACACAATTAGAACCGTCTTGCAAAATTTGAGGGTTTCAACAGAAAGAAAGAAGACTAATCCCAAAATAGCAAATCTCTTGGGATTCCTGTGCTAGCACCTAGAATGAGCACCTGCTCAAATTTCCCCATTGACAAAGCAACTTTTGGGTAGTATGCACAGTGGATGGAAAGTAGCACTCCACCAAAAGCTTTTGTGAGCTTTGCAGTATAAAACAAACATATTTTCTTCCAAAGCACAGTCTAGGGGTCAGTGGAATTTTCCATAACCCACTGAGCAGACTTTCCATCACAGCTCTCCTCCTACAAGCAAGGCCAGCTTCAGTATCAGTGGTCTCCTTGAGATTATCAGACCCAGCCTACACGTCAGAAAACAGGGCAGAGATTTCTAGCAGGCGTCTTAAGATCTCTAACAGCCACCTTAAGATCTTCAGCAGCTTCACAATTAATGAAAATGTGTCAAATTCTCCATTTCTCTTCCACCTTTTAATGGCAGGCACCTGAGTGAAACACCAGAAGACAATTCTAGTCACATGCTGGTTCAGGAGAGGTACAAACATGCCACTTGGTTTTGGTGTGAACACCCAGACCAACCTAAAGCATTGATTTTTGAAGCATGTATTTTGAAGGTCCAAGTTCTAACATCAGGATTTAGCAAAACTAACAAACTAATAATCTTTGAAGCTCTAAAGTATTAATTTGATTGCACAGCACTACATGCAATGCATCTTTTCCTACATTTTTCTTACTCTCACTTAAATCCCAGTACAGCAACCTTTCATAATTATAAAACCAAACTGCATGGCTGCCAATGTATAAATAAAAGCCAAATGTTTATTAGGATTTTTTTTTAAAATTCTATTCTAACACAAAACCACTATGGATGACAGCATGACAACAACATTTAGCCATGAAGTATACTCTTCATCTCACTGGAGTTTGTTTTGTTAAAAAAAATGGCTACAGAATTTATTAAAGGCTAGATTAGTTCAGTGCTCTTTATCCCGGCTTTTTTTTTTTAATTAGAAGCAAAACTCATAATGCAGTAGACTTCATGGATGGGTTTTTGCCTTGATAGCAGCAGCACATGTCATTTATCTCCAATCATCTGAAACATCCTAAGCGATAGAAGGAAGCAAAGCCTGGAACCACAACAAAGGAAATCCATTTCTTCTTTCCATCCTCTATCTTTTTTCAGTATTCTGCAACATTTTATTTTCACAGTTGAAACACTAAGTATTTAAGCATGAGGTATGTGAGCTAACCAGGTAAGAGATTGGATGAACCAAAGATTAACTGTATTTAATATGAAAAGAGACACCGTTTCAAAGGACGGCAAAGCCTCTGGAAACTGTTTTAGCAATTTTTTTAAAATTAGACTATGGTGAAAACTGAGATGGTATTGAAATAGACAGAATAACAGAAATCTGGACTTTCTAAAATGAAATCATATATTTCAGCCTTTATGCACAGCTATTAGCTGACACTATACAGCTGTTCAAAATAATGGAAAAGATTAAACCAAGGTTTGCTACAGTAGGTCAAAGGAAAACCATTCAACTTTTCAAAAACTTAGATTAAAATCCAAACCTTCAGATTTTAAACCACATATCTTCCCAATTATATTGTTTGCAGAGTCCCAAGGGCTATATTTGTAGGGATTGCACATGGAGATCTGTTCACAAATTAAGCACCTGTAATTTGAACCTACTCTGAAGAAAGGACAAGATGGGAATGAAAGTTATTCTACTTGGAACTGGCAGCTTTTTGGAATGGTTAAACACAGATTTGTCTACTAAATCTGAATGGTATTTATAAATTATATGAAATTAACTTCTAAAAAGTAGTGAGCATTTTAATTATTATTTCTATACAGAACAGTAGAAGAGATTGCACAGCACTCTTAAGGGGTTTAAAGTTACACTCTGCATAACCGTGTCTACCTAGGACCTGCATTTTAAACTACTTAAACCATTGAGTGTGTCTCACAGTTAAGCATCTTCAAAGCAAGATCTACTTTGCATGAAAGACAAGAGTTCAAGCTGCACTACAGTAAGAACCGTAGGAAATTATCCAACATAAAACACACACCAAACACAAAGTTAAAGACTATCAGAAGGTAAGGGAAGTTTGGATACACAGAACAATCAAGAAATTTTCAGACAAGAGATAAAAAAACCCAGCAGTTCACTGAGTTGGAAAGACAGAAATAATTCCAGATGGCAACAAACTGTTCCCTCTGCCACACCTGCCACGGTGGCAGGATGCAAGGCAGGCTGGAGAAGGCAGTTCTGCTGGAACTGAGCTGCAGGAGACACAGTGGACAGAGATTGCTGGATTAATGAACAGCCCCTGTTGGGGAACCAAGCAAAGGCAGTTTCGAATTACCTCTGGTAGCAGATGGACAAGTAACCGAAGTGTTTGAACTGTTTGATTCTTACGGCAGTGTGAGTAACCAAACAGCTTTATTTTGTGTGTGCTAGAAACATGTCACAGCAGGAGAAATTAATGACAAAGGCCACAGGAAACTGTATCACACAGAAATATTTCTGAAAGAGTTGGAAATGACACATTAGTATGTGCAAGGCCAGTGAGAAACAGTTATGTGGATAAAAGTGATTGATGTAAAAAAAAGACTGTCAACAAA
This sequence comes from Cichladusa arquata, assembly GCA_026413545.1. Taxonomy (NCBI): domain Eukaryota; kingdom Metazoa; phylum Chordata; class Aves; order Passeriformes; family Muscicapidae; genus Cichladusa; species Cichladusa arquata. Next base: position 13,391,032 of record JAOTQP010001179.1, read on the forward strand.
TTTAAAAAGAGCTTTCTGCTATTTGCTCATTTTCTGATCAGCAAAGAAAGCATAAGCTTCTTATTTCTAGTAGCAAAACACTGATAATTGAGTGCAAGGCACAGTGGAAAAAGAGAGAACTCTTCTAGGTACATATGCATGTCAAAAGCTAATGGTCAATTTGCTTTACAGTTTACCTGCATCATCAGTTTACAGTTCTAGCCAAAGCTAATTTTGTACAGAATTGGACTCAGGCAAGTGAAGCAGGGGTATTCCCTGCTGACCATGAGCAGACAGACAAGGGTGAAACAGATCCCACTTCTCAAAGACAATCACCCTTCACTCCTAAGCCAAATCCAAATCATTGGCTATTCAAGATCAAAATTAAAGACTTTTCTAATAACACTTAAAGAGTGAAAGTGCTCTGTGTCTACATAACCAACGAGGAAGAACTTCTAGCCTTTTCTAAGATGAAAGAATTTCCCCAGGGGGCTGAGAATGAGGAATGTCTGTCCAAGAAACAAAATATGTGAATATTTGCAAGCTATTACAATGGAAGTTAAAATATTTGAAAGAGAGCTGTTATATCAACCTAGTAGTGCTATCATTCACAAAAACGGCTAATACATTCCAGCCGCATTAACTTGCTTTTCCCAAGTCTCCCCACACCATCTTCAATATACTAATACATCTTTGACATTTGACACCAGCATATATCCTCCTCTTTGTAAAATAACCCTCTATGAGGTCTTACTCTGTCTTTTCAAAGTATGATAATAGTGGGAAACAGAAATTTCAAGTCTCAGAGCCTTTTTCTAAAGATGGAGAGTATTAAAAAATTCCACCTGACAACTGCTTCCTACTTGAGGTGAGCCAAGCTAGTTCTACTGCATCTAGCAACCGCTTTCCAGCTGATGGACAAAGAACTTTTTACGTCAAAAAAAAAAAAAAATCTCACTTGAAAGACCACAGAAGCCAATGAGGTCCTGGGCAAATATTTTTCACAAGAATTGTGGCATTTATGTTGCATCTTCAAGCAACTAGAACACATGCTGAGGTCAGAGGTTTCTCTGCACACGGAAATCAGAAACTCTCCTATGAAACAAAAGCTTGAAGAATCATAGCTCTGGAAAGTTATGCACTCAAGATATATTCTGGGTCTTAAATTCCTTCAGAAGATTTTACCCACACTATAGAGACATGCCCTTAGCATGCATCAAGATTGCTCATATGGCAGATCTTAGGCTAATACCAGTTTTGGTGGAGGGATCAGTTACTTATGGAAGAAAATACTCTTCTCCATCATAAATTATTCTTATGGACTTCTCAGATTCTTGGAATATTAGCACCAGGGGAAAAGGCAACAAATGATTACACAATTTGTACAAAGACTCTGAAATTAAACCAGATACATATTTAAAGACTGTCAGTAAGAAAGTTTATTGATTGGTAAGTGGAACAATTCATAAGGAAATGCTGCCTACTGATGTCTATTTACTGCACTGCACATAACTGATATGATCAGCTCAGATTAAGGAAGGTGCATTGACACAGCAGAATACACAGGTTCTCCATACTTCACTTTTCAGCCTCAGCTTGGCAGCACAAAGACTTCAGTCCTATAAACATGCAGTGCCTTTAAAAACCTATTTCTTATTCTGGTCAAAGAGGCACAGGCAATGAAAAAGCCACATTTTATCAACTACTGAAAGATATCCTCCCCCAAAAGACCAGAATCCACACTCCTCCACCTTTTTCTTAGCCAAACTGTTGAGTTTAGCCAGGCAGATCCTTTAACACAAGAGGCAGTCTGCAAGCACTAGAAGACATACACCTTGACCCAAAGTCCTACAAATATGTTATTTCATTATTCTAACTGTCATATTAATAGGAGATTAAATATGTGTGGCATTTTCTGGAAACTAACAGATTATTTTGTTTCCAAAGACTGTATTTCACTTCCAAAGACTGTTATTTGCTACCATTACCACTTGAGGAAAATCTTCCACTTGCAGCATAAGAGAACACAGACACGGTCAGCTCAAAGAAAGAAGAAAACCTCATAGAAAATGTATCATCCTCATATTTGGAAGAAATTCAAATAGAAAAGTTTCTGACAGACAAAGCTGGCAGATGCTATATTAGAGATTTCTGTCTCATCTAGAGGGCTCCTACAGTTGGGAAAACAAAAGGACCTGTCTTGAACTGTGGAGAATGAAATGAGTATGAGATCTTCCTGAAATACTAGCAAAATCCAGCACAGATTTGTTATTTACAAAAGTATAAGGCGTGCTAAATAGTATAAATTTTTACCTGCATAAGCTTAGCAACTGAGCAATAAAATGGTGTGTGAGCAATGCTTTTAAACATATTATGAACAGAACATTCCTTCAACAATATTGTTTAAATACAGTCATGACAGAGTATGATGGGGTTTGTGCTCCTCTTTGCAACAGCTAAAATGATACAAGCATATCTGTGCAAAGACAACAGAGTGTATCGCCGCAGTTCCAAGCATTTCTTTGACACAATGAGAAATGTACTGATGATTTCTAAAAC
>JAOTQP010001179.1:13547514-13558420 GCA_026413545.1 Cichladusa arquata
AGGCAGGCAGGCAGGCAGGAAGGAAGGAAGGAAGGAAGGAAGGAAGGAAGGAAGGAAGGAAGGAAGGAAGGAAGGAAGCTTGTGAAAAATCACAAAGCCCTGTGTGCAAACAGGTATGCCTGAGCCTTACTCTCCCTCTACTCCTTCTCTGCAGTGTGTCACTGAATCCTTGTCCTTCTGCTACTGCACTATTCTCGTGGGAACTCTGTCCTCTCTGCTCTCATAACTTCATCTTGAGTCTCACAGGAAAATGGCAGTATTGTTCCTCCACCATCCTCCTCCAAAAATGCCCTTCTCCTGTGACAATGATGGGTGCAGGCAACTCCATGCAAGGCAGATAAATTCTGAAGAGGAGAAATACTGTATATTGCATGGTTACATCAGCAGCAAAGTCTCCTCTCTCCACATTCCTTTCTGGTATGAAATGGTGTACTGCGTTTTTATGATAACAAGTAAATCAACTCTATTCAGAAATTTTAAAATGTACCATATTTTTACTTCACAGAGAAGTTATGGGGTATAGAAGTAATCTGATAAATACACTCATTTCATCATGAATGCATCACACTTTAAAAGTCATCTCTAGAAAGATAGGTTTAACTTTCATTGTCGCTTTTCTACAACCAATTCCTCAACCATGCTGAGTTCTACATCTATTTTTTTCTCATTTGTCATTCCAACCAGAAAGTTATCTCCACAGCTGATTTCTCAATAGTTACATGTAGTACAAAGTTAATACAATTTGCCCTGCCAAAATCCTAAATAACCTCCACACTAAAATTAGCTATATGACCTAGGCAGATTTTCAAGGATTTGTAGTTCACACAGTGTCAGCAATTTAACAGCTGTAATAAAGTATCTGATTAGATTCTTTATAAAGAATGCAGACAATTTTTTAAAAATCAAATTCAAATACTTAAATTCACTAAAAATATGTAGTGTCCTGATTTTGGCAGCTTGCCATGTGCAGGATTTTACATAACTTCACTCTTCTGTCTCTGCCAAGAGCCACTGGTGATCTTGTTTTTTATTTCTGAAAGCATATTTAATTTGGGATACTTGAATAATTTCTTATGAATATACAAAAATGGCACACACGATGTAAGACACTCTGAGTGTCACCTTGGTCCCACCTCTGTGTACATACAAGCTTCCTTGCCAGTGCCACAGACATTTTCAGTTACATTTTAACTCTCTGAATCAAGATATTATTAAATTTGTTCCACTAAAACCACTCAGTACCTAATACTATATGGAAGAACTTCACAGCCTTATGTAAATTTAAAATGCAATTTCCACATGATGGTATTTTTTTTTTACACATTTACATTTGAATATGTTTTTAATAAGTATAAGTAATATGAAGACAGAGAGACAGACAGACAGATACATGGATAGATATTTTAGTAACAATAACAGTGGAATTAAGCCACATGAGTTAAATGCAAGAAGAACCAGGGAATCCACAGCGAAGGTGGCAGACACATTCTGGTTTTAACAGAAACATACCATTCAAAGCAATGACTGAAAAATGAGATAACCTTAAACTTTAACTTGGAGAACATTTATCAAACCTGTCTTAAATCCATATTATTTAATTGCTAAGAATATAAAGATACCTTTTGTGCTATAGAATTTGGGGTCCAGTTAGTTCACCACTGCATCTGATCCCACTGCTTTTTGGGGATTTGAGAACCATGAATAGCCCAACCAATTCGGAAAACAAGAGTATTACCCTTAACAGAGCTAAATAATGGCACCCAGGCATCATGCTCAAAAGTGCAAATGCTTATCTCAAAGTCAAAGTAATCTTTTCCTTCCTAATATATTGTAACATTGTAACATTAATGACCTTCAAAAAGCATACAGAGACAAGCGTTCAAAAAGCTCCTAATGCCTTGTAAGAACACAGTCTGAACAGTGATAATCTGACAGATGCTGTCAACCTCCTTTCAGATGACCACCCAGGTGATAAGCAATTAAGATCTTAACTGTGACTTCTCTATTTTTAGTGTAAGTCAAAAGCTTTTGTTCTACACTACTGCATTGAAAAAGGATGCATTTTTAAGCAGAGAAAACACAATTTTGATAAATGATCTGACCATACACACAGTTATCACAAATAATGGGCTTCATTTTCAATCTTCAAAATTCTGCCTATTCAGGTGGTAGATACAATAAAAATGTTGATTTCAGTATGTGATTATAGCCAAAATTATATATCCATTTTATTAAGCATGATTAATTAAAAGTAATAGTTCCATGCACTTTTTTAAACTTTAATTTTAAATATTTGGCTGTGTTGATAGTTTTTGTTGCAACAAAGATCCTGAAACAACAGGTAGCCTGCATTAGGAAAGTCTTAGCATAGGCTGACCTAAAACATCCAAGTCCCAAGTTCCAAGTAACTTGAAATCAGTATGCAACAAGATACCATGAAGTTACATGGAGATAAGAAAACAGCCAAAAAGATACAGCATACTAATCAGAGCTATGTTTTTAATTTACTAAATCAGTGTTTAAAACAAGATTTTTTTAAAAAAAATTTATTTATCCATCCATTCACTTCCATTTATTTCTAATTTTTATATATTTTTATTAATTTTAATACTGACAAATGTGGAACAAACTAAATTAAAACACGAATTAAGAAAACCTCTAATAAAATGGATTTTGGTAGCCTACTGAGATAGAATACTCTCAATTTAAAGGACTTACAAAAACACAGTGTAAATAAAGTATTTACAGTATGAAGAATATAAGTAAAACAGTTAAAAGAGAAGGTGAGAGAGGTTGTATTTTAGAAGCACACCTATCTATCATGGTTATCTTGCACTATTGCCCTGGTTCACAAGCTTCAGTTCCCCCCCCCAGCAAGCTGTGTAAATACCAGAGGCACTGGATATTTGAACTGCTTCACTTTCAAACACTTTGCCTTGTTTGGCTTGGCAAAAGAGCAACTGCTCTTAAAGGAGCTGTTTCACTGGCTAGCACACAGCATGAGCACAGGCATAGTGTGCAGCAGCAGATAGAAAGCTGAGCAGTGTGACAAAGAGCACCCCATACACTACTGTATAACCTGTCACTGAAAAGCCTTAAACAGGCCAAAAACAGGACTTCACTGGCCAGCAATTACATGATTTGCACAAGTTTTTGCAGGAGGAATCTCCTCCCGATTACACCGCGGCATAGAACAGTAAGTAGGATGTGAACTTGTGAATATACTACTCCTTTAAAGTTGTTTCCAGGCACTGCCAAGCATTTCTAGGCTCTGCTGAATCTTGTTTCCAGCTAGAAAAGTTGGCAAGAACACTTCAGGACTTCCTAATTACTGCTTTCCCTTAGATGTAAGTGAATTGCTGTCTCCATTGCTGCTATTTTAGTTATAAACAGACAGCTCTGTGTACCATTCCGTGGTTCTGGCATGTTGAAAGGCATGTGACTCGACCCATGTAGCTGCACTGCTCTCCAGAACAGGCTGTCTGTCTGTGCACTTGGCTCCTTCCCTGCTCCAATTACAAGCTGCCTGCTACTCCTCACAGCACGAGAAAACCTGACCACAACCAATTACCTGCTATTTGCTGGAGGAGCTGGAGAAAAGAAAGCAGCTGCAGTCAAGAAACTGAAACACAGCCAGGCATCAACTGCAGCACAAGGTCACCAAAGAAAAGCACACTAAACCAGATGGCAACTGAAAGTGGCCAATTACTCATGCCACAAAGTGCCTGACACCTCAACATTACAGGAACAATTGACCCTTTGAATACGACTGCTGTAGGGTATATGATTGCTGTGCTACTTCAGTTGTCAAAGGCATTTATTAGTGTTGCAATATGTGATAATACCACTATACTTTTGGACAGAGTATTAGAAGATGCTAAGAAGATGCATAGTATTAGAAAAGCATGCTTTTTGACAGGCTAATTAGAAGATTAGAAATGGTATCAAATGCTGTGATGAGAATTCTGACTTTATTTCTGATGACAGCTGTGTTTTAACCTGGTTCCCTCATACTACCAAACTATAGCAGGCTAAGTTCCACACAGTAGTAAGACAGTAAATAAAAAGATAGATTAAAGTAATTTTATTATTAATTAAATTCCAGAATAAATTATACTGTTCAACAGGAGACTAAAACTTGTTTTTTTACAAACTAGACTTTTAGAAAAAGCTCTAGATGGCCTTGAGCATTTTCAAATTTTTACACTGTTCTGTGAGAAACTGTCCAGGCTTTCATGAATGTTCATACAAAATGAACTTCAAGATAACAGAAATTAAATTTTGCTTTTCTGCCCAGCAGCCAAGAGTTTCACAGAAATCACTTCCACATCAAAATCCAAAGAACTTTCAGGAAAGTTAACATTATTTCAGCAAGAATTAATTCTAACCAATAACAACAGCAACTATATTCAGAACACAATACAAAATGTCTTCTTTTTCATTCTATTCCACAGGGCTCCTCTTTCTACTTTTTCTCATATTCAGACTTTCACCTGCCCCTCAGGAACATCTGTGCAATTGCTATATCTGCAAATATAATCTGTTATTCAAAAATAAGACTATGAGGAAAGTTAATGATCTCTACTCTAGTGCTTGATCTTTCCACTCAGAATTATTTCTTTCTCCTTTCTATGATCCAGCAGAAATTGTTTCCCGTAAGATTCTAAGGAGCTTAAGTTTGACTGCGTATGTACCTAATACCAATACAAATCATCTGTTATCCAATGAATGTGCAATGAATTAATATTATGCATATTAATATTTTTATTTAATTTCACTGATATTTTTATCAATGCACTTCAACAGAAGTGGTTGTAGTTATTTCTCTATATGGGTATACCATTAGGTATTGTGGAGGTTACTATAATCAACAGGTTGTGTAAAAATTAGCCTGAAGGAGAGGTGAGAAATTATATCTGAAAGAATATATTTCAACCCCACATGAATTTCTTAAGGGGCAAATATTCTAATAAATAAATCAAAAATCTGAAGATCCATTAAAGAGACTCTCCATTCTTTCATCATAGATATTCTCTGCTGTTTTTGTGTTGCTTGGAGTTTTTTTTAAATGAATAGAAATACAAATAGTAAGAGGGCCAGAAAGCACCAAACTGAGTTTAAAAAATATATCCCTGTTTGGTAGTTCACACACATACACACACACATACACACAAAATCACTAACACTACATTTAAAGCCTCTAAGTTAGACTTTCCAGTTACAGTCAACCAGTTAAATATACATAAACTTAAACATAAATACTTATAGTAATATAACTGCAACTCTCTACAGCATGACAACTGGTCCCTGACAAAGTCAAGTATACATATAGTACTGAACTTCCTGGGCTCCTTCCAAAAATAACACTTTCAAATCAAGTTGTCTGGTTAATATGAAAATTATGATGGTGAAAACAAAGATTTCTTTCATATATATCAGCATTTTCACATAATTGGAATCTTTAGTCTGTACTTATTAAACCACAGACATATGAATACCTACCCTGCATTGTTACTGACTGCTGTTATTCCTTTCACTCCAGTCTTCAGTAAACCCCCAATGAGGTTTTCAGGAATCCCACACAATCCAAAACCTACACAAAATAAAAGAAAAATTGATTATGTAAGAAGTGTTTGAAAGAACATAGAATATTTAGAAGTATGGGAACTAAAAATCTTTTCTGAGTAGAACAAGCTCTTTAGTCAACTAAATAAATCAACATTTCCAGAAAGAGTTGCCCCCTAGTACTGGAATTTCCCCAGACACTTCCCAGTTTGGATGAAAGCTCTTTACCCATCAGAGTGGGCCTTTAGAACAGCCCTCCAGGGCCATGGCTCTCTTTATATGTGTCCTCAACCCTGTACCCATTATTCCCTGTACCCATTATTCCTCCTTCTCTTTCTACCCACTTAACAAAATCAACTAGGTTCTAAAAGACCCCTGAGATCATCAAGGCCAACCTGTCTTGGCCTGAAATCTTCTTTTCTTCACAAAATAGCAACAATAGCAACAACAAAAACAAAGAAAGAAAATTCCTGCAGAAGGAATTTTGCCTCATTACATATCTCCATTGAAGTGTTTTACAATGTTACATTTATTATCTCTGCAATATTAAAACAACCCAAGAAGTAGATAAACCACTTTTTTTTTAAAAAAATGCAGATTGAAAAGCATAAAATTGTGAAAAGCACCTACAATACCCAAAAGCTCAAGTCACAGTGAAAGTTAGTACGATGCAACTTCTCGACTCTTCTGGAAATGTCACATATAAGCATCAAGTGTAACATAGATAAATATTATCTTCACTTCCTAACACAGAAACAGGTTGAGCAATTTGTTCAAGGTCACAAAGACACAGAGACAAGGCAAACAAAGGATATAGAGAATGGTAAAATAAAATAATCAAACCAAAATCCATTTATTCACCATGTGAAATAACAGTGCTATCTTGAAAATCCCAAGCTCATTTTCTGGATTCAAACAGATAGAGTTTTTGCTAGTGGGGAAAAAACCCTATTTTTCTGATGCTTTTTCCCATTCTCTATGACACAACCTGGATTTTCTCACTGAAAGAGTATGCCTCTCATGAGCAGAGTAGGAAAACCACTTGTTTAAAAAATCATGGAATTCCATGGATTCTCAAATTAGTTAATAGTAAAAGAAACAAAGTAAATGAGTAAAAAGTATCTCGTTAACATAACATGATTGCATCCATAAAGAATTTAAATATTTACCACCAACAAGTATAGTTGCCCCATTGGGTATATCTTTTACAGCTTCAACAGGATCAGTGTAAAATTTGGTGTTGCGATGACAGCTGGTAGAAAAATAGCATCCACAAATCTGCAACAATAATAAAAGAAACAAGTGAATGAACAAAAGGCATTATATAGCTTTGTAATGAAGACCATGCCTCTGGCTAGATAGGGGGGGAAATAGATAGAAAAAGATATTGCTAGAGTAAATACTAAAGGGTGGGGGGAAGGGAGAGCAGGGGGGAGGAGAAGCGAAGTACTGTGCAGGTCTCCAAAACAAGAGAATTCCATCCTTGAATTACTGATAAATTGTGCCTTTCTGAGAACAGATTTACAAATTAAATTCCTCAGCACAAGTTGGAGCCATCCACAGATTTCTTAAACCTATATACTGCTACATGAGCTTCAAGGACATCCAAACACTAAACATAAACACAAACTGCTGAAAGAAAGACAACACCACCAAAATTTGAGTGGAAGAAGAAGGATAGTATTGTACTGGCAGTATGGTATGCAGGGTCACTCTTCCACAGAGTATACCCTCCCTCAGTTTCCTTGTGCAGTCTTAGAGCTTTCTAACACAGCCCTAGAGATCCTCATGTTGTTGAAGAAGAGCCCAGAATCAAGGAGACTCCAAGAAATGCATGAAATATGGAGGGCAAGAGGAAAACCAATACAAATCCCACACCCAAACCTGGACCTCTAGTGCAAAGCCACTACATAGTAGTCATCATAACTTATCTATCTATTGTTATGCACTTAGGTCACAGTTACCTTTTTTTCTCTTTAAGTATTTACCATTAATACTACTCAAGTATTTGATCAGGCATCTGAAGAAAAATTGACACGTAAGTCACTATGTTGAAACAGTCTCAATAAATTCAGAAAATCTGGAAGCTAAAGTATTTCCTATTGGTGTTTCAAGTTCTAGCTTGATAGCAGGAGTGAAAAAAAATTATATTGTGAAAGAAGGAGAAAAATTAATAAATAAACAAGGCAATCTATATATTTTGAAGACAATAGTCCAGTTCTTCCCTGAAGAGTTACCTTAAGAGTTACCCACAGTTACAACCAGGGCAACAAATTTTGGCTCAATTTCAATATTACACAAGCTGTTCTCTTTTTAAAATTAAAGCTGCAAGAGTTTATACTGAATATGAAGAAAACCTTTCTGAATGGAAGCTTACCTCCTCCCAGTGGAGACACTGATGTTCTCTGCTTTGATAGACTCAACTAAAAAATCAGTATGTGGGTCATAGGAAACAATGTCATGTGAGGAAATTTCCAACTGCCATCTGCATGCCAAATTATACCATGAATGTTTCTCCACTGATCCATGGTACTTGAAAAGTCACGGAGTCAGGTGCAGTCCCTTGAGACTTCCCTGAGGGAAACATTGTGCCCATCTTTAAAAAGGGTAAAAAAAGGAGGACCCCAGGAACTACTGACCTGTCAACCTCACCTCTGTGCCTGGGAAGGCCATGGCACAGCTCCTCCTGGAAGGAGGACAGGGACATGATTCAGGACAGCCAGCACAGCTTCACTGAGGGCAAACCCTGCCTGATCATACTAGTGACCTGCTGTGATGGAGTGACCAAAACAGTGGACAAGGGAAGAGCTGCGGATGTTGCAGACAGGTACAAGGTATCGTAAAAGAAACGTCTTAGAAAATATGGTTTAGGCCCTGCTACCCTAGCTAAGCTAGAAGTAACTTGTAAGTTCCCACAAGAAAGAATCAGAGGAATGAAAAGTTAGTTAACAATTTATTCTGGTCTGCACCTGCATAAACAATAGATACGTCCCATGAGAATCATTGAAGAAGATATGCAAACATCTGAGTGAAAGAGAGTATCTTAGCAGGTACACTCAAAATATCAGAGTTCAACATGAGGTCTGTAAAAACGACATAAAAATGAGTTATGTGAATAAAGAATTGGCTTTTCTGCATGAAGAAATTGAGTCCCAGCTGATTATTATTACAACACTATGGATTCATCTGCACTTCTGTAAAGCCTTTGACACAGTCCCCCACAACATCCTTGTTTAGAGTTTGGAGAGACATGGATTTGATTACATGGATTTGGTGGATGAGGAATTGGTTGGATGGCCACATCCAGAAGGGAGTGGCCAATGGCTCAGAGTCCTGATGGACATTGGTGATGCACAGTGTTCCTCAGGGGTGGGTACTGTGACCAAGACTGTTTAATATCTTCATCAATGACAAAGAGAGATCAACTACACGCTCAGCCAGTTTGTAGGTGACACCAAGCTAACCAGTGCAGCTGATAACCCTGAGGGATACAATGCCATCCAGAGGGACCTGGACAACTCAGAAAGTTGGCTCATGGGAATCTTACAGGATTCCACAAGGCCAAATCCCAGGGTTGAGTACAGACTGGGAGAGGAACTCATTGACTAACTGGTGCTGGTGGATAAGAGGTTGGGCATGCCCCAGTCATGGCGCTCACAGGCCAGAGAGCCAAACATGTCCTAGGCTGCATCCAGAACAGTGTGGCCAGCAGATTGAGGGAGGGAACTCTGCCCCTCTGCTCTGCTCTGTCGGAGACCCACCTGGAGCACTGCATCCAGCTCTGGCATCATCTGAACAGGAAGGATACGAACCTGTCAGAGCAGGTCCAGAGGAGTATTAAGTGCTGGCAGCCTTGGGAATCACAGTACAACAGTGCTGCAAGAAGGCTCGAGGGCCAGGGCTGGAGGGAGGCCAGGCCTCTGCTGTGTCCCTGTACCCACGCATAGGAAATAATATCAGAGGCCACGTGGTACCTTTTATTTAATCTTCCCAACTGTGTGCAACAGTGGTGAACAGAGTAGCACGAGTTACACAAGTGTGCATTCATAGGTTGGATATCTCTAATGAGTGTATCTGCCCTTCTTCCCTAAATATGTTCCTCTCATAGTCCCTTTCTGACCCACCGCGTTGTTTGAGAGCAATGGGCTTTCGGGGACCTGAGGCACCAGGGATCACCTATGCTTCCCTACACACCAATGCCGCAAGCTAAAACCTCAGGAGCTGGCAGTAATTCTGGCAGGTTTAAGAAAGCAACATGGGGACAGATGAGCTCCTTCCTAGAATAACCAACAGAATTTATCTGGAAAAGCAAAAATATTACTTAGTAAAACAAAACCTGACAGTGCTAAGACTTGTCCCTAAGGATATCAGGAGTAGTAAACACAAGCATGAGAAGGTGAGCTGTTTCAACTAAATAAATTAAGAAAAGCCACAGAGACACTTCTGGCTGAAGAGACAAAAAAATAACTTTGCTATGGTTACATGTGGGCTGGAAACCATCACATCTGTGAGGTTTGGCAGAAGCTTCCCATAGGAAGGGAGTTGCACAGCGGCACAACACACGTTTATGGATAGCAGTAGATGGCGGGGCTGCCAGCGAGGCTGTGCACACCTGCTGCCCACCTCCGGGAGAGGAGGCGGTGAGAGCAGCACGGGAGCACACGGTAACACACGGTAACTGTGCTGCCTTTTGAAATTATGGGGATCTAAATAAACAATAATAATAATAAATTGAATATAAAAACAAGACCAAAAATCCTCAAAGCCAACCCTCCATGCCAGCCTCTCAAGGTCACCGCATCCCCAGCGCCGCCGGGCCCGGGCCTGCGGCGGGGCCGTGCTCTGCCTTCCCTCCTCTCGGGGCTGCGGCGGGACGAACCCCTCCAGAACAAAGCCATCGCTTCCCCGCGGGCGGGAAGCGCCTCCCCGGGGCCGCAGGGAGGCCGCCCACCCCGGGGCTCGGCCACCCCTCGCCGCGCAAGCCGGTCCCAGCGCGGGCGGCGGCGAGCGCGGTCCCCGCCAAGGTCGGCGGGAGGCGGAGGGGCTCGGAGTCGCCTGCCCGCCGCCCCTCGCCCTTACCTCAGTCCTGCGCGCCGCGGGGAGCAGGATGCGGCGGCCGAGGGGCGGCAGCAGCAGTTTGAACGCCGCCATCTTCGCGCTGCGAGGCTGTCGGGGAGCGGAGCGGGGTCGGGAGCCGGGCCGGGCTGCGGCGGCGGATGCGGGAGCCCAAGGCGGGACGGGGCAGCAGGAGCGGCGGGACGGCGGAGCCCGCGGCGGAGGGAGGGCGAGGGGCTCGGCCCTGACGTGCGCTGACGTGGGTGCGCCCGAGGCGGGGCCGCCG
>JAOTQP010001179.1:13558430-13571577 GCA_026413545.1 Cichladusa arquata
GCTCCGGTGTCCCCCGGCCGGCCGCTCCGACCGGGAGCCGGGAGAGCTGTCCAGCCGCCCCGTGGCTGCCGGGCACAGGGAGCCACGGGAGGGAGCAGCGCCCACTCCTGTAGCTCCCACTGATTCCTTCGCTCCACCGTCAGGGGGGTTGTTCATAAAAACCATCGGAAACCGCGCAAAACGCGGGTGGGCAAACTGTGTCAACCAGCGACACATCAGTGTTACAATGTTACTATCACTTCAGAAAACAAAAGCATTTCCTGGTTTTCTTTCCTTTTTTCCTGGTTTCCTTTCCACGATTTCCACAGATGGACAACTCAGATGTGCCATCTCAGGTGTTTCCCCTGTAAAGTTAAGGTAGCTTAAATTTCTGTGCTGTCACTCTGTGACCAAGGACTAGCAGCACAAGAATTAAGCAAAGGGCAGAGGCTAAGTGGTTAAGTTTCCAGTGCATAGATGTCAGGGTGACCCAGACTCCAAAAAGCACGTGGTCTCCACAAAGCGCCGGGATACTATGTTTAGGTGGGAAAATGTTACTAGAATAGATGCATACTTGTTGAAGTGGCAGCCACATAATGTGAACTGCTGGCCCTTTTGCTGCTGCTAGAAGGAAAATTCAAAGTATGCCTCTGCTATTATTTACGCTTCCTAAAAATACCCTAGATGATCAGTGCATGCTCTAACAATGCCCAATGCAACAGAAAGACTCACAGGAAAATAAATTTGCGACGCCATTTAGAGGCAGGAAAAGAGAAATTCTCCTCACGCACATGACGGGAGGTCACACTTCTGACAGGTCATGCTGACGCTTGTCTTGTTTCCAGGCAGTTTCCAACGCAGCTGCCAGCCGCACTGTAGCTTGCCATTGTGGTAATCAACATGCGGAAGGACAAGTTACAAGGAAAACAAGGTCTTCAGAGGGTGCTGCTGGTCTACAAAGCGTTTCTGCAGAACCCACCCATTTTATTCATAACACCGGTGCTGCCCTTCTGGTGGTGTTCCGTGGCCTGTGGCATGCAACTCTTTTATATAAGCATTTCAAAAAGTGCTGGTTCCTGTACGTGAAGTTCCCATTACAGTCAAACCTGCAGATACCAGTGAAATCTGGTAAGGACACCTTCACTATTGTGAAGGTTTTTACTAGTTTTTTTCTTTTCTAGTTATTTACCATATTTAGCTAGTCAGTTAAGTCTGGGGTGGTTCCAGGTGCAAAAAAGCTACAAATTACAGGGGCATAATGAACTAAAACCAAAATAGCAGCACAGCTTGTATTCTTCCAGAACTAAGCATTAGTATAAAAGTTTAACCAGATTTCTGTACCTTGGTTCTACCTAAATCTTGTATAAACAAGGCAATTCCTTGAGTCATATTTCCTTTCATGACAAGACTTCCCAAGGCATAGAAAAACTTGTCTAAAGAAAGTTTATTCTCTTCAGTTCAGTAAGCTATCTTCCTTTAAACCAACAGTGTGCATTCCAGAACTTACCAAAGTGTTCAGCATTGAGTATTTGTTATATAACCAGCTAGCATTTCTTTTGCATGGAGTTAGGGATTCCAACAGTGTTTGTACTATTTGGGATTCCAACAGTGCTCCTCTTTGCAGACTGAAGGAAGGCAGCTAACTGCATGCTGTAGGTATAGTGATGAGTTCTAACACCTCCCTGGACTATCCATTATGCAAAACTTGTTACGCTACTTACTTACTAGTTTATGAACTAGATTTTCCTTATCAGGTGCTACAGATTATGTTAACCCAATTTTTAAAAAAAATTGCAAAGTCACACGCTTTGGACTGCAAGCATTTTATTTTGGCTTAGAAAAGCTTCAAACATAACTGGAAGGGTAGATGAAATAATTTGTTCTGGGGTAGATTAGAAAGGACTGTAGATCAACTTTTTTTTAAGATGTCTGAAAGCTCTTCACACAATGAGAACTCAACTAAGCAGCAGGTGTGAAACACACTTCTAAAATGATGAAAAATTTTTCAGTATTTTTTTTGTTTAGTGAAGTAAATCACATGGCAGCAGTAAATGTGAGTCAAAACACTTTCCAAATTCAACAGCGTATACAAGTGAGGAGAGTTTGAGCCCTTGGTGCCCAAACCAAGCCAGCAGGTAGGCATTCTCGAGCTACCACAGGTTAATCATTATATACACTATATAACACCAGTTTACTTATACTACCACCAGGCATAAGATGTCAAAGTCAGCACATCAATACAGTGAAATAATATTGTCCAAATAAGCCTCCAAAGAGTTAGCATGTAGTTCAGATGTTTGATTTACCTGCACAAGGGGAAGAACTGGAATTCTGAAGTAGAGAACTTTGGTTCTCAATTTTTTTTTTTTCTTAAATTCATTTATACTTGACCCAGGCTTTAGCTAATTAAAATTTAGCAATTTACCTTTATTTCAGACCCACTAGAACTTGGCAGGAAAATTCAGTTAGAGAGGCATGAAAACCATACATGGAGCCAGAGAAGGGAAAGCTCATTTAATTATGCAGCAACTAGAACACAGAGACAACACCTAAACTTATCTTCAATATGTTAATAAGTCCTAGTTCTGAAACAAAAGTTTGATGTTTCAATACTTTTGATTATGACTCAAAATTATAAAGTATTATCTATATTATTCATTTAAGAGTGCTTGCAACTCATATTTGAAAAGTGCAATGAACCTGATTCCCTTGGCATGGATGGTAAGACAAAGAAAATTGAAACATTATTTCATGGCATCCTCATATTACTGTGAGAATGGAGTGCTACAGGGAAAACAAACAAAGACAGGGTACAAATCTTGTGATACTGACCTAAAATCATTAAATAATTACAAATATCATGAGAATATGAAAATACTTACAAACTCTGTGCAATACATTCAACAGTTTTAAGATCAACTCATAGCACTTACAGGATATATAACTAGTGGAAGACAAAAGGGCTGCTACCTGCAAGACTAATGATCACACTAGGAAGCCATGGGAACTTAAATATTTAACTTACTAACAAGATTTCACTGAAAAAAAGGTCATTACAATGAAAAATTAATATTTACAAGTCTAATTAAAATGATACATGTTAAAAGTCAGCAGGGATTAAACAAATGATGGTTCAAGCATATTTAAATATAAATATCAAAGATAAAAATAAATTGGAAAACAAACAAACAATAACAAAACCTCCCAAACCCTGTAGCCATTTTCTAGAGGGTTATGGAAATGTAGAGCAAATGAGAGAAGCCCAGAACCAAGGTTTTGAAGGAAACAACACTTGAACCTGTTAAGGAATCTCTTTGCTGACTTTCCTTTTATGGTCCTAAGCTTAAGGTAAAGAGGGAAAACAAACTGTGAAAGGATATTGAAGCTACATAATAAGGACGAAGCAACATCCCTTTGGCAAGAGCAGTTCTTTACCCCTGAAGGACTTCTTGAGCAGGTAATAGTAAGTCCTCAAATATTTTTGTTACAGTTAATATTGCAGTATAATACTAGCGCTCATCTAAGTAAGAATTTTTATTTTAAATTTAAAAATTTAAAATAAAACTTAGAAAAATTAATCCAAACCAAACAAACAGCAAACCCCACGAACTGGATGAGGAGTTCCAGGCAATGAAAAACATTCTTGGGATTTGGGGTTTTTTGTTTTTGTTCGCTTCTTTGTTTTGTTTTGTTCTGCTTTTGTTGGTTTCGTACTTGTCCAGTTTTTCTTATACCAGACTCATATTTTAGGTAGAATGCCCTACTTTCATATAAATGATACAGAAGCTTCTGAATCTTGTCAGACTACCATATCATTATTATAAGCTAAGATAAGCAACTATGTAGAACTTCTTAGAAGCCACCGAATATTTTATCCTCTTTTGAAATTAAAGTTACCACAGCAAATTATTAACCTTGACAGCACCTGAGAAGTAGCCACTGAAATATCAGCAGTTAAATCAACAGTTAAGTAGTTACTGCAATTTGGTAGTCTTAAAAAAATGACAGAACTTCAAACTTTCTCCCCACTGCAAATGTTGCATCTCAATTCAAAATTACAGTACTTACAAGGTCTAATTATACAGCATTTAAAATTAAGGTGTCACTTTTCTTTAAATAGAACCACAGAGTCTGTTACTCAGCGTGATCCTTGGCACTTCTATTCACAATTATATATTGCTCATTTAGTAACTGGTTTTAATGTTGTGTAAATAAATTAAGTGCAATAAGTTTTGACAGTGATAGTCAGTATGTCTAACAGTTCTGGAGAAAGGATAAGTGACTTATCATTCCTTCACAGCAGGAGTGAGGAAACCCCAAAATGTCTATTCAGCAGATATTTGGAGACATCAGCTGCACAAGTTCTATATGTTTGTATTGATACTTATGGATGGTATAAATGCATATTTAGAAAATGCTACTACCCTCTGACCCCTCGTGTTTGCCAAGAATTTTCTGCTGCAAGAATGAAATAGTCTTTCCCCCCGCACCCTCTGGTCAAACTGAAAGAATGGGGGTTTTTACCCCCATTTTACAACCATACCAATGGTGCTGTAAGGGTAAACATAGCAAAAGTGGCTACAGAACCAAGAAATTGTAAAGAGGAATCCTGAGCAGCTGTCACACGGCAAGTCAGCTCATGTTTGGTAGCACTAGTGTAACAGGCTTTTCTGGATTTTGCAATGCAACATTACATTAATAAGCTGCAGAGGGTTCTTTCAAATAAACCTCAAGAGCAACAGAATGTACCATAAAAACAGAACTGAGGTAGATTTTGTAAAACTGCTAGAGTGAACCAATTTTATTTCTTCCATGTGATACACAACATATAAAACAAATACAAAGCCTTTATAAGATTATGCAGGTATTCTTTTGCAGAGGCTGGACACAGTAAACAGATCACATGCACACACCCTGTCCCACATCTCACTAGTGCTATACAATAAGACTACAGAGCCAAGCTGCCAGAGCTGTAAATGAAGAAAGGCAACACCTGCCTGGTCAGCAGGTTTTGCCTGCAACTGTGGTTTCCTCTTTGAAACTTGGACTTTGCCATCTATTTCATGGGTGTGGAGCTTAATTAGAAAGCACCATTCCTTGTCTACAAGAATCTAGCATGCAAACTCATGCATATAATCTAAGCCCCTGTAATTACTTTATCATCTACTGACAAGGGAGACAACTCCACGCATGCATCAAAAGAACCAAGTGTGAATCCATTTTCCAACTGGTTTGGATGCTAATTGTTTTGCCTAATCCTTCTAGTCCAACCAAATGCAGAAAGAGCAGCTGTCTGGAGTTCAGAACAGCTTCCCCTTTACACTGGGCAGCTTATCAATGGTTTGTTTAGTACTCTCAACAGTCCAAAACTTCCATGTCTAAGAGCAGATAGTCCTGTGACATTCATTTCTCAGTCACAAACAAATTAACAGAATTAATAAGGAATATAATGACTTGCACACAAGAGATACAGCAAAATATGAACTTTTGCTGTTAATTTTTTTGGAAGGTGGTTTAAAATGAACTCTTACAATTCACTTCTCTATCTTTTTAGAAGGACTCTTAGAATCCATTAGCCTGACAGTACCATGTTTTCCTTCAGCTATTCCCTGGTTTTGGTAAAGTAAATTTGTCTGATTTTAAAACAAGTTCTACCAAATACACACTCAGAAGCTGCTCTGAAGCTTGCTAAGCCTAAGCAGCAGATTCCCTGCATTTAAAAGCACACTGTTGCTTGTTGCAAAGCTCTTGGGCTTCTTGCTCTCAATTTCAGCATATCTGACCATCTCATCGGAGACCCTGGCAGTTTGTTTCAGGGGCCAGTTTGATGAAGACTTCCACACTCTAGTTTTCAAGTTTTGCAGTTTCAGTAAACACAATAATTTCATATTGACATCACTTCCTGATATTACCTGGTTAAAATCTGGACTGTACTGAGTGCATTGGTGACACCCTGTGGCACCCTGCTGAACGCTCTAACACAAATGGCTCCGACATTTGAGGTCTTTGACACTTGCCTTCTCAGCACCAAGACCTGTCCTCACTTAAGGCTACCAGGCACCAATGAAGTGCTACTTCTGTAGCAAGTTTGGCATAGAGAACATTAAGTAGCAACAGTAACCAGTAAGGCTGGGTTGAAACTAATTGCTGTGGGAATAGCAAAAACATCTCAAGGTACCCACACAATTTTAGAATGTATAATTCACATGACTAGATCCAAGTGATAAGCATGATAGCTTTTGCTTGTAGGATATTTATATTGTTAATAAGTTCAAGTAATGACTTGAAAAATTTCACTTAGCTTGCAAGTTATGCACAACAGGAATCAGAAAATTTGACAACAATCTTGAATTTTTTTGTTTATGTCACAGGGTAAAAGCTTGATTATCATTATCATAGTTTGCCACTTCAACAGCTGCACACTGTAACAGAGGAATTATCTGTGACAAGATTAGGTCATCAAAATCAGTATGTTTATATTTATTTTCTTATAACTTCGAAAGATGTGCCATTTAGTTGAACATAGGCTCAAGAGGGTTATTCTCAGCAGTCACACTCACAGGTAGCAGATTTCCAGCAAGCCAACCAGAATACCCCAGACACTTCACATTCTCCTCCACACTTAACATACAACAAACATGGGCAGTGCAAATAAGGGCAGTGCATCGATTTGCATAGCTGAACATCCAACTGGAAAAGGGGTCAGGAGGCTTTTAACACAGATGAGCCTTCCAGCCACATTCATCTGAAAGATGCAATCACATAAACACAACTTAAAAGTCAGCGTCATAGAGAGCAGGAAGCAGTGTCAAGAGATCAAAGTAACTGATTAAATTAATTTTCTTCCAAGAGTAGTGCTTGCCAGACTAAGGCATGACACCTGTCTCATGTATACGTTGGATAAACATTCATTCTTATCCATTGCGTGATCCTTTCAGGAATGTTAATTCATTGGTTTGGGTTTTTTCCCTCAAGACAAACCCCAGAAGAAAAGCTTTAGTGCCAAGCATTACGTAGATTAATACAACACCTCAGTTAGCGGATTTAATATTGCTATGATCCAAGGGAATTAACTGTATAAAACCTCTTACAGAGGCAAAAAACTTCAGTAAAACCTAAATAAAGATTCTCTCTGGGGATGCCATACGTAACAGTTTCAGAAGAAAGCTACAGTCATTTTACAGACATTCAGATCAGCTTGATAATTCAGTGGCACACTAGGTCTGTGCAAGAATTGGGTAGCATTCAGTCAAAAAAGAGAGCTGATGTTGTGAAGCAAACCATCACAAGACTCTAGAATTAATACAATTAAAGACTGGAATATGCAGTAACTTAAAAAAGTCTGTTTGACCAAAGAACATTACTTCTGTGTTTGCAGTAAGTTGACTGTGAAATAATACCATAAATTCTAAACACAGTGATCTGTAACATTTGGAGACTGGGATGAAGACTGACATAAGCAGGTTCTGCCAGACCAACACTAATAGAAGGTAATAAATGGGACGTGGCAGGCACAGCATTCCTCTAGATGAAGGCATACCATGTACACACCATTCTTTGTTCATTAACCATGTAATAGAAAAACCCAGGTTTCCTTGCCTGTTGACAGTAAACCAAATCATTACTTGTAGATTGCACAGAGGATATATGATTCCTTTTTCAAAAGAAATTTCTTCAAATCTCTCTCAAACAGCAAAAAGTTCCTATCTGTCAATCTTTTATACTCCCCTCTTCTAGGGAGGTCATTTCAGAGGACAGCAGCTCCAACATCAAAGTTCAGTGCATGCTACTCTAACAACCAGATATCAAACTATTGAATTATGTTCAGAACCTGTTTCAGACCCAGAACCACATTGTTCCAGTAGCAGGCTGTAAGAAAGCTGCTGGTTCATATTGTGTCAGGGCACCACCTGAACTACAAACAAAACAGAAGGCAGGTAAGAACAAAGAACAGCTGTATAAGATCAGGCAAACAGAAATATGACACACCTGCAATTTCTACTAATCCTTGGCATTCACATGCCTCTCCAGAATAAATATATTTCACATCTATTGACACAAAGGTAAAATTCCATTACAGATCACCCTTATTGTCTGATTTTACATTTGCCATCAACAATATCAATATCAAATGCTGTCCCCTGGATATATTTCAGACTAAATACAGAGCCTAATTTAAAGAAGGATGACTGAATTTGATACTGCCCTTTAAAATGTCATGAATAAAGACATTATGAACAATCCCATGACATTATTCCATATGACTCTAGATCCTAGAAATAATTTCATAGTCCTTAATCCCACAAACATGAAGGAAATCTTTGGTAACAATTTTCCACTTCCTTAGCATTATTCTGAATAAATTCCAGTTTTACTCCCCTTCTCTGGTAAAGCCATTAAGTGAAAGGGCAGAATGTATATCTCCTTTTTTGAACTTGAAGAGGGTCTGAAAGGTGATTACCATATTATTATCAGATATTATTACAGATATTATTAGCTACAATAAACACATGAAGCTCACATACAATAAATAAAGACTTCTGTTTCATATTTTCTGGGCATAAATATAAATATTTATTTTACTTATATTCTAGAGCAGAAATACCTACTTCAAATAATACAGTGATGAAAGACAGGTGGAGTACCAAATACTCTGCAACACATTTTAATAAACTTAGCTTTTATAAGTATTTTATAACCAACTCTTCTTATACTCCTCAACTAATTATTAATGCTTGCAAAATAAGGGCAAATACTTATTTTGAAATCATAGTAATTTAGTGTCTTTCTAAGATGCTGTACCAAATACAGTCTTATAACTTCTGCCAGTTTCTACAGGACTTGAATCATGCTATACTGCTTCATTTGCTACAAATGCAAACTAGCCAAATACGTCTGTATTAACAACTATGATACCCTCCTTTTTAGTTTAAAAAAAAATTGACCACAGACCCTAAAACTATTAGGAAACTGCTGCATAAGAAACAAACCTATCAACTTTTGAGTCTTGTCTGATCAGGTCTGGTCTAATTACAAGCAGTAAGAAATGCAGTGATCATCAGGCTTTACAACCTCTGGTCAGAGGACTAATTTGCTGGAAGCAAATTAGCTTTCTTTCTAGAGATCAAAATGGCCAGCAGTCAGAGGGCTGACGGGTGACCTCACAGGAATCTGCACCCTCCTAACCAGGCACAGGGAGGCAGAGGAGGGGAAGCTGCTGATCTCCCCTCTCTGGTGACACACAGCAGGACATGAGGAAATGGAATGAAGCTGCATCAGGGGAAGTTCAGGTTAAGCATTAGGGAGCTGGACTTGCTGATCCTTATGGGTCCCTTCCAGCCTGAAGTATTTTGTGATTTTATGAAAAAATACAGTTCACTTGAACCCACCAAAACTCCTCTCTTGGCTACTTCTCCAAGAATTTGTGTGAGGTTATTATAAAGATTACCTATTTTTAAGTGCTTTTCTTAAGTTTAAGAAAATTTGCACAATTCAAAATGTCTTGAAGCTGCTAATAATGCTAAAAATTTATCAATCACTGCTGTGCAAACCTGCATTTCTCAGATGATACTGTATTTTTGATTAAAGCTAAAGGCATTTCCCTAGTTTTAATAATATTAAATACACAAAGGAACAACTCTCTTGTGTTTAAGCATTGTTTCTTTAACTTTCAAGATAAATAATATATGTCCCCTAGCTACTAAAGCAGAGTAACTATGTATATCCAAGACATTACTTATTCTTGTATGCTTCAAGTTTTCAGGTATTTGGAAATGTCGGGATAGCCCAGTTTCACAGTAACATGTATCAGGCCAGTTAGCAAGTGTTGGTGGAATACCACAGGACAAAAGCAATTCCCAAGTGTACCATTACAACCAGCCTGTTCTCTAGCAGCATACACATTTACGCACACACATCCGAAGGACAAGAGGAGTATGTGGTTTGGAAGGAAAGAAGCAACAGAATCCAATGTAGCAATCTACAGAATTTACTTTACATTTGCACATATATGCACATATACACAGAGATACATTTATATACAAACCCAAAATATCAGGAGAACTGTAGTGGCAATGCTCCTGAAGGACAAAATCATATTAGCTTTCCCTCTTCCATCAACTGCACTGTTGATGCACAGCAACACTCTTCCTGTTATTCTTCCTGTTATGGCTCTGAACAGCAAACACCTTACCCCATCCATATAGGTAACAATAGCCTTAAAAACAGGTAGTGCTATGCACTGAAAGAGCACAAATCCTGCCTGAATTCCCTCATCAGAGACCATTTTATCGTAATTGTTTCCTAGAATATGAAGTGACACATTTTTTTGCTTCAACATAATTTATGGTGTCACTCAGAAAAATTTATTTTTAAACATGGAAATATTCAGAAAAATATTTGATGCACCTTCATGTGAAGCTCTAGAAATTTGAATGCTATGTTTCCCGAGCTCTGAGAAGAATGGTGAGAGGTAGCAAACCCTAAACCAGCACACCATCCTTGAAATAACTGACAGGGACTTTATTCAAACAGGTTCTAAGCAAAAGCAAAAAATAAGGCACCTTGTATTTCACCAGTCTTCAGACCAAAGCATCTTGCAAGGTGTGAGGTAAAGGCTAGCACAGCTCCATGAACTACAAAACAGAGCTGGGGGTTTAGTGCCCAAGGGAATATAGCTTGCAGAAAGGATGGGCACCAGGCTGTTCAGAGCCCAATCCAGGCAGGAGAGAGGCAGTGGCTGCCTGGTGTGAGGCAACAGCAGCACCCCATTCCAGTTCAGCCCTTTTCCAGGCTCTGCAGTGTCTCAGTTATTTGCCCAGAAGTGCTGTCATCTCTGTTCCTCACAAAACAGATCCCAGTGGGAGTATGCAGGATATGAGAGAAACAAATGCCAAGAAAAATGCCACTAGAGATGTCTTCTGCCCCCTCACATATTTAATGATAAAATCGGGGGGGGAGGGGGGAACCCCAGCGACCCCCCTCCCCCTGGAGCAGCACCAGGTAAATTCCCAAATTTCACCCAAAAAATCCACAAAAATGGGGCAAAAAATCTGAATTTTGGGGATCCCAGTTTGGTTTTGCCCAAAATTTGGGATTTTTTTGTTAAAATCTTAAATTATTTTGGAGTTTTCCCGGTTTGGAGGGTTTTTTTTCAAGGGGATTTTGGGTCAAAAATCAGAATTTTTAGGTCTGGGAGGTGGGGAAGGAGCTGAAAATGTGACAAAAATTCAGGAATTTGGGGGTTTTTCATCCTAATTTTTTTTTTGGGAAGGGGAAAAAGGGAGAAATTGGAATTTTGACCCAAAATGAAGGAATTTTTGGGGGGTTTTGATGGGATTTGATCAATTGGCCGCTGCCCAGAGGGGCAGGGAAAATTCACTTTTTGCTCACTCAGCACTTGCAGCCGCAGCCGGAACCAAACCCGCAAATTTGGGACCCAAATCCGCCCAATTTGCACCAAAAAAAAACCAAATTTGAGCCAAAATTCTGCGAGTTTGGACAAAACCTCCCGAGTTTGGGTTAAATTTTAAAAATTTTGGGTCAAATCCCAGAATTTCCCGTCCAAAACTTCCGGATTTCCGGGGGAAAACTCCAAATCTGCCCCAAAATTTCGATTTTTGGGGGCAAATCCCGAGATTTTGGACCAACCCCTGCAGGTAATTCCCCTCCCCCTCCCCGTTTTTTCCCAAATTTCCCTTTTTTTCCCTTTTTTTCCCCTTTTTTTCCCTTTTTTTCCCTTTTTCTCCAGCCTCTTTCCCGCGTTTTTCGGGGGAATTTTCCCGGAATTTCGGGAATTTTTTTGCAATTCCTTTTTCCCTCCTTTTCCCCTTTGCCCCCCTCCCCCTGAAATTCCATTTTTTGGGATAAAATCTCCTTTTTCCGGGTTTTTTTTGCCTCTTTAATTCTCTTTTTCCGCCGCCGACGTGGCCCGGGACAGAGTTTAACCCTTCAGCTCCCGGCACATTTTTCATTTTTTTCCCTTTTTTTTTCCAACTTTTCTGGTTTTTTTTTCCCATTTTCCCGATTTTTTTTTAACCCTTTTTTTTCACTCCTTTTCCTCTTTTTTTTTCCCTTTTTCCTGGTTTGGTTTTAACCAATCCTGGAGTTTTTTCTCCTTTTTCCCCAATTTTTTTCTCCTTTTTCCTCAATTTTTTTCTCCTTTTTCCTCAATTTTTTTCTCCTTTTTCCTCAATTTTTTTCCTTTCCTTGGAGTTTTTTTTTTATTTCTTTTCCCTCATTCCCCATTTTCCCCTTCCCCCTTTTTCTCTTTTTTTTTCCATTTTTCCCCCAATTTTTTTTCCTTTTTTCTCCATTTTTTTCTCCTTCCTCCCCCTTTTTTCTTTCCTTTTTCCCCCGTTTTTTCTCCTTTTCCCCCATTTTTCCTTTTTTCATTTTTTCTTCTTTCCTTTTTTCCCCTTTTCCCTCCCCACCTTTTTTTCTTTTTCCCCTTTTTTCTTTTTTTTCCTCTCATTTTTCTCTTATTTTCTCTCTTTATTCCTCCCTCTATTTTTATTTTTTTTTCCTTTTCCCTCCCCTTTTTCTCTTTTTTTCCCCCATTTTTTCTCCTTCTATTTTTAATTTTTTTTTTCCTCTCCTCCTTTTTTTTCCTCTCATTTTTCCTCTTTTTTCCCCCCATTTTTTCTCTTTTTTCCCCTCCTCAAACCCCCAAATTCCTTCAATATTTCACCACCAAACCCAAAATTTTCCATTATTTTTATCCCATTTTTTTCCCCTTTGGAGTGGAAAATCCCAAGTTAAATTTTAACAGGATTGGACTCTGACCTGGGGATTCAGGATTTGCTTTTTCCTGTTTTTTTAAAAAAAAAATCTGAATTAAAAATTCATTTTTTCATGGAATTTTAAGGAATTTTTAAGGATCTTTTTACCCTCCGTGATATCTTAAATTTTTTTTTCCTTTTTTTCTCATTTTTTCTCATTTTTCAAACTCAATTTTGGGACATTTTTAAGGCAATTTTAGAGATTTTTTTTTATTTTTTTTTTTATTTTTCCCCCATTTCTTTTCCACAGTTTTTAAAATTCATTTTTGGTTTTTTTTTTCATTGATTTTGGGGCGTTTTTGGAGTTATTTTTACCCCAAACCCACAAAGTTTCAATTCCTCTTTTTGGGGTTTGGTTCCTGCTTTGGAGTTTCTGTTTCTGGGGAAAT
>JAOTQP010001179.1:13609393-13621561 GCA_026413545.1 Cichladusa arquata
CTGAAGCAGCTGCAGTCCCCCACACCTCCCCTGGTGTGTCTGCCCCACTGCCCACACCATGGTGGCTTCCAGGCTCCACTGGCCCTGGCCCTGGCCTCTCTGCCACCAGCCAGGCCTGTGTGCTGGCCTCTGCATGCCTACCTGCTCCCTGCCCAGGTACTGCAGCACTCTGGACATTCTGGGCTTGCAGGGCCAGGAGAAAGAGGATCAGGAGGTGGTGGGTCAGGACCATGCCCTCGTTGGCTTGCAGCATTCTGCTTCTCATGCTGCTGCTGCAGTGTTGCCCAGAGTGAGCACTGAAGAGCAGAGGGAGGCTCTGGAACCTCACATCAAACAGGGCTCTGTGATCTCATGTTGAAATGGAATCATCTACTCTGCCAGGGGTCCCCAGTATATGCCCATGGTGCCTGTGAATTCTTGGACTTTCTCTGTGTTTAATTTTCATCGTTCTGCACCGGCCTGGAAGGAGCACCTGTAGAAGAGGGGGGATGTATTTTGGGAGGCAACACTGTGAATAGGAATGCAGAGACACTTATCTTGCTCCCCAGACATTGCTATCAGAAGCCTCATATGAAGGCTGCATTAAAAAATCCCTCTCTAGGAGCCTTTCTTTGGTATTATTTTTGTCTAACAGTATTCTGGCAGCTGTTACATTCCACTGAGGGAAACTGCAAAGAGTTCTTTTAGATTTAGATGGTCAGGAACGAAATTAAGCCAAACAAGGCAGTGTTGTATTTGAGAACTGTTTATTGGTAAGGAAAAAGAAAAAGAATTAGGATTTACCCAAATGAAGGATTGCTGGAAAAGTCAGAAAAAAGGGAATAAAAATGGAAAAGAAATGGGGAAAGACAGAGAGGTGAGATGGAGAGGAAAAAAGGGCATTGCCATCAGCGGATCAGGGAGTGCTTTTGGCATCCCCGTGACGGGGCAGGGTTTGATGGGCTGCCTACTGAACAAGCCTGCACAGCTTCCTTAGAGGTGTGGCTTCACAGGCATGGTTCCCACTACCATGGTCAAAGGGGCACATGGTGAGCAGGTGCTCAGACTGGAGGTCCAGGACACTGGAGAGGGTCATGGTGAGGATTGGAGCAATGGGCTGGGTCAGGGCAGCAGGGCAGGCTGGATCAGCAGGAAGGGATGAAGGGCAGGGGTGAAGCGGCAGTGCGGCCTTACGTATTTAACAGTGTTAGTTGATGTCACAACTATGGCACTCATTTTCCCAACAACGTGGTGAATTAAATGGATTAAACGTGGAACAATGCAGGGTAAAAACATCAGCGTAGCCAAACTGCCCAGTGTCTTCTGTCTTCACCCTGCAACACAAAGATTCTCAGTCCTCCCAAAGCTGAGAAAGTAACTATAACCTCCAAATGAGGAAGTAATCCATCTAGTGTTAATTTTGTGCTCTTTTCCTTAAGCATCTCTTGCCCTCCAGGTGTATTTGTTCAAAGGGGTATTGGGTACTAATGGTCCTTTTCTAATGGTCAGGAGTTCTGCCAGCCCTGGCTGTCCAGGATGGGTTGCTGGAGTATTCCAGGCTAGTATGAACAGGTGGAGTTGTCAGCGCTTGGGGACAAAAAGGCATTAACCTTGGAGCAGCCATTTATCCCCCATCTGTTGTTCAGAAGCGCCACCTCTTTGCCTAATTGTTCTGCCCATTTTGGTTTTTGAGGTTTTAGTTACCTTTTTAATAGTCCATTTGTCCTCTCAACTATCCCATTTGCCTGGCGATAGTAGGGTGTGTGAAACACTCTCTGAATTCCGTCCTTGGTAGCCCACTCTGGTGCCACTTTCACTGCAAAGTGGGTACCATTGTCAGATTGGACAGCTTGGGCTTTGGGGAAAATCCCAAACCATTCTTCCAGGGTCTTAAGGGTATTTCCCCGTGGCTCAGGCAAAAGCTGTGGCTTGGGTGAGTCCCAAAATTATTTTTACCCCTAGTAACACGTTGTTTTTCATCTGATCTCTTGAAAGGTCCAATGTAATCAACATGCCAAGTGTGCCATAATCCTTATCCTTCTCTTAAATGTGGTGGAGGCCCTTTTCGGGGGTGTCTTTCAAGCTGGACTCAACATTCCTCATAGGCTGAAATGTAAGTCCTGCAGTTTTCCCTGGTGACAGGCCAACCTTGGGCATATGCCTCTAGGAATAAGTCTTTGGCCCCAGTGTGGTTTTGCTTCACATGTAGCCACTCTAGGAGGCATTCCAGGGTATTGGCTACTGCCTTCTGATGTAGTGGGGCAAGTATGGCCAATTAATCTACTTTGTTGTGGCAGATCCATCTGCCAGCTGGATTGTCCCCTGCTTGGTGGGTGGTTATCCACACTCTCGCAAAGTCACCTTTTTTATGAGATGTTAAGATATCCTGCCACTTTTCCTTTTCCCAAAGTGGAATTCCATTTATTTCCCAGCCATTCTGTTACCAAAATGGGAACTATTTCAGTACAGCCTTTGAAGCCAGCAAAGGAGTTAATATAGACAGGATAGGCAGGCAGAGATTTTTGTTTAAAAACACTCCGTTTGTTCCGTGTTTAATAACAGCCACTACTTCTCTGAGCTGGACACTACCTTCACCCTCAGTGACCAGTTGTTTTTCAGTATCTGTCTGCAGGGCGACTGCACAATACTTCTGCACTTTGCCCTCCCGCTTGGCCAAGGCGTCAGTGAACCATGTATTTTGCAAGTGTGGGGAGAACAGTGGTGCAGCTTTTACTGGGGGAGGGAGAGGATTGTCACCCTCCTGAGCTAAGGTGCTCCTTTCCTGAAAGGTTAATTTGGTGGTCTCTTTGGTTACTTTAAGATGTCACAGTAGTGTTCTATTTGTGCATACCATTTTGTTACTGAAGCTCCCTGTGCCACACCATCAGGGGGAGGTCTCCCTGCTAGAACTGGCTTTATGACCTTGAAGACCCTTGAAGAGAGGACCCTCAGTACAATGGATTGGTGCTGTATTATGCTCTCTGCTTTTTGCAGGGCCAGGCTGACCACAAACAGGCCCCTTTCCCACATAGTGTATGTTTTCTCCGCATCCCTGAAGTTCCTTGAGTAGCATGCTAAGGGCTGGGAAGGCCCCTTGAGTGCCTTCTGCCACAGGTGCACCAATAAGCCAGATTGAGCAACCCCCCATTCAATTTGCAGAGGATCAGAAGGATGTATAGGACCCAGTTCTTGGTGGTTTGCAGCTTTGAACACTAGCAGCTTCAGGGCTTCCTCGTGGAGAGGAGTCCATTCCCAGCCTTTGCCTTTCTGTAACAGATCGAAAAGAGAACAGGCAATAATGGAAAAATCCTGAATATGCTTTCTCCAGAATACAAGCTTCCTGTAATTCCTTCTTTATCATTTTTACTTGTTCCAAATTGGAAGGAGTGTCTTTGGGAATGCATGCCATTCCTAGAAAATTTTCTTCTTCTGAAAGAGTTTGAATTTTTTCTGGAGGGACCTCTAACCCTAAACCTTCCTGAGGAAGGTTTATCCTGACCTCCTCCTTCTGGTTCCCTCCTATGAGTATATCATCAATATATCGATAAACTTTAACTGCCTGTCTTACAATTCTTTTGGCAGAGCATGGTGAGCCAGGGTAGGTGAATGCTTGTACCTCTGAAGACGCCTAGTAAATGTATATTACTGCCCACCTCAGGTGAAGGCAAAGCAGTCTCAATCCCCTAGCTGCAAAGGCATCTTAAAAAGTGTGTCTTTAGTATCAGTAGTGGCCATGAGGCCCTATGTGCCTACTCCTGGATAATGGCTATGGGCACAGCAATGTTAGGTATGGCTACTGTCAAAGGATTTGTGTTGGCATTGAGGCGAATCTAGTCAGTTGCCATTTGCCATTTGGTTTTCTCACTGGTCACACTCAGGAGGTGAATGAATAGGTGTCTCGGTTTGAAAGACAGGTGTCTGCTAGGAAAAGCAAGGCCCTCCCTTGAAATGGAAAAAGTAAACCCCTTCCCTCTGAATTAATACAATTTTGAAATTAAGGGTCTCTCAGGCAAAGATATGGGGATAGGAATAACTAGTGTGTATAATAAGGCAAACAGAGCAACAAGAACTATGGAGTTAATAACAAAACAAAACTAGGAACCAGTAACAGCCCTTTTGGCCACAGGCACTTTTCCCTTTGGTGCAGTTACTGTCAGCTGGCAGGGAACACTGGCAGGCTCCTGGTGGGCAGGGCAAGTGTGATGATCCCTGTGCAGCTGCAGGGGGACTGGGGTAATGGCAGCTGTGTCCCAGAGAGGAAGGGATGGAGAGAGGCTTTGCTTCAGGAACCCTGGGGCAGTGTTGGTCCCAGTGCTCCAGCAGGACAGTTGGAAACAGCAAACTGAAGCGGCAGGGTGTCCTAGCCCCTAGTGTGGGGTACAGCAGCAGAAGAGGCAGCTCCTGGCTGTGCTATGGCAGTGGTAGCAGTGACCCTCCTCCTCTGAAGCCAAGAGCGAGCAAGAGAACAGCTGCCCCTACCCCCTCTCTGTCTTTTTACCTCTTTCTAATCTCACGGTGTCTCTGTTCCTCCCTCTGAGAGAAACTCCCAAAAAACGGAGAGGTTTCCTCCTCCCCTATCTCAAGTACTTAGTCATCAGTGCTTCTTTAGCAAGTCAAAGGGAAAAAATTCCACAGTCAATGAGTAAAAGAAAAACTAACCTCCAACAATGGGAATAATTTCTCATTTTTCTCAAATCCTCCAGGACTTGGGCTAGTTCCCTCTCAGGCTCCTGAAGGCAGTAGATACGGTTTAAAATTCGTTAGTTTTGCAGCAAGAAGATTTGGGGCCATCTGTAGCAATCTGATTTGGTGGTTAGTGGATCCAAAGAACCACCATTGCCCCAGGTTGTCATACCATGTTCTCCCATTCAAAGCATCCAGACCCAATAAACTCAGGGGGAGCTCCCCTATTGCTATGGTAACTGTGACTCTTGTTTCCTCCCCTAGAAGTATTTTAGATTGACTGCAGCTGTGGCTACTGATTGTGACACCCCCAATGTATTTCATATAAGCAAGGGCTGTTTCAGAGCTGATATCTGAGCTCGTGTCAACTAAGAATGTTATTAATTGTTTTTTAGGTCTGGCAGCTGTTGTTAATGAAATGTGTCTGAGGCTGTTACCAGTGTGTTGCCTAACACACATCTAGTCTCCACTCCTCTACCTACATAAGGGAAACAGGGCTTTTAGTTCACCTGCTTCGGTTACCAGCATGTCTTCTTCCCCACCTAGATCGATTGGGGGGTGCACTAGGGCTTCCGTTACACTTTTTGGATGTTTTGTCTAGCCATTCTGCTATCACCTTTTCCACTAGGTTCAAGGAGAGCCCATCCATCCCACTTGAAATAAGGAATGAGGTCCAGACTTTCTGAGAAAGTCCACTTCGTTTTAGTAATAACACCAAAGACAGGAACCCAGGATAAGCCCAGGCCCCACTCGACAAACCAGACAAATAACTATGCACAGCACAGGGTGCTTCTCCAAATCCCAAGTTCTGTGGAAGAACCACTTAGGTGCTGGCCTCCTGGGGGTTTTAAAGCCTCTGGTCTTTCCTGGTTAGTGCGTTTCTCAGTCCTCATTTTGATTGGTCCTGTTTCTGGCTGCTGGTTGGCCCATATTGGGATGCAGTCGTGACCAATCATTCCAGAATACTCCAGTCCCATAGGCCAGCTCATCCTCCAACCACAGTTCAAACCGCTGTCATCACCCCATGAGGCAATACTCCAGAAAGTTCCCCTCACTCCACCGACCGAAACCTCATTAACCCCCCTAATGGCCACACACCGCCACAGCGCATAACAATTTATTAACAATTCATACATAACTTCACTATATTAACCAATAACTTATAACTCCATGCTCAAATGTCAACTCATTTATGACAACCCTTTTTGGGATTCTCTTCCTTCATTCTTCTCTCCTGAGCGCAGATAGCCTGTCTGATGAGCAGGTGGTCCCATCCCCCTTGATTGGATTAGTGGAAATTCTGGGCAATAGCCTTAGGCTGAAATGGGTATGCCTCACTCCATGAGCCTCCAGTGTGCTCACAGCTGCTTTTACAGAACTGTAATTTTACCCAAAATTAATTAATTCTCCCCAGGTGCACACCTTGCCTACCAGGGTCAGGGCATCCCCTGCAGGGCAGTGGGTGGTACCTTGCTGTGCAGCAGCAACCTTTTCTAAGGGGGCTAGAGCCTGTATCTTTCCCTTCAATTAAACACCAACTGGTTTTAGAGAGTCAGGAAGCCCAGTAATTAGAGAAGTCATTCTCTCAGCATTACCATGAGTATCATGGAGCATTCTTGGAAAGGGACTAGCTTGCAGTTGTACATCATTTGCGGACAGGCTGCTTTGTGGACGGTCTCCAGTAGCTGGTCAGTGGTCTCTTTTATAGCGAGGGGATCGCCTCCTTCCAGGGCATTTAGGCCACCAGCCCAATATGCAGCCCTCTGGGTCAGAGACCACGGCACCTGACAGTCTCCAGTGGGGAGGGAAACACCAGGACCTCAGTAACCTATTGCTTCCTTCTCACTAAGGTGTCCACTGCTTAAAGAGATATGCCACACATAGTCAGTTTAGATTTTGTGGGGGTGGCAACCGAATTCCTGTTTCAGTTGAACTAACTCTGTAGCTGTGAACGGCACCTCTTTCAATGTTATGAGGGAGGCTTGATCCTGATCATTCTCATATAAGTATTCTACTTTTATTAGGGGGTGAACGTAGACTGCAGCTTCAGCCTGCACGCCACTGTGAGTTCTCTTTTGGGATATATGGAGCGACAGCTCTGGCCATGGTGTCATCAGAGAGGCATGGTGTGGTGGCCGCAGGACAGGCAGCTCCAGAACTGGTGGCCACGGGACTGGCAGCTCTAGGATCAGCAGTGTCCTTTGCTAAAACATCCCCCAAAACATGCTGCAAGTTTTCATTATGCACTCTTTTGTCCTCTAGCTTTCCCTGCAAGTCCATATTGTGGACCTGCAGGGACTGCACAGGTGCTTGCAGCAACTTGATTGCCATTGTATCCTGGCAACGCAGGGCAATCCTGTTATAGTGGTTGTCAGAGCCACCCCCAACACCACACATATGGCTGCCTCCCTCTTCCCAGGCTTAGACCTCGCTTCCGCCTGCAAAGCCGAGACACGGTCTATAATAGTTTGTACTCTGTGCCAGTGATCCCAGCCCATTCTAATCTGGACACTGAGAGTCTGGCTCTAAAAATGTCCAGGAAATCGGGTAAGCGTTAAGACAGATCTCTGTCTTGCTTTCCCATTTCAACATGTGCACTTCTTTTTTGTGTTTCCGAACTAAGCATCCCCCAAAACCACACAAAAGGTAAGACTTTTTGGCAAGGGTGACACCTTGCACACTGTGAAAGAAGGGGCAAAACAGCTTCCTGAGGAGGGTCACACTGTAAATACTCCCAGGCTTCCCGAATACTGTTCCCCAGAATGACACATCTTACAACACCAAGCCAATTAGATGCAGAGATGGGGCATTATATTTCCCAGGAAGGGTTGCTTCCCCCAAATGCTCTGAACACTTCCTGAGCGGACACACACAAAGAGATACAGCAAGGGGGACAAAATGCTTCCCAGAAAGGGTCATAGGCTGCCCCAAGGAAAACACTTTTTGAGAGGACACACCTTTAATTATCACATCAGTTACAGATAAGGAGGTGAAATGCTTCTCAGAAAGTTCCAAATTGCCCCATGTAAACAACAGAGGCACAGACTCAGACCAGCAGAGAATGTGAAAGGTATTTAAAGAAACAAGCTGATTTTGTACACTTCAAGACACAGTATTTCTGAATATGGTAATTCTCACTAAGCCAGCTATCTCATATTGCCATGTCAGTAGCATGCTTTCATAATGTCCTTCTGTGGGGTGATCATGAGGCATTCAGGTGTCTGTCATGTAGTAAAGAAATTCTCATTGAGAGTTGTTACAATGTTCTCTAACAATTCGCTATCTAAGGTTTCATTACAGGTTAATAAAATGTTCGAGTTTAGTGAAAATAGTTAAAAGGTACTTACCTAATTGTTTCCGGGTAATCAGTATATGTACCCACTTACCTTTTATCCAGATTGTTAAGTCCCAAGTCACTATGTAAATGTGTTCTACTGTTATATATATATGTTCCCTCTAATGTGCTCCTTGTAGTCCCCTAACATGTCCTACTTCCGTTCCCAGTTGAGCTTTTCTTCCGCCCTTGCCCTTCCCTTCTTCTGGCCCTGCTGCTGCCCGCCCAACAACGCCCAATATGGAAATTACTCCCTGTACCCATCAGTCAGCGCGGTCAAGAGCCCCAGCGGAGGCAGAAATTCTAAATAATCATCTAACTAACACCGGACCGGGACATTTTGACCACTCTATCGAGCAAGGAAAAAGATCAACTCCACGCGACACCGAACTGCTCATCCACCATCACCATCCAAGCAGTCCAAGACAGAGACACCCCTGAAGAAAACGAGCCATAGCGAGTACTTGGGCATGTCCGTGAGGCGGAGACTCCCGTCTTGACGTCAGTCAAGATCAGCAAGGCCTCCTCTCGTCGTCGCCAGGGGCAATGGCAGCAGCGGGCATCGGCACCGACGATCCCCAATTCTTTCCAATAAAGAGCTGCTGATTTAAATAAAGGCCTCGGCCCTGCTTTTTATTTATAACAGATTTGGGGGCTCCTCCGGGATAGCCACGCCCTGAAGAGGATCTCCGAGGGACCAACACCCCTGAGGAAGATCTCTGAAGGAGCGGCGCCCCCAAAGAGGCCCTCCGGAGCAGCTGGCTACCCCGGACCCGGAGCAGGGATCCAGGACCCAGGAAGGCGCCGAGAGCATCGGATAGGTAAGACCACCGGTGGCGGGCACGTGGAGGCGAGCGAGTGGAGTGTGACTGAGATGGGGGCCGGCAGCTCGGAGCCCCGAAGCGAGTGTGGACCCCTAAGTACCGCAGTTCCAGACTCCCGCGAGGGGGCCGGCCGGGAAAAGGGGGAAGGGAGTGGGGCCTTCCAAGGCCTGTGAGTGAAAGAGGCATCTCCCAGGGTGTAGTGGTGGCCCTCAAATCCACTACAGTTACAGGGTGTAGTGGTGGCCCTCAAATCCACTAGAATTACAGGGTGTAGTGGTGGCCCTCAAATCCACTAGAATTACGGGGTGTAGTGGTGGCCCTCAAATCCACTAGAGTTACAGGGTGTAGTGGTGGCCCTAAAATCCACTAGAGGTTTGTTTAGGATCGTAGGCCGGGAGGGTAGGCCGGGAGGGCTCGGCACTCCTGTCGACTGTCAGGGTCGTAGGCCGGGAGCGGTAGCCTGACAATACGCGTTCCTGTCGATCCGCTTTTTTGTTAGGATCGTAGGCCGGGAGGGTAGGCAGGGAGGGCTCGGCACTCCTGTCAACGGTCAGGGTCGTAGGCCGGGAACGGTTGTCGTTCCTGTCGATCCCCTTTTTTGTTAGGATCGTAGGCCGGGAGGGTAGGCCGGGAGGGCTCGGCACTCCTGTCAACGGTCAGGGTCGTAGGCCGGGAACGGTTGTCGTTCCTGTCGATCCCCTTTTTGTTTAGGATCATAGGCCGGGAGGGCTCGGCACTCCTGTCGACTGTCAGGGTCGTAGGCCGGGAACGGTTGGCGTTCCTGTCGATCCCCTTTTACTGAGAGGAGTCGTTAAAAGTTCTGTAGCCTGACAGTATCTTTCCGTTCGGGTTGAGGCGCCTTAAGTATTTATTTAGAAGCACTAAGTTTAAGTTACAGAAAGATACAGATTTTAGTTGAGTTGTGGATTTGTGTTGCCCGTCGTTCTATTACTTTCGGGTAGGGGCACCTTGAAGGTTTACGTTATATTAAGTGACAAGAATGGGAAAGTGTGTTAGCAGACAGAGGAAAGAGGGAAAAGAGGGTAAACCAGTGAGAAATATTCCTCCTAACAGCCCTCTAAGTCAGATATTAGAAGAATGGGACACCAGAGAGTGTACACGGACATTAGATAAAATCAAAATGATTCATTTTTGTATGGAGGTCTGGCCTACTTTAGACCTCCCAGAACGGTGGCCAGGGTGTGGGACAAGAGATGAGTGGATGTGCTCTCAGTTAGAACAACATCTCAGGTCGAGAAGGGAAGTGGAGGCTGAAGAATTATGTTATGTTGAGTGTTGGAAGAAATGGGGGATGGCTGAAGAGAAAGTTAAGATATGTAAGTTAAAAGAGCGAGAAAATAAAAAGGAAGAGGAGAGAGAGAGAGAGAGGAAAGAAGTTAAATGGGACCCATTAGACCATCTGCCTCCTCCACTCCCAGAGTATCATCCCCCTCTAGATATTCCATCTCTATCTGTACCACCCCCAGTCCCGACTCCCACTTCATCAGTAACCCCGCCTCCTCCACCATCCCTGATCCCAGTAACCCCAGGTCCGACCCCTTTGGGGTCAGCCTTAACCTCACCCTTAACCCCAGCTCCCATGCCAGCCCCCCCCAGCAGTACCCATTCCCGTCACGACCCTGGCTAATCCACTTGGCATCCCTAACCCTGTTACATCTTCTATTCCTGCCCCAACTCCACCGGTTCTAGCCCTTGCCCAACTTCCAACCCCTATAATTCCACCAGCGTTAGACCCCACCCCTACCGGGCAACTCATACCTCCTACTCCTACTTTACCAGTGATTCCTACTCCCACCTCAGCTAGTGCAGTTCTTGCACCCCCAGCATCCAATATGCCTACAGTGCTTCCTGCTGCATCCACGCCGCCAGTTATAACACCAACACAAGCAGTTAGAGCACCCCCTCCTTCCATAACCCCAACTGTAACTCCAACTTTAACTCCTAGTCTACACATGCCAGCTTCAACAAATATTCCCTCTCTGTCTTCAGAAGTAACAATCAGTCCGACAGCACTCCCGTTATCTCCAGTCTCTCAGGCAAAAGTTATAGGAAAAAGCTCCTCCCATGCTCCTGTCTCTCTACCTGCTAAATTAGATCCGAACTTATCTTGTGCTGGGTCCAATTTCCCAGCACCCCCTCTATCCACTATCCCAGCGCCCCCTCCAGAATGGCAGAGTCAATCCCCGGGAGAACATCTGTACTTCACTAGGTCTAAAGCCAGGATGTTCCCATTAAGGGAGGTTCCAATGGGGGGAATGGAGGGAGGTGTAGGGTACGTGGATGTCCCTCTCACAGGGTCTGAGGTGAGAATTTTTAAAAAGGAACTAGGTAATTTGGTGGAAG
This sequence comes from Cichladusa arquata, assembly GCA_026413545.1. NCBI lineage: Eukaryota > Metazoa > Chordata > Aves > Passeriformes > Muscicapidae > Cichladusa > Cichladusa arquata. The sequence goes on from JAOTQP010001179.1 coordinate 13,620,578, forward strand.
ATCCCATTGGGGTTTCCAACCAAGTGGATCAATTTTTGGGGCCACACATATATACTTGGAGAGAGCTAAATTCAATATTAAAAACTTTATTCAATCCGGAAGAAATGCAGATGATTAGAGTGGCAGGGATAAGAATCCGGGAAAGGGAGAATATGATGGGACCGCCTGGAGACCGTAAACTGCCTATGGAAGACCCAGGGTGGCAACCCAATAGGGAAGCCGATAGGCGGAATATGGAGGATTATAGGTGCCTAATGGTAAGAGGAATCCGAGAGTCAGTTCCCAGGACTAGCGACACCAAATTGGCCTTCGACGCAAGCCAAGAAAAGGATGAAACCCCAGCCTCGTGGTTGAACAGATTACGTAAAAATTTTCAACAATATTCTGCAATAGACCCTGATAGTCCAGATGGTCAGGTCTACTTAAAAATGCAGTTCATAACCAAATCATGGCCGGACATAAGGCGTAAGTTAGAAAAGCTAGAGGTCTGGCAGGGGAGGAGTCTAAACGAGCTGTTAAGAGAGGCTTTGGGGGTTTACTTGCGTCGAGAAGAAGAGAAAAGCAAGACTAAGGCACGGGTAATGGTTGCAGTAGCCAAAGAAAGTGCAAAGGGAATAATAGAAGGGACGAAAAGTAACCAGCCTACAGTGGCGGCTGCCCCGGGAGGAGAGAAGAAAGGATATAATCGAGCATCTTGGTTTCCTTCCAGAATCTGGGGGGTATGGGAAAAATGATAGACCACTGTGGGTCCCTCCCCAGGGGCCTGGGATGGCTGGGAGGTGTTACAACTGTGGAGAAAGAGGACATATGAAGAAAGATTGTAAAAAGGAAGGGTTTTATGAGGCTATGATCAGGGAGCAGGAGGCCTTGGAGAAGATCCTTCGAGGAGAGGAGGAGGATGATTAGGGCCGTCTTGGGCTCTTCCTTTTAGGCCAGTGCAGGGCTGCCAGTGATGCTGGTATGCAGGTGCAAACTCCTGAATCA
>JAOTQP010001179.1:13629026-13644223 GCA_026413545.1 Cichladusa arquata
AAAAGAGGAAAAGATTTTAAAATAATGAAAATATGTTCAGTGAAGTTCACTGAACAAATATATTTCATTTCGCAAGACAGTATAAACAGTAAAAGGATTAGCAAAAAAACCCAAACACCAGCAGAAGTCTTTTTAAAAGAGAAAAGGAAAGTATTGCTAGATTGAGCATTCCATAATAAATAAGTTTATTAGATAAATGTGAGAACAGGTGATATTTTTAATTACGTATGGATGTATTGTAAGAATATATCAGTTGAAGACCTGATGCAGTAAGATCTTGAACTTAGTTGTTGCTGGCCAAGAAGAAAATTCCAGTTTTATAAAGCTTTAAATAAAGCTTTATATAAAAGTTTCATCTCCACTTTCAGTTTGCATATTTAAAAAGAATAATTTGGTTTTAGTTGTTGTCATAGAATGAAGTTAGTAGAAATGAAAGTAGAAGGAAAGAATTTGAATAAAACTAGAAATTTAATTCACCAACCTATGCTGTCCTCATACATTTATTTTTTCAATCAACCAAAATTTCATCACTTCAATATTTCAGAACCCTCTCAATGTGCATTTCACATTTAGAAGCAATTTTGCAAAGCTGTAGTAAATTTTGTACTCAGATGGTAATTTTGCCTGTTTTGTGAAAGGTGTGCTACTGATTACATTTAAGTCAGTACATTTATTCTTTAGAAATCTAGCTGACAATATTCAACAACATGGTGGGGATGTACTATGCTTTATATAATGCAACACCTAGTGGAAGCAAGATTCTGTGTATTCAGTGTAAGAGGTATTTAGGTATTAAATATGAAAATTAGGTAAAAGAGGTATTTAACCTAGTATTCCCCTTCAGATGTTTTGAACTTCACGTGAACATTCAGGAGGCCCTGGTGAGGGCATTGTATCTTCTCTTTATGATGAATTTGCTATGTTGATTCCCTTTTTTAACACTTTGTACTGTTAACATCTGCATGAACAATGGAGCTCACTATTGCAAGAAATAAATAAAATTATTAATTTAATGCTTACCAAAAAAAACCCATATATGGCTATATTAGAAAGTATAATTATGCTTCAAAGTATTGAATTACTGGAGTAATAATTTACATGGGGTAATCATAACTGGAGACAACTGTCAGATAAATGAAGCTCCACATTTCTGAGTTTAAACCAGTCTGAGAGATTAGAATGAGATTCATGCAGGTTATAATGCTTTCTTTCTTTGAGATTCTCACAGTCTTTCAGCATGTTCACTGTTTCCTGCTGTTACCAGCAGGAAAATAAACTAGATGTTTGGATCAGTTCTTGAACGGCAAGTTCAAAATGAAAAAAAGTCTTTCTTCCTTTAAGATAATGGGAAATTATCTAGAAGTTTAGAGTAGATTTATCTGAGACAGATAATTTTGTCTAAATCAGCCCTTCTAGGTTCAATGCATTTAAGGTATTACTAGTATCAATAGTAGCTAATTCAGAGTTAAATCAGGAATTTCCCCAGTGTTCCATGCACACTGTTTTGTGCACTGATTTACCTACAATATAAAAAAGTATAAATAAATAGTTTCAATAGCAGTTTTTCTCAAAGCATTTCTAATAGAACAGTTGAAGCAGCAAATTCTCCAATTAAGGAGATACTTGAAGGTGAGAACAAACTGGGATGGTTTATGCATTGAGTTAATGCCATTGAAGAAAAGGTTAATACTGTGTTTATTGGTGCTAACTTTTTCTTACCTTTTTGTTTTATTACTTTTATTTGTCTTCTTCCGGTTGGAGTCTGCAATTGCCCTTTCTGTTCCTGACAAAGATTACCTTTTTTTAATGAAATATTTCCAAACAGTGCAAAAAGTACTTTGAACAGGTAGTTTTTCTGTTTGCTTGTTTCACCATTCTTTTTATTGGTGCTCTCTAAGTCAGATCAGGTAATTCTCTAGAAAAAGAAACAAGCAAGAAAGTATTTTTATGCAGTATCTGCCTTCAAACTCACTCTTCTAAGTGAACATTAAAACGTACTGATTTGAGGATCAATCAGCAAGTCTTTTGGTCTTCTCTGACTCATTCTCTTTCTCTTCAGAATGCTTTGAAAAACAAATTATATATTGATGAAGGAGCCTATGCAGCCTTGGGTTGCAATTAGATGCACTTAATGGAACAGAAAGAGTACACTGCTGTCATGTTAAAAGACAAGGTACTTAGTTTTTGTCTTAAATCTGTTTGGGTCAAAGGATTTCAGTTGCAGATCAGGTGCTATAATTCAGATGAGGTGAGATTTTATCTATTTTTTCATTCCAAAGGCATTGCAGTTTGCTCTTTGTGAATTACGAATACAGCAAGTCTTGGATTGTTTTTCAGTAACTGGTGTGGTTTTGTTGCCTCACATGGTTTTCTTAAAACGTTCCAGTTTGCCTTATGTGTTTACAACAGTAGTAGGTTTCCTGACTCTCCACCAAGGAACACTGCAGTGTTCCACACAGGCCAAAAAATGGCAGAGCAGTCAGTAGCAGATGAGAGCAACAACCTGTTCACCCAGCCTGATGAGCAGAATACCAGATCTGACTAGAGACAAAGAGTATTGGGTGACCTATTTTGGAAAACAAAATTAAATGCTCTTTTCATTGCCATCTTCTCCTAATCTCTCACCTATATGGCTTCAGGGCTTCACGTTTTCTAAAGACCTCAGTTCTGCAAGGTGCTGAGCAACCCAGTACTCTTGCCTAATCTGACAGAAAGCCTGAGTCTTAGTGCCATGTCTTTGATAGGACTCTCTGGAGGCTAAAACTATGTGTTTGCAAGTAGTAAGTTAGCTTGCAGGGCTCTGAATACTGTGGGAAAGAGTCTAACCCATCATTCATGCTTGGTATTGTGATACTGTCCAGCACACTGCCTAATTAGGCTCTTTTCTTCATTGTTTTCAGGTACATACAGTAAGCTGCGATGGTTTTCAGGTTTTCTCCAGCCATAGAAAGCATTTACCCAACCTGGTTGCAATATAAAGCACTCCCTTGTAGAGAGATTCCATTCAGTTTGCACTTTACCTCAGAGGAACCTTTTCATTCCTGTTACCTGAATGCAGTGTTGCAGACCTTCACAGAAAATAGTCTGTTCTGATGTGGCTTATTTACTTCATAAAATAGGAAGTCACAGTGGATTTATATACATTTATCTGTATTTCAACTTACGGAAGAGCCTGCCAGAGGTTTCTTTTGGTTGCATTTTCTTTTCTAGATGAGGTGCCAGAAATTGGGCCCAGAAGGTTCTGAACTGAGGTTCTCAGTTTGCTGACAGAAGGAACTCTTGCTAGAAATAAGTACAGTGAAGTACATTAGTTTGTTAAGTGGAAGAGGAACTGAGAGGAAAAATGAGGGTGAAAAAAAATCAGTGAACCAGTTTGTTACTAAGGAGATTATGCCAAGTACGTCATGAGGGAATCATATTCAGTGTGTCATCTGCAATATGGTAAATTGCTTTTGAAGGGGCTCCCCAAAAGCGGTTTAAAACCTGGCAGACTATGAAGGACTTAGTGTTCATGAAGTTCAAGACTACCTCAAATCTTTTAACTGGTCAGACTTGCCCTCTCCTCCCAGATTTTCAGGTCAGGTATAACTGTTTTGAGGGTGGGGTCTGTTCAGTGAGAAAACAGAACGCACAAACCAAATGTAAACTATAAAAAACCGGTTGGTCTTGTTCCACCCAAAACATGTACAAGGAGGTAGGTCTTCTTCACTCAGGGAAAATGAAGCGTAATTTAGCAAGGTCCTACCAAGCGCCTGACAAAATACTTAAGGAAAGGGTGTCCTCAGATATTTTTGAACTGCTTAGAACTCCTCAGTATCACAAGTATGTAAAACTCAAAATTTCATAAAATCCAGCCCTACGCTGTGTGTGTCATTAGCTCTCCAGAAAGTCTTGATGTAGGTTAGCTGTACTCCTGTATTTTCCCAGTCCAGACCTTCACTTGGATTACCATACAGAAGAAACTTTAAGAAGTTTAGGGAGTGCCTTTTCAAAGCCAGGGAAGAGCTATAAAATTCAACAAAGGGGCAAAGATACCACTGTTTTATGTGCTACATAATACAACATTGTCTGATCTTCCAGAGCATACCTCCAGAGAAATGTAAAGGAGCACAGTGAAGAATATATCATCCATGACTTCTTCACATCAAATATTTTTACAAAAAACCCCAGTTGTCATGAGCAGCAATTACAACAAAAATTAAACTTAACCTGAGCAGTAGATTCCAAGAGAGTAATCTATAAGGCATCCAAGCAAACTGGCAAAATGAGGAAACGTCCCAGTGTGACCATTAAGGTGATACTCTAGAGTCACACTCACACTCACTTTCACTGCTGGGACCATTTCACCATGGGAGGTTCCCATGACCCAACAGTCCCTGCTGGAGTCCTGCTCAGCCCACCACAAAATGGGCAACTCATGGCCTCTTGCCTCTGGCTCCTGCCCAGAGCTCAACCTGCAGCTCCAAAGTAGCTGCACCCAGATCTAACTACACCAAATGTATCCCTCAACACCAACGTTCTGGAAAAAAGGCAATGGACACAGGAGCAATATGTGCACAACAAGCATCAAGCAGAAGCTCACAAATAACTTCTTCCCATTCTTAAAGAATTCAGGGTTCTAAATGACTGAATTAGTAACAGTACTGCATGAGTCTTACGATTGTTGAGGGACCCAGCGCTGCAAATTAAGTATGTCATGGAGACTGGTTAAGGCTGCAATTGTAAACCAGGTTGGCTCTGACTCCTGTTTTATTAGAGAATAAACATAAAAATTTTACCTTCACCAAAATAATCTTATGAAAACTACTTTGCTCTTAGGAGAAACAGAAGCATACAGGAGACTGAAAATCTGGTATGGTACTAGCTGAATCAACCTCTATAATAAAATTAACTGGACTGAGGAAACAGTGTACTGATTTATACTGTTACTCCTGTTTTGAATGTTGTTGCAGTATTTCACTGTCAAAAAGAACAAAATGTTCCTGAGTTTATATGGTTGGCTTTAGCTTACATCTAGCCCTTTGAAAGAAATTAATTTGGCCAGAAAAAAATGGTACATGGTTTATTTATCCAAAGAAAGGAAAGAACATGATTTTTGATGAGGAGAAACTTCATGTCTGATGTTAAAAGGGTGTTTGAAAGGTTTAGTTCTAGGCTGGTAAATACCTAAAGAAATAGTAGCTTTTAGGCAAATGCACTTCTTTCTGGTTTGGGGTCTTAGACCTATTCGACTTATCTGCAGAGGGCAGAATTTGAGGGGAACACTCAAGCACCTTCCTGGCCCCAGCTACAGAAGTCCAGGAGAACCTTACTGCAAAGGAGGAAAGGAAAACGTGGGCACTGTAGGCAGTCCTCAGTATAATCCATACTGAGGTACAACTGCCTGAAGGAGAGCAGAGGGAATTCCAGAGAGAGTGTGTTTAGTGGGTTAGAATACCTGTACCATTTGTTTGTTTACAAGTGACAATCTGATGAAAAGTTGGTGGGGGGTTATGTCTTAAGAGGGAAAGACCTTGCTGGATGAGGACCAGATAGCAGAGGTCACAATTCCCCGGAGGGGCTGAGGATTGGATATTTCAATTACCATACTAAGTGTGGTTTTATAAGGGAGGAATTTGTGCCTTTTCTTCTGTGAAAAAAATAACATACTTGCAATATTTTGATCTATGCTAGGGCTGGTTTAGAGCAAAGTTAGCTGCATGGATCAGTGTAAGGATAGCTTCCTCAAAATATGTTGTCTGCAAAAGAGTAAGTACTGCTTGGAAATAAGTAGGAGGTAATGCTGACTCCTTGTTTGGAGGAGACTTGAACTTTCCATACTCAATAAAAAACTGCACTACCAGGATAAGGACTGATAGGTCTTGAACATGAAGATGAGACACTTGTCTTCGTTGTTGTGAAAAATTCATAGTAGAAGTTCATAGTGTTTTCTGTATGTTTAAAATAAATTTTTCTGTCCTCTTGAATTTTTTGCTTTACTAGAAATACTGTGGATAAATATTAGCAGGACAAGAGTTTTTTGTTAGGTCAGAAAAGAGTATATAACAGCAATCAGGGTGTAATGTGACTGGGCACAGTGTTTGTGCTCATGTAATTAGCTAAAGGTTGGTCCTTTCCTAGAGAATTACTCTAAAATAGCATAGGGAAAGTGTATGTGAATATTTAATTAATTAGGCATAAACCTCTATGTTTTGACTTTGAGTCATGCTAATTAATGTGATATATCTCGTGGCATTGGTGATAATATGAAAAACAAGAGGTCTGTGTTTCTGTAAGTCTAGTGTTCCACAGTTGGTGGAACTAGTTCTTGAGAAAACCCATATTCCAGCAGCGAGGAGTCAGAAATTAATTTTTATTTCTTAACAGCTTGTCTGTAGCCCTTCCCCTCTTATTTTAGGTAGCTTTCCCAAATCAGTAGAAATCAGGCACCTAAGTCAAGAATTAATCTGTCCAACATGTGGATAAAGAGCCACAAACATTAAAACTTCCAAGCACTCAACTGTGAAAGCAGTGTGCATTCCTTTGATGTCAAAGATGAAGTTATGTCAGATTTGCATCTTTAGCATCTAGTTTAATCTCCCCTTATCTCTCTCTTTTATATCATCCATTTTGGGAAAATTGGATTTAAAAAGAAAGAGCGACTTCAACAAGGCAGCTGAACTGCTGCTGCTTGTGTCACTGTGGTTTTAGTGCCATTGTTGTACTGCTATATGGCACACTAAAGAATCAGCTTTATCACTTATTCTTTACTTAATGTTGGCCGAGTATTAGAGCATTAGGGAACAATAGCTATTATCGGAGCAGAAGTAGTTTATGGAATATCTATTTCAGGTTCAGGTCTCCAGCTGATGTTCAGCCCTCAAATTCACTAATCATGTAAGTCTTACATCTTACACTGTTTTAGCTCTTTCAAGTTTTGTTCTAAATCCTTCGATTCTTTTTGGCATGCTTTGGATTGTTCCCCTGTTTGTGACATGCTGAATGAGATGTGCAAAATCTTCCTTATACTTCCACTGAAAGAGAGCACTTTTATTCTGCCAGATACCTTAGTTTTAATCAAAATACATTAAATTTTCCAGGGCAATTATTTATAATGTATCCCAAAAATTTTTAGTCAATTTAATTTTCCTGTCCTCCGTATTTATACAGCTCTGGCCCTAAAGATTTAATCCATTTTCCCCTCGAAACATTAGCACTTTATGTGCTGTCTGATAATGCTGGGAAGTGTTATAATAAAAAATACAGAAAGAAGTATGAAGGGGAAGTCCTAGTTTCTTCTAGTACTCACAGAATTGCAGGATGGATGCGATTGTAAAGGAGGGAGGTAATTTTAATAACGTACAATCCAAAAAATATATACAAAGGCAGTTGGATCTTCTGGTTAAAACTTTTGCGTAATATAAAAGCTTGTTTGGCCTGTCCTTGCCTGGTACTCTTTTAAAATATTTGATATCTCATTAGCTGGTGAGATGGGAAATGTCTCACTAGAATATATAGTATCCTTTTTCTCTTCCATTTGCAAACACATGTTAAAGCAGACTGACTGTCCAAACATGTTACCCACAGGTAAGACCCTGGTTTGTTTAGGAAATGGTTTTTTTCTTCTTGTGGTGCTCTCTTCTGCAGAACATACCTTTCTGCAGAATATATCTTTATTTTTCATCCGTATGGTAGACAATTGCCTGCTGATTGCTTCCTTCACAACTTTATCACAAGCAACAGTTAAATATTTTTTTCAGTTTCCATTTTCTGAGTCTCAGAACAAGGGCTGATCTGTGTCAGGGTCTCACTTTCACATATAAGGGATATTCTTCCACGTTTCTACTGGATCTTAAACCTTAACCTGAAATAACATTGTGGTTCTGTTACTGCCTACAGAAATAGGACCAAAATAGGTGTTAACTGTTTGAGAATTTGTGAAGCCTTCATGTTTCTGAAGTCTGTGGCTTTTCATGGGACCACAGCATTTAAGGACTAAAGGGAACATGTTGTTTTGAAAGGAAGACCTTGAAAACAATCAGCAGTCTCTCCTCGTTTCTTTCTTGTTCCCAGTTCATGCATTTATTAGTGGCATTAGTTTACAAGGAAACCTCATTAAGGTTCTTTTCCTTACTAAGAAGAAAGCCTATAGGGACAGGAAGCGTGCTTTTCAATAGAAAACATTTTGTTTCAATAATGAATGTTAGCCGCATCAGAACACACAAGAACATGAGTGATGTTTTAAAAGAAACAACAAAATGAGTTGGGACAGGTTGAATAGAGGATGTCCTCGGTCCAGATAACATATTTTGAAGTCAGAATTTTTCTGAATATTAAGGGGGAACTTTTATCAGTTTCTCTTTTTGTATCCTTTGTTCTTTCCTTTGATTTTATCAAGTAACTGAATTGCATAAAGTCTGCGTATCATCATGGTCATTCTTGCAGATGTCATAGGCAACATGGATCTTCCAGAATGATTTAAATGTCCTCATGGCCAGCAAAAGACGTTGCCTATTGTGGGAGAAGTAGAACAGATTATTTGGTTCATAGTCATGAATTTGACATGAAAAATATTTAAGGGAAGACCTTAAATATCAGTTTGAATTTGACAATTTAAGCATGGAAGCTACATACAGCAATGGATGTGAGTCTAAAGTTGTTCTCTGTGTAGCTTTTAAATAAAGATCATAGAAAACCTGAGCACAGATGAACAAAAATCTCAGATGAGTTTCTTCTATAAAGAAATATAAGAAGTATCGCAAAACATTTTTGCTAAATCATTCTCCTCTTTCTCATCAGGTTTTTTTGGGTTTTTTTTTGTTTGTTTGTTTGTTTGTTTGTTTGTTTGTTTTGGCTAGCTATTTGTGTACATAGGAACTTTAAAAGAAAGATTAGTGGCTTTTTTTTCCCCTTAGGATCCTTCTTATCATGACCAATATATTTAGTTTTCTGTTTATTGTAGAAGTTCCACTTTTACAGCCAACTTCTTTTCTCCACCTCTTCATTACTAACATTTGTCCTAACATTTGTTAGGACATAGTGTTATAATGAAACTGTAAAAAAAAGAAAAAAAAAAGGACAATAATACATTTAAATTGGTAAAACAATGGAGTTCAGAATTTCTGGGGTTCTGTCTTAATTCCTCTGAGTTTTTTCATAGTGAAATTCAGCAGAAAGCTGTGTGAGAGGGCTTTCTCATGTTGCTCTAATATTATACCTAAGGAGTGCTTCCACTGTGCCATTTTGTGGCCATGCTGGAAACCCAGAAACAGAAGCAGCTAATTTCCTCAAAGCAGCAGGTGAAAACTGAGATCTTTAGATCCCAAATATCTCAAACAGAAACAGCTTATTCAAATGGATTTAGAAAAGGAGTTAAAACACCTTAATCATTGTCCTGCCACTGAATGACTGCAAAATTGCCAGGCAAGCCACTGAGGCTTAATGTTCCTGTTTCTCTTCTTGACCAAATTGGGTCGTATTATCTCTGTGTTTTAGAACTGAGCCTTACAATAATCTAAAGTTTACTTTATGTTTTGGCTGCAAATCAATTGTAGTTTTGCTGTTATTTGAAGCAAGCAGATTTTATTCTTAGGAAAATTGAAACTTTGAGATTTGAAAAACCTGAAAAATTGAGAAGTACCCAGACCAAATTATATTTATTCCTTAGCAGTCTCTAGGAGGTGAGTGTTTAAAAGTTAGAGAACTAGCTGCTCCCAGTGCATCAGCATTGATTCTTGATTTCTAATGCTGACCTTAGGATAAAGGTCCAGCATTAGAAACCAGCCTCCTTTAACTGTATTTTGCATCTCATTTCCTATCAGCTGACTGATGCCATTTGCTCATCTTCACTGAATTTCTGTAAAACAGCAGGAGCTGTCATTTTGTCCAACCAAAATTTCAGTAGGTTTAATATTCCTGTTGCTAGAACCTAGAAATACTGGCTTTGTAACAGTGAATCTCTTAAATATGTTCCAGTTAACCTGCTCTGAAGAACCTAGGTTTGCGGACTTGTGGTATCGCAGAAAGTACTGTGAAGAGATGCAGGATTCAATATTAATAGCATGACATGTGATATATTTCTGTTCCTCAAATAATTTAGATAGGTTAAATGATTTTATGAAAAAAAAATAATATTAAATGGATTTTGATACCTTCAATCTGTGCTTAATTTTCTTCTTAGAAAGCAATACAAAAGGTTTATTTCCTTTTGGACTGCTTAGAGCAAACTATTGAATCTTAAGATGCCTACTGCATGCTTCTGTGCTTCCATGTCTGTATCTGCTTGTACCTCAGATTTTTGGTGTATTGACATGTAATTATTTCTCAGTAGGATGCTTTCAATATCAGTTGGGAAAGCAGAAGAAGAAAGTACACGTATGTGTTCAAAATTGAAATTGTATGCAAGACTGAAGATCCAGAGGGAGACCATATCCATGCAAATCAAAGGAATTGCAGAGTTATATCCAGACATGAAAAGCAACTCTAAAATATTGCATAAATTTCTCATGCTTAATTTTATTGCAGGTTTGCTCAGGAACCTGGATTTTCATAATACTGAATCAAATGAGTATTGTACTCAGATCTATGCCATTGATTCCATTGTCTTTGGCAATATTAAAGAAATTTCTGAGAAAGTAACTTGTGAAGAGAAGTACATCTTGCTTTGTATAGGTGAAAACTTGATTGACATTGCATGTTGTTTTATATAAATTTGAGATTTTTACTATGCAGTAACTGCTTAGAATAAAAGAGTGAAATCAAGTTACTTATCCAGGTATTAAATGATTGGAGCTGCCATTTTAATCTCATTAGTGAATGTATAGAAACTGAAAAGATGTTATGTATGAAATAGATATAAAAATGTATGCTGTGGTTAAAGTTGCAATAATACCTCAAGGATTTTGTGGGGAAAATGCAATGTACTAATGTATATACTACTCATACTTTGGGAATTATTAGTAGTTATATACACTGTTTGAACAGCATCACATAGAAGTGTGTGCTATTTATTTGTTTTTTACAAGAAAGAGGTTAGTGAAAACTAATTAAATTATGTAAATTTATAACATGTAAATCTGTGCATGTCATTTTATAGTCATGTATTTTGTTTGTTTATTGTGAAATATTGGTATTCCTAGTTTCCTCTGAAAGGTTTTTGCATTTGAATTCTCATGACACTGCACAGGTTGACAGCTCCACAGAGATGCAAAGGATCCCCAGGATGACAGGGCAGGAGCTTGGTAGCCTGGCTCTATCCCAGCAGCCAGCCAGGGAGCTGGATAGCCCCAGTCACAGACATCAGGCACTTTCCTGGATCCAGGATAGAGCTGAGGCTTGGTCAGGACATTGTTCTGTGGGTAGGGATTGCATTCAGCAAGGTCCACAGTCAGGAAGGAGCATGGATCTGTGGCTCTGGGCTGTGTCAAATAGGATCCCAAGCTAAGTCAGGGGTGAAGGAGATATTAAGTTAATGCTGGGTTGGGTTGTAAAGCCTGCTGGTGCCCTCATGATTGTGTCATCCATAGGAAATCAACACTGTGTTATAACCATCTGACTTTTTTATTAACTTTGGAAGAATATTCATACTGATGTGTTTATCCTTCTCTCAACGCAAATGTGTCATAGATTTCAACAAAATATTCTGTCAGTATTGCTTGTCAAAAGTTACTCCAAATGCTTCCAGACTGTTTCAGTTGGAAACATTTTTTCCTGTCACTAACACTAACGTTGATGGTATTATAACCCCTAAGCAATTACATAAATATAATATTAAGTCACGCATATACCAAATGCCCCTCGCTTTGCTCCTTTATCTTCTAGTTATGGGTTTATACCATCATGTTATTCAAATTGTGCCTCTTCATATCCTGGTGAAACTGATATGCTTTTAGTAAAACTCTTAAATATTTGTTGCTCAAAAATGTGGAAGAGAATTGAGCTGCTGGTTAGAAAATTCTTCAAGGACACCGTATATCTGTATCATGTGCCAGCTGTAAGTATTCAATTTCTTTTTCACAACAGCATCATCAGGACATACTATATAACTAATTTGTCTTGGCAAAGCAAAAAGTGTAAATGTTGAGTGCAAATGGCATTTGACATGAAATCAAACTAGAGGGCAGTGCTCGACAGGGAGCACTGCCACTTGGACTTGTTCATAGCAGTGTTGCACACACTCGATCTGAAGAGACTAACTATGTAGCCAGATCAGTGGCCTCACTGAACAGACTGCAACATATAAAAAATAAAACAAAATAGCGAAACAAGTGATAAGACCCAGTGGTGAGGATTCAGATGATTCTCACTGTTAAAATATATTTTCTCATAACGTTACCATAGTTGTGGATCAGGGAGGCTGTATCAGTCCTGATTAACTCTAGGTGGGTGCTAGCATCCATGCTGAATGGAAGAACACAATCAACAGAGGTATTGTCTAATATTTTCAGATTAATCTCTTTGAGATGGATTGGAGGCCACAGTAGTTACATTAAAAATCCTTCTAAGATGTAGCATTGCTCATTGTCTTTGCCTCAGTCTTTAATAGCAAACCCAGATATTCTCAGGGTACCCAGCCCCCTGAGCTGGAAGACATGTTTGGGGAGCAGAAAAAAGCCCAGATAATCCAAAGAAAAGTGCTCAGTGACCTGCTACATCACTTAGACACACATTGATCTGTGGGGCCTGATGGGATTCACCCAAGGGTACTGAAGAAGCAGGTGGAAGTGATCACTGAGACACTTTGCATTATTTGTCAGCAGTCCTGACTACCTGGGGAGGTCCCAGCTTGGCAAGTGTGATAACCATCTACAAAAAGGCCCGGAGGGAGGATCCGGGGAACTACAGGCCTGTCAGCCTGGCCTTGGTTCTGGGAAGGACATGGAGAGTCTAGAGTGCCATCATACAGCACATGCAGGACAGCCAGGGTATCAGGCCCAGCCAGATGGGGCTGTGAAAAGCGGGTCCTGCTTGACCAGCACAACTCCTTCTCTGACAGGTAAGCCACTTTGTGGTTGTCTACCTGGACTTCAAGTAAAGCCTTTGACACAGTCTCCCACAGCGTTCCTCTGGAGAAGGTGGCTTCCTATGGTGTGGATGGATACACTCTTCACTGGATAAAGACCTGGCTGGCGGGCTCGGCGCAGTGAGAGGTGGTGAGTGGAGTTATTTCCTGGTCACTAGTGTAGCTCCCCAAGGCTCAGCACTGTGGCCTATTTAATGTCTTTGTTGGTGAGCTGGATGAGGGTTACAAGTGCAGCCTCAGTCAGTTTGCAGATGACACTGAGTTGTGTGGGAGTGTTGGTCTGCTGGAGGGCAGGAAGGCTCTGCAGAGGGATCTGTACAGGCTGGATCATGGCTGAGGCCAATGGTGTGAGGTTCAACAAGGCCCAGTGCTGGGTCCTGCTCTTGGGTCACAACATCCCCAGGCAGTGCCACAGGCTGGGACAAAGTGGCTGGAAAGCTGCTCAGTGGAAAACAACCTGGGGGTGCTGGTCAACAGCTTCTGAACTGAACCTCCTGTGTGCTCAGTGTGGGCCCACTAACACCGATGGAATTCTGGCTTTGGTTAGCCATAGTGTGACAGCAGGACCAGTGCTTGTCCCTCTGTACTTGGCACTGTTGAGGCTTCAGCTTGGAACTCTATCCAATTCTGGGTCCTCTCACTACAGGAAAAACATTGAGGATCTGGAGTGTGTCCTGAGGTTGCTTAGACTGGAGAAAAGGAGGCTCAGGGGAGCACTTACTGCCCTCTACAACTGCCTGAAAAAAAATTGTAACAAGGTGGGTGTGAGCCTCTTTTCCTAAACAACAAGTACAGAAAGAGAGGGAATGGCCTCAAGTTGTTTCAGGGAAAGTTTAGATGGGATTTTAGGAAAAATTTTTCTACAGAAAAGGTTTGTCAAGCACTGGAACAGGCTCCCCTGGGAGGTGGTGTAGTCATTATCCCTGGACATAGATAGAAGACATGCAGATGTGCCACTTAGGGATGAGGATTAGTGGTGGGCTTGGCAGTGCTACTCATTTTTCTTCACTCGGATGGAATTCATCTGCCACTTGGGAAACTGCACAGAGTATAAATTACTGCAGTGTTGGGGCTTCCCTTGAATTAGATCCCTTAAAATAGATTGATGAGACACTATGGAGAGCTTAGCATTGTGAAATCAGATTTCAATTCTCTTTGCAAGTTTCCTTCACTCACAACATGAAGCTTGGTGTAGAAGGTAAAAGGAGGCTCAGGCAGCCAGGAGAAGTACTTGGGCATGGGAAGGTTTTGACAGCTGGAGACATTCTGTGAGAAAATTTCTGTGACTGCTACTTGACAGAATCACAGAATGACTTGGGTTGGAAGGGACTTAAAAGTTCCAACTGTACTGTTGTGAGCAGGGATGTCACCCACTACCTAGGGATCCTTCTTCTAGAAGGGCAAATGTGTGAGAACCAATCCACAGAAGGTCACAAAATGCTCAGCAGCCAAGACTTTTCTCAGTGCTGAAGGCTTGAGCAGGATGTGGAAACCAGTTCTTTAGAAAACTGCCAAGCTACTGGGTTTTTCCCACCGTGAAGCCTTCCAATCCTTAGTAACCTCTGAGGAATAGCACTTCGAACTTGTTTACTGGCTGATCATCATACATCAAGTCTGACCAGCTAAAGGATTTGAGGTAGCCTTGAACTTCATCAGCACTGAGTCCTTCATAGTCTATCAGTCTAAAATAGTCTGAAAGTCTATAAATAATCTTTGGGGAGCCCCTTTAAAATTTACCGTATTGCAGATGACACACCCAATCTGATTCTCCTGTGACTGGTGGCTGGCATACTATGGATTCTGTGGGCACCAAATCTCCTCATTAACAAATCACTGATTCCTGTTCCCATATTGTTTTATTCATTCCCTCATTTTTTCCTCAACCTCTACTGCAATTGGCAGTTTGGGGATTTTTTTCTGTAAAGTCGTTTTACAGAAAAACTGTATTTTGCTGTCCTTGTTTCTAGCAAGTGTTCCTTCTGTCAGTAACTGAGAAATGATCCCTGGACTCAGTTTCTGGCAGCTCACCTAGATTTATTTTGTAATTTTTCCAGGCAAAGTAGTCTTCTGAATGACTGGCCGGAATTTTAAATAATCTTCAGTTTCAGCAGCTGATAATGGAAAGACTCACATTACATCTCTCATTATACTCTGTCCTAATCTGATTCCTTAATTTACTTAAATAGCTGTATTCATA
>JAOTQP010001179.1:13721292-13731445 GCA_026413545.1 Cichladusa arquata
CAATGCTTTGTATCACACCTCTACAAGTTTCCCTGGCTCACTTAATTACCATTTACATACATTGAACCTCTACTGTGGATGTGGTTAAAGGAAAAACATGCATTTGAATATCCAACCAAACAGAAACAATATTATATGGAGGAAATGAAGTTCTGAAAAAAAAGGCACAATATGGGAGCACTAATATTGTTGGTCAAGATTGGAACTGATTAAAACTAATAGCAAACATAGTGAGCATGTTTAACTTGACTCTGAGAGTGCACATGATGATCCCAAAGGACAGCATCAGAAACAACTCTTCATCTCTGCATTTCAGATTAAGTCCCTGCTATTAACATCATTGTTATAAGGTGTAGCTTACTCATCTCCCCTTAACAGTACAGACAGAGGCTATGAAAATTCCTCAGGAAAAAACCTGCTTTAGCTCAGGTTCAGGTAAAGGAGTATTTGATTACAGCATATTAATCTTTTGGAAATTAATAGATTTGTCTGCACATCTTCTTGTAGCATCTGACTTCCACTGAAGCATCCTCAGAAGCATCACTACAAGGGGATGTATCCACTGAATGTGGACATTTTTAGTGCATTTCAAATCTCACATGTATGATTTTTCATTGACTTCTTTTGTGCTGACTTCTAGGTTCTGAAACAAAGAGATTTAGATTTGCATGTGAGACTAAAAAAGCAGGCTCACTGCCTGCTACCCCTAAGGGAAGAGAAGCTTCTGTTCTTGCAGTGCTGTTTTTCTTGTGGGAAAGAAGGCTTATTGTAAAACTGAACCTAGGAATACCAAGAACCCAAAACCCAAAAAGATGTATATAGAGATTGCAGGGAATGATGAGGCTGCATGAATGTGGGAGAGTTTGAGGTTATGGGAAACATGAAAAAACAAACAAACAAACAAACAAAAAACTAAAAAAACAAATAAAAACCAACAGGAATCTAGATATTATAGTGTTCAAAGGGGAAGAAATGTGGATAGATAAGAGCACCAAGAAAAAAAATGAACACTGACAACTGATAATTAAGTTGAAGGCTAGCCAGAGCATGCATACTCTGAATAAGAACCAGGAGGCAAATGCGTGGACAGATTGAGACTAGGATGGCATCACTGAAAAGGAGAGGAATAAAGGTTTTCTCTTGTCATGCCTTTTATTGCCAAGGAATACAAACAAGAGGGATTTTTTTGTTTGTTTGTTTTTCTTTCACTAGCAAGACAGCAAGGCTGATATTCCTACCGCCCTTCCTCTGAAAAAGACCAAACACACACAAAACTGGAGCTCTTGAAATTTGTATGAAGAGTCAGTTTCATAAAGAATCTCTCTAGCAAGTGGTTGCAAGCCAATTTCTTAACATACTCTTTTTACACAGCATTTGAAGGTCACTCATCAGAAAGTTATAAGATTATTGCTATATTAATTAAGTAGTTGATTTCTGCAAATTAATTTCACTGACTTGCAAGACTAGGCACTCAAAACTATAGAAGCTTCAATTGACAGGTTCGGCCTAATTTTTTTTCCCTGCAGTTGACATATGTATTACATCTGAGCTTTATCTGGAAAGAACTAACTTCTCTGGAGTGTGTTTTGGAGTTGGGGATGGTTTTTTTTTTCTGTTTGTTTGTATGTTTGTAATTCTTCTTTTCTGCCAAAGGCTGTTTGGATTCATGTCTTAAAATCAGTGAAACATTCTCTGTATTATTTTGTCCAATTTTAAAGACACCTCATGTACATGCCATCCAACAAAATCTCTAATGCAACAGCCCCCATTCAACAGCCAGTCAAGTGCTTTTTTTCTCATACATGTCCTTCCAGCTGAGAACTTACAGGTTTATTTACTGAATTTATTACATTAAAGATATTTGTAAGTTGTGCTCTGAACTTTGCTTTTCACCTGAGAAGCCATATTTAACATGTAAAGGAGAAGTGTTACTGTGCTGCTGTATTTTTGATTAACAGCATTTACAATAGAAAATGCCTAGAATCTCTGACAACTTTCCAAAAAAACCCAGTTTGCCCCGTCTTGATCTTATTATCAGCAACAGATCAGTTTTTCTGTCCCTTTTTAGTCAGGAAAGATTGCTGTGGTACAGTCATGAAATTGATGCTATTTCTACCTTGCAAATTACTACAGTCCTAGATTTCAATAGTGCTCAAAACAGCACCATGAGGTTGGTGCTCCTATGCAAGCTCTCATGCTGGAGCTCAGAAGTGTCTGCCTTGCTTCTGCTCTTAAAAATCTACCTCTAAAGGGGACAAAGTGCTTAAGTGGTTTAATCTTGAAAATTACAAATGCAGCCAAAATTGGTTTATGGCCTAGTTTCAGGTTATAGTGTGTTCAATTTGATGCAAATATTAGAAATGTTCATTGATCAGTTTCAAGGTGTGCTAGGGGGTGCCTGTGACTTAAACCTACAGTACTCAGCTGCTTCTTTAGGGTCATCTTGCCTTTGCCAATCTTGTCTCTATGTTTATTTATGCATTTCCAGTTAGTCATTGACTTATAGTGACAGTGCAGTGGGAGTAGCTGTCTCTCACTGCCAAATGCATCTTCTTCACCTGGAGCCCAACCAATTGTAAGAGGAAACAACCCCACAAAATCACAATTATTGTTTTTGGTCATTTCTCAAATGATGGACCAATTATCTTGCTAACTTCTTTTTGGAATCAGCTGTGCCTTCTTGGTCTTTTACCAATAAATGCATGGGAAATTAAATGTTTCTTCTGAGTACGGAACATATCAGCTGTCTCTTGAAACCAAGTATGAGAAGGTGGAAATATTAACCAACACCTTCAGTAATATTTTGGACTGCAAAACACT
This sequence comes from Cichladusa arquata, assembly GCA_026413545.1. Classification (NCBI taxonomy): domain Eukaryota; kingdom Metazoa; phylum Chordata; class Aves; order Passeriformes; family Muscicapidae; genus Cichladusa; species Cichladusa arquata. The sequence continues at coordinate 13,724,113 of JAOTQP010001179.1, forward strand.
CATGACTAGTTTCCTGAATCATAAACTACTTCCTCTGCAGCTTTCATAAGAAATTCAGGATGGGATCTAATTCATATATAGATGTTCTAGCTCCTGCAGTTACTAAGGACCTCTCTGCAAACAGGAGTGATAGACAAACGTGTACAGGGACGAAACTTAAAATCTTACCCTCTGGAGACCTCACTTCCCATCTACAAGCAGGGAGAAGGGACTTCACTGTATCGGAAATGTAATCCTCATGGGGATAAGTGAACTGAAGAATGTCAGGCATTTGCACTTTGACACTACAGCTGTGTCAGTGCCGGATGCAGACCACGTTACGGAGGCTCTGCAACAAAAATGTCAGAAAACTTACTGTGTTGGGGTAACTGTGTGATAGGGAATACAGTTTGTCTGGGCCCATGCTTCTGAAATTTCCTTAGGCATTAGTGATGGCTGAGGAGCTGTGAGCTGTGAGCAAAGTAATTACTTTCTTCAGATAGTGAAGGACAGAGAGCCTATTTGTGCACAGAGATGAGCATAGCTCTGAAAGCCAGATGAAATCAAGCAGAACTCAAAAAATGGAAAATGAATGGTGGTACCAACTGATCACAGGCAGTAATGAAGGTTTCAACAAGCTGAGAAAGCAAGAATTACTGTAGTGCAAACAACTCCTCAATACAAAGACAAGCACATTTTGTGTAGAGGCCTGACTCTGAAGAATCTGGAGGGAAGGTAGTCTTTGAAGATTGCCTAAGAATAAGTGCTCAAAGTTCACAGGCTGACTTAATCAAAGCAACTCAGCCATTAAGACCTCCTTCACATCCCAAGTGCTTGGTATCTCAAGGCATATCTCCTTTCTGCACACAGAAAAGAAGGGTTTTTTCCTATGATTCTGTTAGTGATGAGGGATTTTATAACAAAGCTATCATCAGAAAGCCATTTATGCCTCACCTTTATGCTAGTGTTGGGGTTTTTTTGATGGGTTCTGTGATTTGTTTGGTTTGGTTGTCTTCCAGCTGAGGATAGGATGTGTGTTATAGATTACCATGTTCATTTCCATTACCCATTCTGCTTCACTTCCTGAACCCTGACTAGTCCAGTCAGGGAGGATGAAAAGATCTCTTGCACTGGCAGAGCAATGGCATTCTGCATAAAGCATCCTACAGTGAAATCTTCTGTTCTTCTAGATCTCAGATGTTAATGTCCAGAGCAAAATTCTATTACTGGTGGTGTGGGGCATGAGTATGATAGGACTCACTTCCCAGGCTACCTAACCCTTGGGAAACGAGGAAGGGTGAACTGAATCACTCAGCCTGGAAGAGTCACATCCAAAGATTACATCTGTCAAGGTTAAGAGCATAAACACATTCACCTTCTGAGGCTTTTTCCTTTTCCAGGGGAAATCACTTTATTTACCATTCTCTCACGGTTAGTGGCAGAGATGCTATAGGAACACAATGTGGAATAGCTTCTGGTAGAGAAAAGGAGGGATCAACAAGTGACTAGCTGGAGGGACAAGGCTTTTATTTAATTGCCCTTGAGGTGCCTTGGTCACAAGACAGAGNNNNGCACGGGTGCACTCATATTAGTCCCAGACTCTGCCCAGACTACAATCATGGGTCATGTCACAAACCCTGGTGACCTGGGAGCTCTGCTAGTATTTATCATCTTAGCAAACAGTACACTTGCCAGCCCAATGAATTAAGTAGCTTTGGGGTGGAGTTGCAACACAGTAGGCTCATTAACTTATTGTGAAATAAGCAGAATGTTATGGAATAGCACAGAAGATCAGCAGAGGATACACAGGACCAACATCCCCTTTGTCCCTGCAGGCAGAATTACCAGGTAAAGGCATACTTTTAGTAAGTCTTGCTGCTTCCAACACTTAGAGGTGTTATCTGCTCTAATTGACTTGTTTAACTAGTTTTTCTTGAGTCCTAACTTTAGGGCCAATTTTTGATGCTTATGAAACCGTGAGGAGAAGAATGGGTATTGTGATGGTCACAGCAGCTATTTGTTTCTGCTTTTCCAAGGTGCATTTCACATTCAATAAAAATTTTATAGATTCTGCCTTTCAAAGAAAAGAGGGGAGCCTCATCCATCTCAAGGATGTTGGTTTGATTTTAAAAAGGAATGAAACCCCAACTGTAATAGATGGAAGTCAGCTGTTCTGCTGCCTATAAATGGCCAGAACACTGATAAATAAACAGCTAGAGTGCACAAATAATGAAAACATTACTCTTAATAGCTCAAGGCATTACAAAATGTGTTGTTAGGCTACATCACGGGAACTTGCAGGAAATGCTTTTTTAAATTATAAGGAAATATTAAGAGGCAATTTTGGGATGGGGTGAAGAATGGCTCAATATTCTAAAAGGGAGTTTAGAATAAAAAGCAGTGAGACATACCAGGAAAGGAAGTTTCCATATCTAACATCCTGAGGAACTTCCATTATATCTCCAGAGAAGGCAAGAGGTAGCAACCATGGACTAAGCTGGTAGCCTTCTGAGGCAGAAAGAACAAAAGGTTGAGATAGAAAATAAAAAGGAGAGCTTAAATATTAAAAATGGTAAGAAAGATAATGATCATATCAAATTCGTACTTTGGACTACAGTGATAAAACACCTATAGGATGAAGTGGCAAATGTCTGAATGCTGCAGAGTCTAGGACTATGAAGAAAAGTGATCTCTCTCCTACTACTGAAGGGCAAACTGATTCTTTTCTCCATTTTGAGACAACAGGAGATATCCAGGCCATTATAGCAGGAGAAGCGACTAAGAGATTCAGTATATCTACTCTACTGCTATCAGTAAAAAGCAAGTCATTCTCATCTGTTGTAATGAAGTGTAATTAGGTAAAAAATTAGCAAGTGAGTATGCTTCAGGCTTATCCTGTCAGCACTGGATTTTGTTTTAGAGCTGTTTTGCTGGTTTTTTGGCTTTATATGCTTTGAAAGAGGCCATTTCAGTCTGTGACCAGGACAGTACAGATGTTTATCATTCCTGTTTTAACAAAACCACAAGGTCTAGGAATAAAATGGCAAAAGAAAATAAGCAGCAAAATTGTAACTAATAGCATTCATCAGCTATTCTGCTATTAATGAAAGCACAGTTTAACATCAATGTTGCTTTTTTGTCTAGTTTAATGACAAATTTTCTCATTGGACCCAAATTTTACTTTTGTTACAATCATAATGGTAATAATCATGGTCTTCATTTTGCTGGGGAAAAAAGTGTGATGATTACCACCCAATGGGGACAGATGGGGATTAGATTGCTATACAAAATATTGTGAATATTTGTAAATCTAGTTCTTTTGTTTGAAAAATTCATTACCAAATTGACTTGAAGACTTGATAGATATTATGCAAATGTGAAAATCACAAAAGTTTTTTTGTTTTCCCACTAGTCCCACAGCCCTGTGATTTCAGAGCTCACCACAGCTCTCAGCCCTGCTTTAATTATCAGACACCAAGCAGTGTTGGAGTTGGTTCTCTCAGACCAGACCCTGTAGGCTGTGGAAAGGAAGCTCAAATGATGGCAAGCAAGAACCCATGTAATTATTTATCTCATTAAGTGAATGTCTCAATGCTCAGTGTAATATACCTCTGTGCAGTGGCTGCTCTGCCTGGGTTCAGGTGCTGGATTTGTTGCTGCAGCTGCTGTGGATGGCAAAGCTCTCATGAGTACATGAAGGGCCTGTGATGTGGCCCTTACTAGAACTTGGCAGATAAGCAACAACCAATATTTCAAATTGCAGAGTTCAGAACAGCAACCATCTTCTAGCATTAAGGATTTACAGATTTTATTTTAATGATGTAAAAGAACAAGTAAATTCAGAACAGCCTTAAGCTTTTGTTCGTCACAAATATCTTCTCTGTCTCCTTTCCTCTAACATACTTATTCCGATGGATCTTTCAATCAGGTATATACAAAAAACTTTCAAGACAATAAATAAATCCTACGAGTGGGGAAGGGAAGATACTTTACCGTGGGAGGAAGGAGTTAACTGATTTCCTATAACAGAAAAGCCTTTGCGGTCAAGGTACTGCAATCACGGATGCAGAGGCAAAACACAGGATCAGTTACAAGATAGCATGGTCTTCCTCCAGAACATCATTGAAATTTACAGTTCAGTTACAAAACTGTGCTGGGATCTTAAGGAGCCTCTGAAGACTTTAACCTCAACTGAAGCAGAGCTGTGCAGCTGAGAGCAGGGAAGGAAAGAGGTGGGATCTGAAAAGACTAGCAAAGATTTTCAAAGAATATTAATATTTAAAATATTAATGTTTTTCTTTCACATAGAAGAGACTCCAGAAAGTCTTGATGTATGAAGTAGCACCTGAAAGGAGCAATTGAGACAATGAGCATTGCTACTCCAGTAATTTTTATTCCAACTCTGTATTCCTGAACTGTGATCTCCAGCAGCTGTGTCTGGATGGGGGAGGGGAGGTTGTGGCTGGAGATCACTAGCAGGGAGGAAAAGTTCCAGGAGTTTACACAAAGCAACATTTAAAAGCTGAGTGCATTGACTCAAAGAGAGTTTTTAGTTGGGTTATACAGACAGAAAACTGGCAGATGTTTGGATAGAGTACGACAAAAAAACCCTTTGTTTTCATACTATTAGGTTTTAAGTTATCAAAATTAATTAGAGACAGCTCAAGTAGGCAGATGACCATGTCTACATCTGTACTACTAAATGAAACAGAAGCAGTCACTGATGGGCAATGCCCACACTTACATAGCTTTTGGCCAGGGTTTCCTCTGGGCCCCCTTCCAGCACTTGTATAGTATAATTATTATTCCTGTAGCTAAAATTGTGTGAAGGCTCAGGTTTCAGTCTGCCAGGCCAATGTTTTCATAGTGTGAAACTGCACGAATGTGCTGCACACCCCTGACGTGTACCATGTTGCCTACCCAGGTATTCAGACACTGCTGAGATGGTGCTGGGACAGTCCAAGAGCAAGGAGCCAGCTCCAGGGGTTTAGCCATCTCTGTGCTTTCTACTGGAAGCAGTTTCCAGCCAGGGCTATCCCTCAGCATTATTCAGGATTTGCTGACTCCGGTCAAAACTATGCCAAAGAGTGATGGGGGTGATAAGGGCCCAGTGAGAAATCTCATTGCCGGGTCCTGTTCTATTTTTTTGTTACATTGAAATTACTTTCACTAAAGAGACAAGATGGGATTTAGTACAAGAGGAGTACGAGGGATGACTGGATGCAGCTTTGTCACCAATGTTTAGGGAATCAAGGTACACAGGTACATGTACTCCTCCTGGCACTGCCTGTCCTACTCAAGGTGGCAAGGCTTCTCATCTTCCCCTGTAGCAGTGGCCTCTCTTCCAAGAGCAATCACCAGCTCCACCAGCACCGTAGTGAGGGTGGCTAGCCCCACAGAAGAGACTGAGGGCAGAAAGATGGATCAGACAAGGACTTTGTGCAGAGATAAGGGAGTATTAATGACACAGAAAAGACAATTTACAGAACAGTGTGTTTCACCCACTAAAACATGTGATCTGGACCCTGTAGTTTCTGAGAAACCTCAGCAGAGCCCAAGGTGGGGCTGCATTGCTGGGAGCTTCCCAGAAACCAAGCACTTTGCTCACACTAGGTTCAGCAAGAGGATCATGCCAGGACTGATGTGGATTTCAGATTTTGTGACCAAAGTCACAGGCTTAGGACTTCAGGTAGAAGAACTAAGGTGACAACTGATCTTCAAGTGGGCAGCTTTAGTATAACATTCTTAGAAGTTCAGTTCACAGGAAATTTCAAAATGTTCAGGTTTTGGTGCAAATCAAAACAAAGCAAACAAAAAAGGAGCAAAAAAAAATATTTGCATTGAAATAGAAATTCTCCTTGTAGGCAAGTCAGCAGCAATATTATTAGGAAAATGAAGTACAAAGCACCAGGTGAATCTCCACTCCTATTAGAATTGACAGTTCATCATCGTATCAATCTCCCACCTGAGACACAATTAAAGCAACTTGCTAAAATCAAAGTCAAAGCAAAGAGGCAATAATGTAACTATCAATATACCTAGGGAAAAATTGGGAAGGAAGTGAGTAATTTCAGGCAAAGGAAAATTTTGAGTCATGAAAAAAAGAATTTTTGCTGGTCGTGAATGTATTTAAGCATACAATACAACGAATACTGACAAACACAAGAAAAGCTGAGTTCTGATGCTCCTATCTCAAGATGCATTGCTTAAAATGTGCTCTGAGAGAGTTTGAGATGTTTAGATAACACAAGAGCTGGAAATTGTGGAGCCCTGTATAAAAATTGCAGGGCATGTGTTGAAGAACATCATCTTCCCTCTCTGCCCATGTGAGAAGTTTGGAGTCAGTGGTGTGCACCTGTCTCTCATGATTCCTACTTGGCTGGATGTATGTAGGCTCTTTATGTAACGCCATGTGTTGGAGATGCCTCTGTTCCACTTTTCAGCAGTTATTCAAAACTTCCCACACTGTTCTGGTTTTCCTTTCTCTAAACTTCATTAAAATCATCAGGTGTGAGGAAAAAATAAATGAGGAAATCCCAACATATGAGTAGATATACAAGACAGTATTTTGTTGAAACCACTGATATATGTACATACTAAAGAATGTAATCTTATTATTGCAATCCTTGCCTGCCTGACCCAGCCCATCCTTCCCAGCTATTTCTCCACTGCAGATAAACGGATGGGGCTTGATGGTTCCAATCCTGTAGGCAGTTATGAGCTGCCACTTCTTCTGCAGGGTGGTATAAACAGTGTCTGTGCTGCACAAGTAACAGAAGCTATACTTTCTTACGAGATGTGTCTCCAGAATTACAAACTTCCTTCACATTTCCCTGTCCTTGGGCAAGTTAATGACTTGTTTCATATACTAAGTTAAATTTCTAAGATGCAACACTGATACTCCAGTGCCTCTCTTACAGACAGGCTTTAAACAGGCATGGATTGGTGAGAGTGAGGCCAAAGGCAAACAGACCTTCAACCCTGAGTCCACAGCCCTGGCTGCTCGCCTCCTCATGATGTCAGACCAATGTCTGCACCAGGAGTTATAGCCAAAAACTGCTAATTCAAAATTATAAAAGTGGAAGATTGAATTTATGAAAATGGGAAACAGCAATTTTGTGACAATTTCTCACTAGAGCACAACTTCTGTGGTTAAAGTCATTGGTGTTACCGTTAAATAGCAAGTAGAACAACTCTCAACATAACAGGGACCTCCTCTTGGCTGTGTCAACTATTTTATGGGATTATTTCTGCACAGGCTATTTCTAGCTGTGGCCTGTGTCAGAGGTTTGGGCTGGCTGGATATCCAAGTATCTGTTTACAAGCATCAGGACGGATGGAATGTTATCAAGTA
>JAOTQP010001179.1:13750607-13761336 GCA_026413545.1 Cichladusa arquata
GGGGAAGGACTTGGGGGTGGTGGCTGATGGAAAACTCACCATGAGCCAGCAGTGAGTGCTCCCAGCCCAGAAAGCCATGGGAATCCTGGCTGCATCCAAAGCAGCATGGCAGCAGGTCAAGGGAGGGGATTCTGCCTCCTGTTCTCCTCCTGTGAAACCCCACCAGGAGCACTGTGTGCAGCCCAGGTGTTCCCAGCTTAGGAGGGACTTGGAACTGCGGGAGCAAGTCTAGAACTGATAAGAGGGCTGGAGCTCCTCCCCTTTAAAGACAGGCTGAGAAAGTTGGGCTGTTCAGGCTGGGGATAAAAACGTTGTGTGCAGACCTCACATCAGCCTGCCAGTATCTGAAGGGGAGCTACAGGGAAGCTGGAGAGGGACTTTTTGTCAGGAACTATAGTGACAGGACAAGAAGTAATGGGTACAAACTGAAAGAGAGGAAATTTAGATTAGATGCAAGGAATAAATTCTTTACTGAGTGTGGTGAAGCAGGCTGTCCAGGGAAGCTGTGGATGCCCCAGCCCTGGCAGTGTTTAGGGCGAGGTTGGATAAAGCCTTGAGCAGCCTGGTCTGGGGGGAGGTGTCCCTGCACGTGACAGGGGAGATTGGGGCTACATGATCATTACAGTGCATTACAACCCTTAATATTTCTATGATTCTGTTATTTTCAGGCTTATGGTATATCATGGTATAAGGTCTGTATCCAGCGTACAGGGGAATTAAGCAATATGTTTGGCCCTTGTATGTTTGATCCAGCTTGAGTGCCCTTAATGCCATGATGGAACAAGTAATGTTGTTCACTGTTTACCCATGTGTTTGTTGCGGCCTGTTCTATTGCTTTTTTTTTCAAAGATAAAATCTTTTATTAAGGTGGTCAGGTATATTGTGAAAATCATTGCAGGTCCCTTTTCCTCTCCTGTTCTACTACTGCAGGTGAAGGTGAAGAGCTCTCTCCATAAGAGCCCAAGGAAGATTTGTGGAGCCAGTGTGAATAAAAAAATCCATCCATTGAATGGAAAGAACATGCTTCTGTTTCCTTTACTGAAGTGGGAGTTGCACATTTTTTTAAATAATTTTGGCCTATTGTTTGAATGTTATTTCAAACCCAAGGGAGCAGGGAGCCAAGTTAATCACAGGAGATCTTCAATTAGAGAAGGGAAGAAGTTTTCTACTTTGTTAGATTGTGTTGAATGTTTCACTTTACTAAATCATGCAGAAAAGGAGAAGATGTTGAAGGATCAAGACCCAGGGACTGCATACAGATTCTGGATAATTTGTGAAACAAAATGTAATATGTGCAAATAGGAAGACCAGGACATGAAAGCCTGGGGATCTAATGGTTGTTGGAAAGACTGAAGTTACAGGCTCTGAAGCATTTGGTTCCACCATCTTAAGTGGACATTTATGTGAACATATAACTGAACAATTGGTGGCCAGTAGTCAAAAGAACATGTTTAAGACCAAGACTAATGATTTGTTTAAGGATGTTTGAGGTGGCTGGCTAAAACACAGTAAAAAACCTAACTGCCTCAAGATGATTGAAAAATTCTGATGTAATTTGAATTGCACCCAGAAGTATATTTTCATACTGATTTAATTTTTTTTTTTAATTATTATTCTTGTAAAGATTATAGTGTTTCATGGATAGAGCTGTGCTAGGAGCAGAGATACTTTTGGTAGAGTAAGACTGATTTTGCCAGTGGCCTGCATTGCTATGCTTTCCAGTTGGCATACTGGTTGCAGTATTTTTTAGCAGCCTGTCAGTGCAACAGCATGTAAAAATAGAGGGAACAAAAAGATGATATCTTTGCATCAAGCAGTTGGTGTCATTCACCTACTCATTTTATATGTGAGTGGTTGGTACACATACTGTTTATATTGCAGTTTGTGTTTTATTTACTAATACTGGACTGGGAAAACAAAATGTAAGTTGTCAATAAAAAAGGACTGGCACCATTTGTTGTTAGGCTGAAACAGAAGAACTGTCTCTCACTAGTTACTTTTTTTGTTTGGAGTTTTAGACTTCTAAAAGGTTCCTACCAGGGAACCTGATTTTACAAGAGGCTGCGACTGTTCATGTGAACTGTTCATATATATAATTCCATTTATAGGAAGCAGAACTGTGGCTTTCTGGGCAAAAGAAGAATTATCCTTTCCATTTCTACATCTCTGACACCTGCTCTGAGCAAATATCTTGAAAATCAGAGAAGTACATTCATTCCCATTAAGATTGAGCAGTACTACAGAGCACAGCCTCAGCTGTGGCATCAGGGCCTGCAGGTCATACAGCTGTTTCTTCTTGGGACTGTTCATTGTTGCTTCATATCCCAGTAGATTGGTATTTTCAGATCAGATGCTCTGATCACTCCCTATTATATTCTAAATACAGATAGGTACTCTTACAAAATGTTATTAAAATACCTGGTCAAAAGCAGGTATTTTGTTTACAGGATGTGCCTAGTGGAGCCTTTCAGACAGCACAGGCTGAAACCAGCTTGGGGAAAGTGCTGGATGTGCTCAGCAGCTGCGGCTTCAGCTGAGCATCCAGCAGCCACGAGCACAGCTGCCATCCCCTGTTCCTCACCAGCCTCTCTCCCTTTGCTTCTGCTGGGCAGAACTTGAAGTCTGAGTTTGGACTAATGTGTATGAACTCAGCGATCGGTGGCCTCTAATATCAGAGAAGCAGAGGATGATCCAGCCCATGTGTTGTGTGTCCATCCCTACGAGGAGGGCAGAGCTGCAGAAGCCAGTACAAGTGTGGCACCAGTGCAGGTGGAAACTTGCTAATAGAGAAAAGCAGGAAGGCTGAACAAACAACTGTATTGGTTAAGGCAATTACTGGGCAGAAATGAGGCATTTTCTGGGAAAGATGAAGGTCAATCTATGTTTTGTTCCATTGGTGCAGTTCATATGCAAGTGACTGGTAGTCATTTATGGGTTCTACAGTCACACAAAGAGTACTGGAGGAATTTGGGCATTAGAAAAATGGCAAGAAGGAGTGCCAAAAGGACATTTAGCAGGCTAGTATCAATACTTTACCTTGTGTAAGTTTTCTGGGATGCATGAAGGGACTGAGACATCAAGTAACTCTAACTATGTAGATCAAGGATGGAGGGTGTGTACTTCTGCCTCAACAGCACTGACCTTTTGTGTGTTCCACATTATAAATAGTTGCTTATCGGCAGCTCTGGCTTTTTGCATTGACTTTTGATCCCTACTGCTCTTACCGTTCATTTCTTTGTCTTTGTCTTGGCAAAGGACTTCAGTTACTACAGGAAAGATCTAATGCCATTCATTATATTGTTTTGTCATTTGAAAAAGTCAAAACAAATGCTCCTATTGCTTTGACTTTTTCTTTGCAGACTCATGGTGTGTGGGGCTGACGAGGGAAGATGCTTTCAAAGATGTCATTGTAACTCCTTTCTGAGAAATAACATAAGGCCCTAGGGAACTGTATGCAGCAGATAATTTTACAGATTTTAGGTGTATTTTATGTAGTGCTAGTACTTCTTGATATTGTTTGGCTTAAAAGATGTATTCATGGGTGTTAAGTACTGGCTGCTCTTCCCTGGATTACCAGCAAATCACTGCGTAGAGCATGGTCATTTAATTGTTATAAATATAAGCAAGTGTTGAGATGATAAAAGAGCCACACAGACCACTAGAAATATTTATCATGGGGTCAGGAAGACCCACAAGAGTAGCTTCTCTTCACCTATTAATACAGTTGGGCATTGAGAAGTTGTGAAGGAAATTCCAAACAATGTTTCCAAGTTTTGCCAGGATTACTCAGTGGAATCACTTGTTGCCAGATGCCCATGCTGAATGAAAGAGAACAGCAACTACTGTGGTGGGAATTAGTTTTCAAATTGTTCAAAGCCAATTATCAGTCCAGTTGTTTTTTGGGATTATTTATACTCTGTGGACTGTTCTACAGTTTGAATGACAGACAAGCAGGTATATGTTTTATTTATGAGGGAATTGTTTCTCACCTTTATTCTGTTTGCTGGGGGAATGCATGCAACATCTTCTATTCGGGATCTCACTGTAGCTGTGAAAAAGGGATTGGAGCACAGATTGTGGGATCAGAGTGAAAGATTTGGTCTGTTTTTCCCAAGCAGTAGCTCCTGGAAGCGATACGGAGCTTGTGGCTAGGAATGGAGCCATAACCCTGTCCGTGGCTGCATGGGAGGCTCTGCAGTGAGTTCAGAAAGACCTCAGCCAGATGTGAGCCTTCAAAGCCTCTGCTCATGGCACTGCTTTCCAAACCATAGTAGAACCTCATACTTTTTTTTTTTACCTTCCTTTTGGAAGAGGGGAATACTTGTGTGTTTTGGTGTTGTTCTGAATGTATTGTGCTCTTAGTTTTTATGCAGTCTTGGAATTAGTAATAAGACAGATGTTGCTTGAGTTTCATCGATAGTGTATCCAACCCAGGAGTCCAGGGAGCCTACAAACAGACTATTCCTCTTCTTCCTGGTGTTCTTTTTGGCAGTAGCCTGAGCTGAAAGGTTTACATGAGTTAAAGATTCACATCTGAGTATGAAGGTATCTGCTGATCAGACCCTTTTGCGCAATTTGTTAATAATGTGACAATCCAGCACTATACTCACTAAGTATATTTGATTCAATGGTAGGTGCTGCTGGGAGGAATCTAGCATCCTTTCTGGAGTCTGGTTTGTTGATTATTGGTTGACCCAGTTGGCAGCAAGCCTGTCCTATGAGGCACAGGCCAATAATATGCTGCACAGCTATTTTGCTAAGTAGTTGAAATACAGTGCCAGCGTTATTTGGGACAGATACACCTTTGATAACCTACTGCTGCCAAGTTGCAGCAGTATGTTGTTTTTTAAAAAAAAACAACTTTTTTCCATCATAAAACTTTCCCCCACTGTTCATCAGCAAGCTGAGCCTAAGGAGCTCTGCTTCTGTTGAGATTTAAGGGAAAGTTTCTAGTCAAGGTGTCAGTCCATCCTATTGCTCACTATCAAATCTGCTTATTTTGAAGTTTTCCATACTGTACTAGATACCTAATCATTTGCTCAAATTCAGCATAGTTTCAGAAAATTCACATTGGGCCGTCAAACTTATTTAAAAATTATTTCCATAAATCCAGAAAAACTAAAACACCACTGGTAGGTGTCCTCTAAGGTAATCTTAGTTTGTAACTCTTGTCTCTGCCACATGGTGACCTATCTGCAAGAAACAAGTACTTCTTCATCCATCTCCAAATGGCGAAAAACTTGCTCTTTAGCAAAAACAGGAATCTGGCAGGCTTCAAGTACAAACCAGTCTCTTTGTGGAGACTTACTGCAGGCCCTCAGATAGACTCATTGCTCTGCAAAGTTAATTCAGTCACCTGGTATGGTTAGTCTGATTTTTTTTTTTCCCCTCTGTTTAAATTTCTCTGTTGTTTGAACTCTGCCTGAAGAGTAGACTGGCACATGTTCTCTTATTTTTCAGATCAGTCATGCCAGCTATGCATAAAAGAGCTGGAGCAAAAGCATTCCATATCCGTTAAGTGTTTTATTTTCCAGACTAAAATCTGAATACTTGCAGCTTGTATGTCATTATATGCTTGTCATTCCTAATTACTTTCTGGCATGTTCCTGGGTGTTTTGTAGACAGGAAAATGCATTTGATTACATTTTTTGAAGCTAGGCTAGCAAATTTTAAAAAATGAGGAAGAAAAGAAAAAAAAAAAAGGACTTCTACAAGAAGAGAGAGGGACTTTTTACAAAGGCAGGCGGAGATAGGGCAAGGGAGAATGTCTTTAAAATTAAGAAGAATAGGATTTAATTAGATATTTGGAAGAAATTCTTTACTATGAAGGTGATGAAGCACTAAAATACGTTGCCCAGGGAGATGGTACATACCCTATCTCAGAAGATAATCAAGACTGGGTTGGATAGGGCTTTGAGAAACCCAGTCTAGTGAAAGGTGTCCTTTCCCATGGCAGTGGGGTTGGAACTAGGTGATCTTTAAGGCTACTTACAGCCCAAGCCATTCTGTCATTCTGTGAGGTAGAAAGCTATTGAGAGAAAGAAATGTGTGGGCATAATAATTTCTTTCTTTTTGAAAGAGTTACTTGCTTGTCTCTTACTATCACTAAGCATTTTGTCTTGAAGGAGTAAGACTATTGCATTTCATAACTGGAAATTAATCATCAAGCATATTATTATTTTCGAAGCTTGTAAGTATGTGATTTTTCCCTGCAGGTATTCTGAATACCATGGCATATTTTACAAAATGAAAACATTGTGTTTGCATATTCAGATTTTATATGCACAAATTGGTAAATGTGTACAGAGAATCAGGTTTGCAGTTCTGACCCTTCAGATAGGATACCAGGTGAGCTACAATACCTCACATGAGGCTAGTGGTAAATAGAAACTGCGCCAATGAAGAAAAGTTTTCCAGCCAGCACTTCCTTTACTCCTTTAGTTCTTTCTTGACAGTCACTTGACAGCTTGACTACTCTAGAAATGTGCTGGAGTATCGTAATCCTGTTATCTCCTAACATAGCTGTTGTTCCTCAGGCAGAACTGAATTTTCAGAGTGACTGAAATTAAGAGTCATGCAGCTTTGTGGGGCGTGCGTCAATACACAGGCTGCTTATAATAGATTCAGATGTGAAATTGCATTCAATGGCTATGGTTGCAAATTAAAGCCCAGATTGATTATTTGGGGTGACTCTCGTCTCTCTGCCATGGACGGTATAGTGTAGGCTGCATGAGCTGCACCCATGGCTGGGAGCTTGGGTTTCACTGGGCTGATGCAACTTGCCCCACAACTGCCTGGTACCAGGAGAGATTGGGAGCCTGTGCAGGAGCCTGCCTGGTCACCAAGAAGGGCTACTCAAGTCCTTTTGGCAGCAGCCCACAGCAAGGTTGGTTTTGGCCAGGTAAAAGCTGCTTTTTGCCAGCCCTACGTACCAGCCAGCACATGGGAAATGTGACCTAATGGTAGCTTGTCTGTGTGGGTGGTCTCCAAAGTTTGTTAAAGTTACTGAAGAGTATTCTCATGATGTAGTATTAAATGTGTCCACTAGATACCTGAATTGTTATTTGCCTTCTATAAAGACTCAGCGGGCCACCTCAGCCACCTCTGTTTAGTGCCTGCTTTTCAGTGGTATCTGCTGAATTTTGCTGGTAATGTTCTGTCTGCTGTGATAAACAGGAGCAAAGACTCTTGCCTGGGGTGACAATAATTTATTACTTTTACAGTGCCACAGCCATAGTTTGCAATTCAGTCAGCTATGCTAAACAAATATGAAGACGCCTGCCCTGGAGAACTTGCAGCATTCAGGAATAGCAGGATAATTTATGGTGCTGAACAAAACAAATAGTCACCTGTGGCTGTGCTGCATGGTGAATACTTGTGCTTTTGTAGACTGTATTCCCAGTTGAATGATTACCAATATTAGTTGCTTCTTTGTACCTTGCTAAAAGAGCTGTATGAAAATATTTTTCTGAAATCTGAGGTTTTAAAGGAGTTGTGAATATACCCTGATGAAATGTGACAGCACAGGAATCCTGGAATCTTTAACTTACAGTGAAGATAATTCATCTCTTCTGTGCAATGACATGTATAAACTTTCACTATAAGATTGCCTCTGAATTGCCAGTAATTTTTCTGGAAAAACAAAGTTTTCAAGAAATGAAGCCAGTTCCAACTTTTGGCTTGAATCAGAGTAATAGTTTCATCTCTCAAGCAGCTATGACTGTATAACTCATATATGCTGGACTGGATAAACTAATTTAAAATAAAATCTTTTTCAGTCTGAAGAATTATTTTAATGAGTTAAAAATAAGCTACACAAAAGTAATTTCAAATAATTCAAAATAATTTCAAATGCATTCATACAAACATAAAAAATATTTTGTATTGCATAAAATGATACAAATTCACTAGAAATAAAAATTTCAGTCTTCCTATAGAATTATACCCCAACATGAATGAAGCCAACAGAATTTTTTGCATGTCACCAGAAACGTCTGTTACTAAACTGGTTTTTGCTGCCAGGCTATCCGCTGTCAGGTTTTTTTAATAGAGAAGTGTTTTTACAATGTCCATGAAGATATTGAAATGCCTTGAAAAGACAAAATTTTGTTAAATGATTACTGACTGATGCAAGGTGTTGATCATGTCGGATGCTACTCTTGGGCAAGGACTGTGCTACAGATAATGCTGCTGCTGGTGCCGTGAGTGCTGGAGCACTGAGCAGACACACCTCTGTCCTTTGGAGAGTGTGCAGGGTGCGTAGGAAGCCGTCACCTCTGGTGTAGATGGGTCAGCAGAGCCCCTCAGCACCTGCCAGTGAGCTCCACAGGGTCTGCTGCAGGCTCATTTTGCTTTTCTTTATTACCAGCTGGAAAGTAACTACTTCACCAGCAGCTGTGTGGTTTTCAGGCTGCAGCGCTTTGGGCTCACTCACTTTTCCTTGCTCCATCACAAGTCTTGCATCTCCTCTGTAAACAAACTGTCACTCTATAAAGCTTTCTCCACAGATCAGGTTTTCTGAATATTTTATCTTCATTTCCCTCTTTGGCACAGTCTTTCATTTGGCATCAGTATTGGAAACGAGCAGCCCTCTAACGTGCTGCTGCCGTTAATGCACTACAGAATTCCAGGTGCCTGTGAGACGATGGCATTTTCTCATCAACTTTTTTCATTTTTGATTTCCACTGGTTTGGTTTTTTCCCCTCTTCTCCTTGCAAAACTCCTGCCTAGCCTGTAACTCTTTACACTACATTGGTTAGTGGTACAATATGACACATTTAATCTTGTAATACGGCCATGAGAAAAATGTATTGAATCATGAGAAATCTGTAGATGTGATCAGTTTTCTGTTTGGTGTTTTTTTTTTTTTTTTTTGTTTGGTTTTTTTTTTTTTTTTTAAGATGCTGCCCCAAAATAATGTGTGTTAGAGGAAGCTTTAGACTGAAAATTGCTTTAGTGAAACACACCACATCCATCTTTATTTCCAGGTTAGGTGTGGGTATGACAGGATTTGCTATGGATCTTGGACAAGTCCCATGCTGTATTAGCATGACATTGATGCCCTACTGCTGTCCTTTGTCAGAGCCAATACCAAAATCCTGTTTGGATTTTGGTATGTAAAGGTCTTGGCTCTCCTTTTTTAATGGGCTGAGGTGGTAACTACAGTGGCCAAGCTAAGCATCTGACAGTACAGCTTCCCTTTGGATCCTAACTGCTGCTTACAAAACATTGTAAATGCAGCTCCTAAGCTGGCAGGCTGCTTGTCTTCAGCTACAGGGAGAGCCTTTTGCTCAAAAGGCTTTCACTCTCCCTGAGGTCTATTGCAAAATGAGAATGTTCCTTTCTTTTTGGCATCAACTCAGGTTTGTAAACTTTGATAACAAAAGAAATACTGAGTTCATATTCCAGAATACTTGGAATGTGGTTGTTGATTTTCGGGTACATAGGGCTCTTGCTCTCACACAGAATAGTTTTGCCTTTAAAATTTCATCTGATCCCTTTACAGATTTTCTTGTTTTTTTCTGTCAGAGGACTTATTCCTGGAAAACTTAGTATGAGCACAGTTTCCAAATTGTGCTGAGGGTGATTGTTCTCTTTTGCTGTGAAAGCACTTGATGGGATGCATCGTGGACATCATCTATGCTACTGATTTTTTTAGCATCATGGATGGAAATATTCACATTACCGGAGACAATTAATGGATGGGGTGCATACCTAGAGATGGAGATGGGCAGGTAACTCATGGGTGTGATGCTTAGCTGGGAGATGACTGTTGGGCAGGTGGGAAGGGGTGGAATCTGGGAGAGGCTGCAGCAGGTAAGACTTGTCAGGGGTCACATACTGACCTTCATCCACTTGCCTTGGGCACAGATTGTGCCCCTTGTTCTTGAACCTATCTCCTTCTCTTGGACATCCCAGCCTCTTTTTGCCTTTCAGGTTGACCATCACTGCATGTGTATCAAAAGGTGAGCTCCCGTTTAGCAGCCTGTTTGTTCATCTTAATCCAGGTGCTGGATTTTTTAATCTTTTAATTGTTATTTTCATGCATTTAGAGGGTAAGAAGGACAAAAAGTAATGCTGGGTTCTAAGGACTGGTTTACAGAGGCTTTGAAGATGGGTGTGTTCCATATTGAGGAATAATGATTTTTTCCCTGTACAGCATTAATCACTTTGCATTCCATTTCCACTATGACAGCTCAGATATAATTACTGCTCACCTTGGGCCACTTAAATGAGTACTGTATATTCCTGTGAACCTTTTAACCTGCTAAATTAATCACATGGAGAAAGTTAATGCTATTTATATTTAAATAAAAATTTGCCAACCAGGCAGGTGGGAAGAGTGTTTTTGTGTATGATGTTACCATTTATGCTCAACTACTTGAGGGATGCTGGTGTCTTTTTGAGAGATTATGGATATGAGCTTCTGATAAAGACAGTGGACTGTGATAAAGGGGTTGTTTTTTTTAAAAGGGCACTGTCCGCTTGAATATTGTGACAGTCAGTAATATTAAATGCCTTATGGGGGGGTATAGCCACTCTTCTCATTAGTCCTGTTTATTTATTGATATTGTCATGTTTGGAGGGGGTTGGATGCTGAAAAGAGGTGAATACATGTAACAAGATTCATTCTGTTTGGTTCCCCTCCATGTCCATTTAGCACCTTGCTTGAGATTTGATCTTGCACATAGTGCTATAAAATGCCTAAAAGCATTTTACTTTCAAAGAG
>JAOTQP010001179.1:13799032-13813817 GCA_026413545.1 Cichladusa arquata
ATATAAACAGTACTTTTATATTGAATTTTTGATGACTGTGCAACTTACTTGATTGCAGTAACCCAGGTACCTAATGTGACAAATGCATCAGTTAATCTTTTTGTAAATATAGTGGATGGGGTTGGGACATGTTGCAGAATGAAGGTGAATTTCATAGACAGTTTTTGATGTGTAAGCAAGATGTATCAATGTTGGTGTTACACATCTGGATTTTATTTGCATGGGAATAGAAGTTATGAAAGAATTGTATGAGGCTCATTTTTGTTATGTGAACTAGCGTTTTCATCCTAAAGAAGTCTTCTAGTATATTCATACTTTAAGTTTAGTATATTCATATCTTAAGTGTAGGACTGTTTGGACATACAGAGTAAGCATTTAAAGACCATATGCTTTGAATCTCAGGCAAATATGAACAAGTTTCATAAGAAATAAACTTAATAATTCTTGGGTAGAGATTATGGGATTTCAAAAGAACGTGTACCCTCAACCAGCCAGCTGGGACTGGTCTTTAATTAATTTAACAAAACTCATGAACTCCAATGTGACCTGCATGTTGTGTCAGATTGATCTGCTTATGCTTGCTATGATCTAATTATGTAGAGAAGTGCAGCTCAACCTGGTCAGCTCTGTGCTGTTCTGGTCTTCAGAACAGACAGCGTAACAGTTTTCCATAATAACTAATTTTATGCAGACGTGTCATGCTTCTCCCAAAGGTACAGAGCAGCTGCAGCTCTGTAAACAGGTGCCCCTCCTGACTTCCTAATCAAAATTGGTGTCAGCAGAGCAAGTCACAAATCGCTGTTTGTCAAGAAATTTTATTAAAAGTGGGATGAAAACAGCTTCCACAGCAAACTCTAAATAAGGTGATACAGTTTTCAATGAAATTTCCTGACATATCTCGCTTTTTTCTTTAGGTCCATACTTTAGTTTTACTGAGCACGATTTAAACATCTATAGACTTGCAAGCCGTGTTTCATCAGCCTTTCTAGTGCTGGTTTTAGAATAAGGTAGTTGGCCAAAAGGCTATGACATAGTTGCCTGTAATCATAACTGGCTTACATTTTAGAGGTATAACCATAGCCCTTTCTCCTGGTAGGGTTTTGTATTTTCTTGGAGTTGCATACTTTGAATTTCTAGGTATCTTGTATACACTGAAGTGCTGGAGAAGCATATGGGGTATTACTTTCATGTTCGTGGAGACATTAAGCTGAAATAAGAAATAATTAAAACTCAAGTGATCAGTTCTCAGACAATTCTTCTATAAAGTTAATTCTGTTTATTAACAGACAGGTTTGGATGGAGAAAACACAAATTTCAGTTTATTTACTTATATGTAGGGGTCTCAAAAACTTGTCCTCTGTGTTATGAGAAAGGGAATCTGTAAAACTGCTAGTTAAGGCTTTTCCTTTAAAATTTACCAAATATATACATGTACCAGCTTCTATTCATTGCCACCACAGAATGGTCAGTAGAACAAAAAGTAATGTGTCCTGACTCGATCCTTTCCCCCGCCATATCTGCATTTTACAGTAGACTCATTCAACAGTCAAAATTAATCCCCAGGGCAGTCTACTGGACCAACTGATTTCTCTCTGGTGTTTTAACAGCGCATGAGGATTATATGATCCTTGGCAGATGAGCTGTGGTCCAGATGTCCTAACTGCAGTAAAAATCTGTGTTATAAATAAAACTTGACAACAGCATCATCTTTGTGAGACTTTGTCTCTGCTGATGAAATTGTAACTTCCATGAGATTACCTTCAGAACTAAAAAATTGAGAATATGTTTGTTGTTTCTGTGCTTAAACACAAGACACAGTGCTAAATATTTATGTCCTGATTTGCTGTATCATTAAAGATATGTGTGTGAAGGGAATTTGTTTAGTGATCGCGAATGACTAAATTGCTTTTATTGCTTTGACACATTCATTATGAATTTGGCACATGCTCAGTTGAAAATGTTAGAGAAGAAAGAGTAAATTGAACAGTGGTATTTGAGATAACAGCATGAAAGCACATCAATTTGCTGGGGTTTTTTTGTGATTTAGGAAGAGTATTAGACAAGGTCTGTTTATTACACATTTGGGTTTTCTTTTTCTCCCATGTGCATGTGCTAATATCTAACAAAGTTCTCATGAGAATCCAGCCCCACTCAGGTCATGAATCCTGACAATCTTATAGTGCTCTGCCCAGCACAGTCTTGCTGAGACCTTTGTATAAACTTAATTAAATGTGCTCTATGCTTGTACCATATCTCATATGTTGCCTGGGGACTGGATCTATGGTATCATGGTCCCCTTAAAAATTTCACTTCAGTAGTTTTATTTCTTCTGGCAGCAGAAGAAATAAAAATTGCATATGCTTGGTAGTCTTTTACTAAAGCCCAGTACTGAACCACTATAATATAGACTTGTACATGGGATGCTTTTGTGTCTTGAAAACAAACAAAGCTTAAGTTCAGCCTTACAAGAGAGTGATTGGAGCTGGCTTTGTGCCATGGGGTCAGATCTACCCTAGACAGAGTGAAATCCCAAACAAGTTTCCTTCTGGCAAGATCAAGGGTGTGAGTCCAGCAGTTGGCCAGGCAACTGCACAACATTTGAGACCAGATATTGGACATTTAGTCACCTATTTGCTGTCCCCAGGCTGGTGTCCAGTTCTACTGGAGGCTTTCTAATGATTTAGCTTGTTTTGCATGCTCTCCTCTTGCAAAGAAGCTTGCTTCCAGCTCCCTAAACTGAGACTGCAGCTAGCGTGAAGTGAGAGGGGTGCCCACCTTCTCTGAGAGGGTGATGCTGGAAGTGACCAAGCGTGTCCACTGCCCCTGGTCTTTGGCTGTAATTCAGTCTGGGCAGTCTGGGACTTGCAGCCTCTCCCCAGGGCTGCTGACACATGTGCTGTCCATGCTCTTGAGCTGCCTGATGTACAGTGACAAGGGCACAACAGAGGCAGTGGTAGAAAGAAAGGGAAGGCCACAATAACAGGAAGGTAATTTCTAATAGGCACATAATTACCATAGGTAGATGGGTTTTATGCCTTCCGGATTGGAAAGCAGAAGGCTCATTTTCACAGCTGATTAAGACATTTTTGTCAGCAGAGTTAGGCTTCTAGGTTGCTTTGAAGATGGGGAATTGTGTGATTTTGACATTTTAATTTAACTTAGCTAATTAAGTACATAAACAAGAAGGAGTGGTGCGTCATAAGCAGATGTACATCTGTGCAGTATTAATTGTGGTTCAGAAAAAATATAAAAGCTTATATTTGCATACAAATACACAGTTTGTATTTGAGATTTTACATTAATGTAACTGTGGTGTTTCAAAACTGTATCCAGAGTTCACCAAGGTATTTTGGTTTACTTGCTGGCATCAGAAGCAGTTGGCAGGAATTGCTCCAGACGTAGACTGAAATATGATTAAGAAGCAAAATGAAAGTTTTGGTATTGTTTGCTTGTACTTATGAGTGTAAGTCAGATAATGACATAGAGAAATAAACTGGGAATTAGTCCCAGTTAATAAAACTATACATAAGCTCAAGCAGCTCCAATATGGATTTATTCCCAGTGAAAAAGGTGGGAAATGTCTTTTACCATATTTTTATGCTAGATCAAAGTTCATTTCAGACTATTGCAGTTATTTTAATTCATCCTCTGAAACGGCTTTAGAAAGGCATTCATATTTAATGATAGCACAAGAAAAATAGTTTTGAGTGAACTGGTTTTGTACAATGACAATTTTAAGGGCAACAAGCCTTAAATTGTTGTTCATTTTATCTAACTGGATTTGAAAAATGTATTTATCATTTTCCATCACGACTTCTAAAATTATTTTGTGAATCTGCTATGCTAATATATTCTACTTGCATAACTTTTATTTAAGAAATAGACTTAGTTATTTTCCTTTCTGAAACAAATCCAATCCAATTTTTATTTCCATCAGGATGTCCTTTTGTTTTACTTGCGTCTGTTGTTGTACTTTGATGCTTTGTATGCATTACATGTTGATGATAAACCATCTAACTATATGTGTGCACTGGGTATCAGTGCTCCAGTTGCAGAACTGGAGATTGAATCCATAACCCATGCACAGGACTTCAGTGTCATTAAAGTCATGCCTGAGCAGCCAAGACTTCTGTGCAGGGCTCCCAGTGATTCCAGAGGACCTGTAGGACGTGCATCTTTCTGGGATGGTCAGAAGCTTAAGGAGCTCTATTAAAAACCTTAAGACCAGGTATCTGATACATAACTACCATCTCTTTTCAGGGAATTAAGTCAAATCTATGGGCTGCTCATGGTTCCAGGCCCTGTTTTGGCTAACTTTCTATTGACTATTGGGAGCTTAGACACCTAAGGATAAGATGGGATAAGGGATATCCTCTAGGTACTAGAAAAATCTGCATAAAGCTTGTAGATAGTACACCTGTGCCTTTAAGCAGAAGCTGAAGGCAAAGTATCCTGGGCGGTCTGATAGCTACAGAAATTTAGGCAACTAGATTTTACCCTATGTGGCATAAAGAGAGCTAAATTTAGGTGTCTTTATTTTGAATTGAGCCTCATCTTTGCAGCTGCCTTGTGTCAATGTGCATAATTCTGGTTACTTTCTTCTGGGCAGTGTCACAGCTGCTCAGCCACACACTCTAGGTTTTCTGCTACTGCCAAGGTCAGGGATCTTCTCACTGGATTGACAGGAAAGCATTTGGAGTCTTGCTGTCACCATGAAGTTTTGTAGCAGACACAAGCTGTCTAAAGACTTTTATGACACCTGAAGGAATTATTATAATTAGAATCAGCAGAAAGGTGCCTTTGAATGGCAGCATGTTCTCTTCTGGGACAGGGAAATTTGTCCATCAGTTCATGGACTCAGGAAGTAACTGGCATGAACCATTCAGAAAAATGGTCTTGTCTGAAAACATGTTTTGTGATTTAGGTGAACTCACCTAAATGGTGAGTATGGCACCATAGTGCCATAACACAGTTTGTAGTCATTCATACATAGTGATAATTTTCTCGTCTTAATTCTTTTAGTTTGGTTCATCTTTGCTGCAGCCTTTCTCTGATTTGTCTGTTTTCTCAGCTAAATGCAGCTAGATGTGGAACACAAGTCTAAGCAGAGCTGGCAGTAAAATCTGAAAGCTGAAAACCATGATCAGTGTGGTGCATCCTGGTGTACATGGATGGGGGCAGATGTTGAGAAGGCAGGTTTAAAACTTCCACCTGAACACAAAGCCTTTAGAATAGCTGCCCTTTTTGCCTCTTTTAAGTGTTTCTGAGCAAGAAATGTGTTCCATTATGTAGAAGAAATTGCTGTAGACACGTTTCAAGAGCCGGAATCAGAAACCTTGGCACAGAGAAGCATAAGTTATACCACTGTAATCTGGCTCAGCCATTTCGGCCGAAGAGAAGATTCATTTTGGCAGAGAGAAAAATAGTATTTCCATCATCACTTTCCATTGGGATTAAGGATTGCTTTGATGACTAGCAGAAAAATCCGAGGGAAGGCCAAGGAAGTGCACTTCTGAGCTACTTTTACCGCTGTTGCTTCCTACCCAGTAGTATATATTTCAGGTAAACCATTTGTCTGGGCCTGTGGGACAGTATCTCATGGAGAAGAAAGGATTTCACTTTGTCTGTCTTTTACAGAAAACTGTTTTGGATTTCTAAATGTGGAAAACACATGCTGAAAGTTAATTGCAGACAGGGCTATATTTTATAAGAAAACTCAGAAAATAAAAAACATTTTAAGGTATTTGAATCCTGAAATTGTGCCCTTAAATGTCTGTATTTAGGCTTGTATCTGAGTAGATCCAATGGTTTAAATGCTAACCTGGGATGCAGAAACTTGCCCACTTTGTCCTTTCCTCCAAACCACATCTGTGACTCCAGCATTTAATGAAGATTTTCAAGCCTTTGGATATCTTTACCCACAAGCCTGCCAAAAACACTTCATGGACAATTGGCTTCAGTCAGACACCCTGTAAAATAGCATACATGCCAAAGTTTCCCCATCCAGTTATCTCTGTCATCCTTAATATTCCTGCTTTTGTGTGTATTTCCTTCATTGCTCTTTTGTTGCTGTCGTATTGTCTTCTCTGTTAAACACAGAGTTTCCAATTTGCTGTCCTCCGATTGCTGTGTTTTGAGGCAACTTGCAAGAATTAGCAACTCATCAGTGGTTAGTGCCTGGAGTGGTGAGGAGAGGTCAGTCTTTCTCCCTCACAGTGGCAAAGCCTGTGATCCCAGCAGGTCTTTGCCCTCCCCAGCAGACTTACAGAGTGCAGCATAGCCACCAACACACACACTGATCCTCCTGTGAGCCAGAACTGCTCCTCCTCTACCAGGACAAAGCTGTGCACAGAACCACTGACTGATGGTGGCTACTTGTGGCTTGTTTTCAGAGGAGTAAGGCCAGCTTGAAACACGAACTTTTGCCCACGCATTCAGTGAAGCCTGTGTATTTAGGGAGGAAGATCAGATGATGGAAATTGTGCAAAACCTTGCACAGCAGTTTTTTTACCACTACCACTATCAAGAAGCTAGCAAGTGATAAAATTCCTAGTTACAGTCTTTAACTTCACTTAGTATTTTAAATGTAATTGTGTATTTAATGTGAATTAGAGAAGCAATGTGGCTTGCACTAGCCAAATCAATGCAGTTAATAAACTAACTCTGCACCAGGGGAAGGAAAAGTAGCTCTAGAAAATAAGCACTAGTCTGTATTATAAAAGTGGACACATGAATTATAATAAATCGTTCCATACAGTAAAGTACACACAGAGCAAATTTCTTTCAGTACCATTCATCTCTAACTGGATAAAGAACCTCTAGTTCAGCATATTCATGGTATGTAATGAAATGCTCATGAAAAGGGGTGACTTTGTCATTAAATTCAACAATGATGCAGTTATTGTGCAATAACTTGCACGGCCTGATTTAAACACAAGAGATTTTTACAACCAGGAGACTCTTAGCAATGTTGCACCTTCCCTTCCCATACTGTGATAGTGGGAATTGTGTTGGAAGCTGAGTAAAAGTGTGGAATTTGGAAAGCTGTAATTTAACAACCTAGTTTCTGTCAGTATAAATGAGGGAGAATTTTGAGCACCTCAGCAATGTTTTGGCACAACTGAGTATTCTCCTCAGCCCTTCCAAGGGATCAGAAGTGAACGAGGAACATTCTAGAGCTGGAGTTCACAATGTGCCATTCTTGAGTCACACAGAGTGACTACTCTGGAATCTTTGCACTGGCCAGCACCTGCAGCACATCCAGCTGATTCTCAAGGTTGCAGCAGGACTTTCAGCACAGTTTGGTAGTTTTGGAACTGGAGTCACCATTTGAAGTGTGCCTAATTCCAGCCTTGAGGAATTTTTGGTCACTTGGGCTCCAGATACTCCCCTATTTCCAACCCTGGCAATTGCCCCAGTCTTCCTTGTTACACTCTGGCACACTAAACTGGTACCCAGGTGATTATCGACTTCTGAGGATGGAAAGGGGAATTGGATTGAGGTACCATTGGGGAGCTTGGCTGTGGTGTGTCCCTCCACAAGTTTCTGGTAAGGTTTCCCTTGGAGAATAAAAGTATCTGTTTCCCTTCTGTACTACTGGAGAGGTGCCCAGAATGAGCTGTGGAAGATTGATGCAGTAGGTGAGAGAGGTAGAGCTGCAAACTATGAGTAGGACTCCAGCTTCTGAACCTGGAACAAGTCCTGCTACTTAACAAGATAGAGGTTTCTCTGCTTGCTATTCTCACCTTTTGTAGAAGCATAATCAAATAGTAACAGCAATGGTCAGTTTTCTTCAGAGCATCTAACAGATTGTCATTCTGCTAGGGATTTTGAATTCTTCCTGCATAATGCAGTGAAGACTTTCTTCTTCAGACGTACAGGCTGGGTTTTTTCACAGGTAATTAAATGTCTGCTACTAAGTCATTTGGTGCAAAGGGGTGTCGAAAAGCCATAATGTAGGCTAATAAAGTTGGTGAGCTGTCTGAAGAGCCATACATAATGTCAATTCAGTCCTGTGTTTCATTCTCGTTCAGTTGGTCAGGGAGGCAGACAGTTGTTCATTCCCTGCCGTGTGGATTTTGTGAGGGCCCTTGATACAGCACTGTAAACAAAGGTTCCTTAAAAAAACACCAGGGATCAAACTGAAGGATCTGTATGGATAAAAGGATTAATAAAAAGAGGGGAAAAAAGGAGCAAAAGAGTTCCCACATGCAAGGGTTCCTCCTGTCTACAGATCATTCAGGGAGGAATTAAATCGATATGTGTTCTGCTGGAGAGTTGTGTGGCAGGGCGGGATGGAAGGCAGTGCAGTTCTGCAAGGCTCCAGGGGATGAGGGAGAGGGATGCAGGTGGGGGCTCTGGAGCCGTGCAGCCCTGTGCCAGCACTTGGCACAGCGCGGCTGGCGCGGTGCAGTGGGGACTGCCCAGGGAAACGCCAGAGTCACCCACACCAAGAACTGTGTCTTCTCTGGGCTATCCCAAATTGTACCCCCAGCATATGCACAGGAACATGCTGAAAGGAAATATGTTTATTTTGTATTTGGTCTGGGATTTTGTTTATTTTTTACTCGCCTAGAAATGTGTACTCTTGGCTTTAGGGCTGACACAGAAACTTCAGAAGCAAATTTGAAAACTGACTTGGATCAAGAATTTACCCCTGAATCCCTATCTGTTAGAACCCTCCTCTGTTTTTCACTTTGTAAAGACAAAATAACAAGACCAATTACCTGGCAAACACCCTATGCATCATGTTGCTTTTAAAATACACTTTGTGTTTGCTGTGTGTGCCTACTGTATAACAGGAAAAACAGATAGTATTTAATAAATAGTAAATCTTCAACAGAGAACTTGTACAAGTAAATTAATGTCATTATGCTGTTTGAATTTGTGTCTGGTCTTGTAGCTGAAACAATGAAAAAATAAAAATGTGATAATTTACTTTTAACAGGAAAACTACAAGTGTAAAGGGAACAAATGTAGTAATAACTATAAATGTTAACATAATCTATTTATTATTTGCTGTTAGTGATAAAATAGTTAATAGTCAATGTAATTACTTCAGTAAAAATGCTGATGTCAACTGTAGTTTCTGTTGTATAGGTTTTAATTCAAACCATCTGTTTTAATCCTTGTATATATCCTGGTTAATCTTCGCTTGCAGTGAAGTGTTTTTCTGGAAGTTAAAAGTAATTATTAAAGGAATGGAAATTATTAGTGTTTCGTGGTTTGGCAAGGAAAAGAAATGCCTTTTCAAGTTCTTGGTGTCTCTTTTAGAGAGCTCCTGCACCAGAAATAGTTGAGGCTGGAGTATAACACAGAGTATTTTCTGTCATGTGATATTTGGGGTTCAATCTAGTGAGGTGTCTGGAAGTGTAAGTCAGTGGTCTGATTATTCTCCACCACTTAATTAAGCCCATTCATTTCACAGGGCAAAGGAAATAGGAGTGGTTTATGAAAAGGGAGGTATAAAACACCTGGGAAAAATGTCAGAAATGTTGGTGTGTGTACATGAACAATGTAATTTACTTTCTGGTGAACTCTGTCATTCTCAGGTGAAGTGTATTCTTCAGTGGATTTGTAGAGGATGTTTGGTCTTGCTAACTTGTTGTGTTAGCTTTGGCTGTAACTGTCCTGTCTAAAATTGTCCTGTTACCTAAGGATATCTCCACCTGGCTCCAGAGCTCAGCCTTCATGCTGTGAAGAACGGTTAAGCCACTTTGCAGTGAAAAGAGAAGCATCTAGGGCAGCTCCACAAGTAGTGAAATAGATGTGAGATCAATATCTTTCTTTTCTGATTTCATAGCTATTTCACAATAGGAAGCTGTAGAAGTTTATCAGAAAAACCCAAGGTATCCCCTTGTACTCTTGTCACATGCCCTTCAACACACCTAGGGACCTTCAGAACTCAATTAAAGTCCTGGCTGGATCATGCCATACTTTACAGATGGAGAGGGCAAGACTGCTCTTGAAAGCAGGCACTGGGAGCTTTTCAGCTATCCAGCTGTCACAGCTGACTCTGTTTAACCTCCCATTCTTGGCCAAGCCAGTTGAGTTAAATCCTTGTCTACAAAAATACTTGTAATAATATTGCAAGAAACCTCCTGACAGAGACTTCACGTTAAGACAAGTGACAGAGACAAATCCATCAGAATTTCATGTGGTGGCTCAAAACATGCATATGATATTATGTACTTTTCCAAGGCTGTGAACACTGTTCATAGTTTAAAGTAGATTTTTCTCTGGTTTGTTCTTTTCCTCCCTGAGTCAAGAAACATTTGTTTTTTACCCGGAGGAACACGCGTTACAGAATCTGGCACGTTTGCATGTGGTACAAGCTTGTGAATGTTTTGTTGAGATAAGTGAGTGACAGCTTCCAGTTGGTGTTCTGCAGGAGGTGAGGGTTTCTTTCCAGAAGTCCTGACCATCTCAAAATAACTATATTCTCCTTGCAGAACTCCCAATCTGACATGTTATCTTATCCCTTCAGTACAGCAGTGCTGATATTCTACTACACCAGTTTTTCTAGCTAATTGTCTCAAGCAGCAGTTTTAGTTACAGGAAGGACTGAAAGGATTACATCTATCAGAGTTAGTGTTTGGTCTGTGTTGTCCAGCATTATAACAGAAGACTTGATTGTAAATTGTTGTTAAATGCTGTTTTTCAGTTATGAGACCATGTTACCACTGGAATTCAACGTATTTTTTGCAAAGCCAAAATGGGCATTTTTTCTTAAGAGAATGAGGCTGTGTTTTCTTCTGTTTTAGAGAAGTGTCAACAGTTAAGCCTTGCTATTTAATTTCATTATACCCCCTGGAAATTTCTCAAGAAACATGAGTTATGACCATGTCAATGCTTTTCACTTCATGGGTTTCACATCTCAGCAGCTTGCAAAGATGTGTGAAATACAACTAACAGTTCCAGTAATCCCAAGATACCTATATATAAGCACTGGCTTTCTAGAAACAGCATTGTTTTTTCCAAGGTCATAGCTATCCCTAAAGGAAATAAAGTATTAGCCTTAGTATGTGGCTCTTAACCCTGTCTAAGAACACAAGTGGGAACTGATTTAAATAGTATATAGCTTACATTGGTAGGAGTCCTTGATCTAAAGGGAAGTGGCCTCTGTGTGTTGTTCTGATTGCTGTGGGAATCCCATCATACATTCAATTGTAATTTATGGAAAGCTGCTATAGTCTTCTACAAAATTACTTTTAGAAATGCCCTGAATCCATCATATTGTTACTGGAGGTAAAGCTGCCGTGACTTGTGTATGTGGAGAAGTCTCATAGCTTTTCCAGGTTGCTAATGCACTGTAGCATTTAAATGCAGCATGTTAGAGAGATGTGATTTTTTTACAAAAATACATAACAATGAATCTTCCTTCCTTTTAATCAGGGCATTAAATAAGGAATAAAAGTTGTTCCATATTTGAGATGGCTACAGGGTAGATATGCCTCTAGGAAGTTTAGGCTGTCCTGAGTCCTCAAGTGTTTGTTTCATTGCTGTGAGTGAGCTGGGGGTTAGTTAGGTTTTTTTATTATTCATGTGGGTGGTTCTCAGCTGATTGGTGTGAAATTACAATTTTGTTTTGTTTTGTTTCTTGGAGTGAAATGTTTACCTGGATTGTCACTGTCAGACATACCTGTCACTGGTCTCAGCAGAAAAGCAAATAAGTGGCAATAATCTGAGCTCTCCAGATAAGGCTGAGGCATGTTGGCAGAAACGGGTGAGCTTCTAAAGCCATTTACTTGTCCTAAAGAAGGCAAAATGCCTGTGACTACAGGAAGAGTAATAGTTCGGTAATAATGACAGTGGTCTGAGACAAACTTGCAGCATCTGGCTGTGCCATAGAATCTCTCAGTGTCCTTGGAAAATTGATTAATATCTGTGTCCTGACTCCCTAGCTGAAAAGTGAGAAGGCACTTTAAGGATAAACTTCTTTAACTATTTGAGTTTATCAGATATTATGGTGAATGAAATTGCTGAGGTTGTGCAATATCCTCTGTCAACAGCATTGCGTTTATTATGCAGAGTAAAGTGATAGAAAATTGTATCTCCTGTTCCAGTGCTCATGAAGCTGGCAGGCTGCCTCCTCTGCCAAGGCAGGGAACGGTGGCTGTGTTGCTTGTCAGGAGGCAAGGGACACCACCCACAGGCAGAGAAAGCACTGAAGTGTCCTCCAGTACATATTTGTTTTCTGCCTAAATCTGCATACTTGCAGAAACTATGCTTTTCTTCCAACAGGCAAGGAGTTATGCTAGTGTGGGCCCATAACTAATTGTTGCCATGGGAAACTCTGAAATGGCCACCCACGCTTTTATATCTGAATGGAGCTTGTGTTCAGATACACTGTTCCATCTGTGTGTCAGCATACGCACATTAGTGTGTATGTATGTTTCTTCCCTGGTGTAGCATGGTCAAGTTGAATTATGAAAGGTTGCCTTTCATGTTAAAGATTCTGGAAGTGTCAGCTGCACCCGGAACACGGTGTCTTGTGGGGCTGCTCCAGTGCTGACATGCCCAGAGTAGCCTGTGGTGTTCCTTCAGTTCTCTGGTGTGCTCAGGGCTGTCAGAAAGGCACAGCCAGTCCTAGGAAATTTTCACTTTTTCTTTAATTGTTGCCAGTGTGACCCTGCATCCCTTCTCCCCACAGAATAAAATATGATGCAGACATTAAAATGCAAACGCTGGAGCTTTTCAAAGAAGAAAGTGTTGTGTTTTGAATTAAAAACCCATTTTCCTCTTTTCTTGTACTCAGGGTGTATTGTCCTGTGAAGTTTTCTAAAATACTTGCATTGTGAGATGTGCACTTTATTTGGAGAATCCCTGCTCAGATGACTGAAGTTTGGAGAAGCTGGAAGTGACATAGCCAACCTTGGTGGCAGGTGGTGACCGAGGTGTTTGCTGGACAGGAGAAGGCAATGTCACTAGCACGTGGTTTCTGCTAACCAGCAAGTGCTTGTGGAAGGTACTTGGACAAGAAGGTGCTCTAATCAATTTGAGATATACTTGTTGATAGGTTAAATTTGACTTCTTTTTAAAGCTGCTTAGTTTTTGAAAGCTTTTTTAGTCTGCTACTGAAGCCAAGCTACTTGCTAGCAAGCAGCATTATAGAATCACTAGGGTCAAGAAAGAAACAAGGACTTCTCTCACTGTACTGTTGTCCTTTCAAAGCAGATCTGTGTGAAGCACATTCAAACATATTGATGAAATGTTGTGGAAAAGTCTGCATTGTCACTGGCTGAGCTACACATTTACTTTGGACTGTGAATTTGGCACCGTTCAGTGAGACGAAAGAAACACCAGCAGTGGAGTGCAATGCTTGGCTCCCTCCCTGCCTTCAAAACAGTGTAACCTGCCAATTTCTCTTGCGTACCCAAATACTGACTGGATTAATATAAATGTTAATTATAGCATCATTTGAGACAGCAAGCTAGCACTTGTTCCTGTCTTGCACTTTTGTGTTGTGTGTGAGCACCTCTAGCCACCAGTGGGTCCTTAAGGGATAAGCTACAGCTGTCACAGGAGCATGAGCCTTAACTGCCCTGTGTGACTTTGTATAATTTATTAGGTTGCTCCCCTGCTTTCCTCCTTTTCTTGTTTTGAAAGGTTTTTCTAAATCTGAAGTAATAGAGACTACACATACTATGAATTTAATTTTATTATGATGAATTTAATTTTATTATGTTTATGATTTATTATTATACTACAGATGACTGCAGGTTACTAGAGATACTTAGTGCGATTTTGAGATGTGATTTACACCTAATTGTCACACTGTTGCTATTCTTGCATTTTCTTAAATGACAATTTTGCTTTAAACTCACAAAAACTATAATCCTTTACCAATAATGAATGTGCATACTGACAATATAGACTTCCAGCAGGGCACTGAGTTGCTGGAGTGAGTCTAGAGAAGGGTGCCAGAACGAGTGAAGGGTCAGCTGGGGAAGACAAGTCCTGTGGGGAGCAGCTGAGGGAGCTGGGGGTGTTTGTCCTGGAGAAAAGGAGGTTCAGGGGTGACCTTGTCACTCTCTACAGCTGCCTGAAAGGAGATTGTGGCCAGGTAGGGGTCAGTGTCTTCTCCCAGGAAGAGAGGACATGGCCTCAAGCTGGCCAAGGTAGGTTTATGTTGGACATTGGGAGTAATTTTTTCACAGAAGGGGTGATTGAACATTGGGATGGGCTGGCCAAGGAGGTGTTGGCGTCACCATCCCTGGAAGTGTTTAAGGAAAGGTTGGAAGTGGCACTCAGTGCCCTGGCATGGTGGTGTTCAGGTGATGTTCAGTCACAGGTTGGACTTGGTGATCTCAGAGTTCTTTTCCAACCTAATCAATTCTGTTATATTGAAAGTGAGAATACCAAGCCTCTGCATGTTGGCCGCCTGATGCTCATTACCTCCTTTTCCTAGTCTTGAGTAATTTATTAACAAAGAAAAGACCTTACAAAAAGAATATGGATTAAAAATATATTGTATAAAAGTTTCACTATTTTTAAATACTCTTTAAAGAGTTTTAAGAATTAGTTAAACTGAATTGCATAAATGAGACAGAAACCTGTTCCAGCTACAAAAGCTCTTTTTAGTGAAATACCAATATTGAAGTTGTAAAAGAAGAAGACTTTTGTTTTTCCACCCTCAGGGTAACTTATCTGACTTCTATCTGTATTTTTGATGAGTTACCATAATATTTTGTATGTGTTACTTGGGCTGCTTAAAATATCTTCGTAGATCTCCAAACAGATAAATCTCTGCTTTCAATTCCTTAAAATACAATTACAGGTGTTT
>JAOTQP010001179.1:13817315-13828283 GCA_026413545.1 Cichladusa arquata
TTCAAGGAATTGTTAGCAGTGCCTGTTAATTTAAGCAATCTCACCAGCTGCTGCTGTGGGAGGATTATGACCTGGTCACCCATTCAAGGCAAGACACAATGTAATTTAAAAACAAATCCCTAGGCTGTGCTAGTACTACAACTTGATTCAAAATAAGTGGAATACTTTAGTAGTACTAGTAGAGTGTGTTGTGATAAATGATCCTTAGGAAGCTCTTGGTGTCTTCGTATGCAGTGCAGACATAGCAACAGAACCATATATAGGAGGTAGAATCTACCTCTGTATATGCTTCTTAGAGAGGAACTTACATTTGAGAATTTCAAAATACTTAACAGAGATTTAATATAGAATGATAACAGTTTTCATCTAACTGCTGAGGAAAACAGCAATATAAAGAAATAGTGATTTTTCAGAACTGTGGTGATTGAGAATGTGTAGGCTGGGCAGAGAAACAACTGAAATCCTAATGGAGAAGCAGGTTTCTCATTTGACTGACATTTGCATGTTTCTATTATGTTAGTAATAAAAGTGATGGTTTTAAAATATGTGCTGTACTGATAGATTATAATTTGGTAATATAGAGAACATCTGGTTCTGACTTTTAGTTACTGGAAGGGAAGATCAATAGATTCTTGAAATGCAAGTCAAATCTGGTATTGGTGTACATCTATATTGGGAAGGGGTGGAAGACATTTTTTTTAATGTTTCTTTTAATTTTGTATTTTACTTTACTTCAGATACTATTCCCATCACTGAAAGCTTGAAGTAGAGAGATTTTTATTTTTTTAATACTGGTAACACTCTTTATATTTTATTAGCTTTCAATCTGCTGAGATCAAAAATTCCTATCAAATATCGATAATTTCACTTATTCACCAAATGTAATTTATGAAAATACTTTGGCTTTTCTTTGAAATTACTTGAATCACTTTATTGGTAGAATGATTTAAGTGTTGCCTGAAACCTGAAAAATACATGCAAAATGTGCAAGAAAAAAATGTCATGGTATAGATTGTGCTATTTGGTAATATTGAATTTATGAGAGTGTGCTCTCTGCAGATGCTCACAGCAGAGTGCTTCTTGAAAGATTGTTCCATGCCACATAAGAGAGAAGAAAGAAAAGGAGAAGAATTGAATGGTGATGGGTGAGACTGAAAGCTAGCGACACAGTGGACCACTCTTATCAAGGGCAATACTCTTTTAGTAATTTAATGATAATTACATCATTTGATACGTATTAAGTTGAAAGGTAGGACCAACATTGTCTGTATTCTGAATGAACAGAAAATTCAGAGTTTGTTGATTTTAAGCATTTCTGTTTAAAAACTTGTAGGACTAGATTTTCACTCTTGCTCTGTTTTGCAGTTTATAATCCTATGCAGGTAATTTATTAATTTCTTACAGAACATTTGCGTTTCAAATGATTGAATATGGCTGTTAGGCACCAATTTCCTTCTACAAGGAGCTGAACACCCTTTACACCCAGTAGAACTCAAAATTAAAGGCATTAATTAATTAATTCTGGGATTTATTTTACTTCATGAGAGAAAATTACCAACACTGTTAAGTGGTTCAGAACAGGAAACATGGGAAATGGTGATCTGTGCTGAAGGATGCCAATTGTGACAGATCCATGGTACTGAACATGCATTTAATACAATATGGAACTGTAACCAAAGAAAATACTGGAAGACCAGAGCAATTAAAAGCTATGCATTGACTATGAATCTTTCTGGAAAAAGGAGGGATGAATGAAGAAAGCTGATACTGCTATTAAAATATTATTTCTGCATTTGAATGTAGAGTATGTTCAAGCAAAAAAAAGTATTTTAGGATTTTTCTTTTCTAGTAGAATAAAGGAATTTTTAGCAACTAGGTATTTTTAACATAAAATAACATGACAAACAGGCAAAATTTTATTGATGAGTATATGGAGCTCTGTACATGGGTTCATATATGCTGCAGTCAGCATAAGAACCGATTCCTATGTTTTTGAAATCTGGGATACAAAGCGTAGATGCATTAATGCCTCCAGAAACAAGCAAATAAATTCTGTTCAGGGTTAGGAAATAGTAAGTTTGTTACCATGCTGATTGTGTGATTCGACCCTCCTGTCTGCTGTCACAAGCTGGACCGTCTCATTTGTGCTTTAGGAAGAATTAAGGTGATTCTCTTAATAGCAGTCCACTCTAAAAACAAATCATGGCTTATCCTGGTCTTATGAGCAGCCTTCCNNNATGGATTATTGCCATGGAAGTTGGAGATGGCTTTTTTCTGTCAGGACAGTGAGCCCTAAATCTCTGTCTGTTGTCACTAATTGTTGATTTAAAACATTTGTCCTGGACATGATGAGCTGTTACATTTGTCAATAGAACTTACAATTCTCATAAAAAGGCTTTTTCCTTCTTAATGAGTGGCACCATTTTTTACTGACAGAAGCACAAGTATTTAAGCCATGGTTTTCAGATTTGTTTTCTTTTGTGTGGAATAAGAGGTTCCAGGGAAACAGCAAGATTTACTGTTGGAAATGCTTATGGTGTGTTTATAGAGATGTGCCACTATCATTTTCCTAGTCTTGCTGCCAGATGTCTGAGAGGCCTATTTCTAAATGTTACGATGATGAAAAGACTTCAGTAAGATTTCATACATAGTTCTACAAATACCCATTTTCTAGCTCGGTTGTGGATTGTGTAAAGGTCTTTGGGATAAAACAGACCAGTATAAGGAAGGTTAGGACAAATTAAACATCATTTGTCCACTAGATGGAAACAGAAGCAGTGTGTATATCCATGTTTTTTCTGTATTCAGCTGAATGTTTTTACCTCTTGTCTTCACATGAGAGATCTTCACATGAGAGAGAGCAAATAAAATAATTTTTACAATTGCAGTTCAAGTCAAGAATGAACTAGACAGCAGAGTTTGGCTGAAGTGAACTAAAAATGCATGAAAGAACTGAAGTAAGGGAGGGGAGGAGTAAGAATAACAATACAAGGAAAGTCAAAATCAGGGACACTGAAAATACTGTACAAATGAAAGCTGCAAAATGCTGGGTCATCAAGAAGATGGCAGAATATGTAAGATTGTTTTGATTTTGTGTTTGTCAGAGTTTACTCATTCTTTGTTCCTTTGCAGCAGGGAAAAAATGATCTTGAGTCTTTAAATGTATCTGGAGTGATTATGTTTAAGAAAGCTTTGATTTAGAAAAGCCCTAGCAGTTCTCACCACATCTCCAGATATTACTGTTTTCATCCAATGTTGAACTTCTGAAGCCTACTTTAAAACTGAAGAGCCACAGCCTTCTTAGTTAACAGTTAATCATCTGTTCTGCATGGCCCCTTTTGAGTCATAGAATCCTTCAGTCACAGAATAATTTAAATCAGAAGAAAACTTCAGGTCTCTAGTCCATCCACCTGCTGAAAGTAGGGCTAAGTTTGCTCAGGACTTTGTCAAGTTTTGAATGTTCCACAAACTGTCTGACAAACCTATTTCTGTCCTTGACCACCCTGACTCTGGGGCAAAAAACCAAATTTTTGTGTCTGACCTGAATTTCCATTACAGCAACTTCTTCACTGCCTTCACCAGTTCCAAACTCCCATGGTCTCCACAGCTGAAGCTGCTGCAGACCTTCACATCCCCTACCAGCTCTTCCTTAACCGCAGGTCCTGAGAAGCATTTCCTTCAGCTGCACTGCCCAGTGTCTGAATTTAAAAATTGTCAGTGATAGACTCAATTCACCTGGGTTCCAAAAGTAAATAGAGAAATTTTCAACACTTGTACCTCTGTTTGGAGATAGATTGATAGTAACACAGGAATGACAGGCATGCTTTAACCGTGATCAAGATCATTGTAAAGCTGATGTCCATCTGATTTTACATGTCTCCTGTTTCTCTCCACTGATTGTAAAGGCTGCTGACTGTGCTATATACATCATGGGTGTCTAAAACTGAATTCAATTAGTCATACCTTTGCTGTGTCACACCACATCTCTCTGTAAATCATGGGTATTGGAATCCTGCAAGATGAAGTACGAACTTACTGAATATGATAGTTGTGGCATTCTGAAGAAGCTGTCCTATATGGGGATGTTGTTTTGGCATTAGCAGCACCATATTTACCATTTAACATTGGCAGGAACATATATTAATTTACTGTAACACTTTTATTGGTACTAAATATCCAGTTAGTTTGCTCCAAAATGTTTGCAAATTAGACTAATGCAGGCTATAAATGCTTTCTTTTCTGCTCTGCACATCCCCTGACAAGTTGATAATTTTATCTGCTGTTTCTGTGCCATACTATAGTTTTTGGCTGAATTAGGCAGTATCACTTTGTTGTTCAGTCTGTGAAAGCCTAGAAAGAGTTTTTAAAACTGTTATAGAAAAGGTTGGTCATGGACAGGTATGTGGAAAAATCTGACTGGGAGTTCAAAGGAAAGGCAAAAAAGTAATTTTGCAGCATCCTGGGAAGAAACCTGAATCTGCACAGGTATACTGGCCTTCTGTAGAAGGTACACAGGCTCTTTTCTTTCTGTTTTGCTGTGTACAAAAATTAATAGGAATAGAGTGGAAAGGTGTTTCTAACTTGCAGGCTTCCTTTCCCTGCCAAAGAGCGTCATTCTCCAACCAGCCTAAATATCCCTCCTTAATTAGTAACAGATGCAGCAGTACGTGCACAAGTGTTGTGTCAAGAGGACATTTGGAAATCATAGCAGAAGGTGCTGTGCCAGATAGGAAAGGAGTATGTGAAGTTGAAGCAGGGAGTTGTTAGGAGAGTTCAACAGTTGTTTTTAAAGATAGGGAGGGAAATGGGGCAGCTGTTAGGGTTTTTTAGGTAATGTTGCACATCAGGCACGACCCCCTCTTCTCTTAACTGGCAGTCTTTTTCTGTTATTTAGATTTGCCAAAAATGCACACGAGTTAGAAGAGGTGTCTCCATAATTGGTCTTCAAAATTATGCTTAAAACATTTAAGCATTTTCCTCCTGTCTGCGAATGGCGAGGCTTTATAGAAGTTTAATGTCCACATTTTCTTTTTCCTTTTTCTCTTGCTATCACATTGTTGTTTATGGGAGGCAGACCAGGTGCAAAGATATTAATGACTGTACTAGTACATGTAGAAGAAACAAAGCACTTAGCAGCACAGAAAATTAAGCAAGAAATATTTTTCTATCCCTTCTTTTAGCAATGCTGTTACTATATTTCTAGTATTTTTGTTACTTCTGATGATGTTAAAAATATAGTAATGGACCATATATATTTACTATAAATTGTTATTGGGCCTTTAAATATATTTGCACCCATCTCACCATACTTAGCCCCTCAGTTCCAAATGCTAATTTTGAAAACTTTTAGGGTTTGGTTTGGTTCAGTGGTCTTTT
This sequence comes from Cichladusa arquata, assembly GCA_026413545.1. Classification (NCBI taxonomy): domain Eukaryota; kingdom Metazoa; phylum Chordata; class Aves; order Passeriformes; family Muscicapidae; genus Cichladusa; species Cichladusa arquata. The sequence goes on from JAOTQP010001179.1 coordinate 13,822,692, forward strand.
GTTGTTGTTTTTGTTCTATTATGGGGTTTTTCTTGTGGTGGTTGTGGGTTTATAATTATTTTAGAATAGTGCACTTATAAATATATGAAGTTACATTGCAAAATTTCTGCAAGTCTCCCTCAACACCATGACTACAGTCCTTTATATACCAGATATACAAAACTGGTGTTTTCAGTGCATTTTTATTCCAGACTTCGTAGGCTAATCCAAAATACTTAATTTTTAAATTTATTATTGTGAAAGAGATTTTTAAATGTATTTTTAAATTAAGTTGGAAAAGTAGGATCATGAATGAGCATTGAAGTACAGAGCCTTTGATAGGCCCTGGGCCATAATGGCATGACCAAGAGGGTAGAGTGGCACCTCTGGTGTCACATGGATAAAGAGTGTCAGGCAGTATTGATGCATCTCAGTTCATCCACTGCCCCTTCTGAAATACTCTGTGGAGAAAGGATGCTTCCAGGAAACCTAGACTTGAATTTCCCCAAAGCCATTAACAATAGTTTTGATATTAGGAATATGGGAATGAGGTTGGCAGCCCTGCTGCTTGCAGTGGCATGCACTGGCAGAAATACATAATTGTTGTTGTCCTTTGAGAATGTCAGAACTGGTGGCATGTGGTTCCCGCTTTCCTCATTGTTTCTCTGTACAATAAAAAGAGAGGAGTCAGGCTTCATGACAGCAAGAACTCGCTGTGACCTGACAAATCCATAAAACCCTGTGTGAGGGCTACAGAGCAGTGCCATGGGATAAGGTAACTGCCCCTACTATGCTGGAGGAGTTCTCATCAGTTATTGTTTCCCAAGAGTTGGATAATTTGGAGAGCTTCTCTGTAAACCACTTCAAACAAGCTGACTAGTGTTCAGTCACAAGAAGTGGTTTCAATTCTTAAGTGTAGAAAGGGATTAATGAGGCTTTTCAGAAATACTTTTCAGAAGCATCAAAATCATCTCAATTCACATGAATACGGGCTTTGCCATGTGTGGAGCACTTTATAAATAAAGTAATTGTGGCTCAAAATTTGTAACCCTGTACTTACACCCAACATGCTTTCAGGTTGAATGTAAGTACCCAAATACATTGGGACATTTTCTACCTAACAGTTATATTATTGCATAAGCTTTATTTTTTAATCTTACTGTACAACACACCTACAGACACTGCCCTGTGCTGTGTGGTAATCACTGGCCAGATCTGCCACTTTGCTTGCAATCATTTTCTTTAATGAATCATGAAGGATCTGTGAAATGTATTCATAATATTTATATTACTGTTGTTAAGCCAGTGTGTTCTTGTCGGATTGAGCAATCTGGAGAGCTTTATAAATACTTGCAGATATTGCTGACAAGCTGGAGGCAGTCCAGTGGAGGGACGCTAGGATGGGTAGAGGGAGGGAGCACAAGATAAACAAGGGAAGTGGAAGAAACTGACTTTGTTTTCTGTTACCGACATGAGCTTTCATGGACTAGCCAGTTTCTCCTGAGATGTATACACAAAAAGCAGGAAGTGGCAATGGTTCACAAAGTGCAAGAAATTACCTACATGACCATAAGAAACACATTCTTATGTGACAGAAAAGGTTTTGCCAGAGATAGGATCTCCATCTCTGAAATACTTGAAGCAGGACAGTGCAAGGCCCTCATACTAATTTCAAAGAAGGTCCCACTTAGGCTGTGAGGCTAAACAAGATGTTCCCAAGGGATCCCTCCTAACCTAAATTGTTGTCATTCTCGTAAAGAGATGCACATAAATAAACAACTTTATGTCCTCCTCTGCACTTGCAAGCTCACTGATGGCAGAATGAGTGTAGGCAGTGGTGCTAACGTGTTACGTGGTTACAATTTGCCTCAGTCTTCCTACTCAAATATTCAAAGTTGCCTGTAGTTTACCGTGGAATTTTTTTTTTACTCTGTATGTGAAAGTGTATGCCCAAATTCTGATGCTCCTGCAAGAACTCTGAGTTCTGTATGCTCAGTAGAAACTTGCCTGCACTTGGAAACTAAATTCTCCAAAGACCCTGACATCACAGTTTGCTTAGGCTCTCCCAGCAATTAGCACTGACGAGCCTGTGTGTGCTCCCGAGGAGGGTGTCAGAGCACGCTGTGTCCCGGGGCTACAGAGATGAGGCAGAGTTCCTGCAGCAGCCAGAGCCAGCTGCTGTGGGCTGGGTTGTGGCCAAGCCTGGGAGCCAGAGCAGGAAGCCTGTCTCCTGTGTGCGTTCAGTGACCCCTTTGTTGGTGCCAGAGCAGTGTGGAGGAGGGAATAGGTTCAAATTTAGTGGGGGCAAAACCTAAACTGGGAGGAAGGGATACAGGCAAGGGCTGTATTTATGCAGCTGTGTGGATGTGAGCTGAAGACATCTTGGTGGCCCTGTAGATGCCTATCTGCTTTACCTAAGCATTTCCATGCATTTGCAGCTCCTTCGTGGAGTGATGTCTCCATATTCCAGGAGAATGTTTGTGAAATATTGAAATTTTGGGTTTGGATAGTCCTTTAGAATAAGCTTCCCTGAAGTGCAGTTGAACCCAGCTCTCTGTACAGCCTGTACCTGTTGTCTGCTGCTGTGAACATGATGCAGATTTTCCCTAAAGGTGATCTTACATTGCATAACTTCAGGGCACATGAGGGTCTGTGTTGGATGGGACATGTAGTACTGGATACATAGCCAGAGAACCAGCCTGGAGTGTTTTAGACAGGGCGAAAGAGAAGGCACCTGCACAGAAGCTTGCTGTGTGTTGAAGGACTGCGGTGACACAAAAGATAAAAATGGTTTGAAAGGAAAAGGGGGGCTGAGCAAAACTTGAAAAGTGGATTCTGTGATAAGGGCAGGAAGCAAATGACAGGTTTGTGATACTGAGGCTTGAGATCATACTGGCACAGAAACTCTCTGTATAATCCCTACAGCCTGCTTTCATCCAGAGCCTGAATTAGAGCTGTATTTCTGTCTCATCAGAAGGGATGCAAATCTCACTGGCAAAGCACATGTCAAAGCAAAGGACATATGGACTGCCAGCAATTAGACATTTCCCATCCTAGCAATGTTATTGCAGTTGGAATTCAGGAAGGTTGGCTCATATTTATTGCATATTTTCTTTCTGTGTACATAAGTGGGTTTTTTTCACTGTGCAGTAGAGTTGCAGAAAAAGAAAACATAAATCTGTGTCCAGGAAATTCACCTAGGCACTGCACCAGAAGCACCTTAGAAATAACATATTAACTTTTTAAGAAGTTAGAGAGGGAACATTTTTTATTACATTGCTCTTCTCAATTTAATCTGAACAGGCCTATAGTACATGTTGCAGAAGGTTCCCATGGGGGAATTGTCTAGGTACACCCTGTTCTGCATGAGTAAGCATGGCAGAGCTGGCCCCACCCTCTGTTCATTTCATAATTAATTTGTGTCCTTTTTAGTGATAGGACTTAAACTGCTTAGGCGTCACTATGATGTTGACACGCCTAATATACAATCCAGCTTTCTAAAAAGCTGTTGAAATGTTAATGGTTACTTAGCGTATCTTTGATGTGAACTTGAAAGACAGTTTTCATAGAGGAAATTGCCATTGTGTCAAAAAGAGTTTTCTCACCAGAGTGCCTGTGACAAAAAGTAAATCCATTTATAAATTCTGTAACAAATGACTAAATGCTGCAACACCCACATTATGCAAAGAGCTTAGAAAGGATGACAAGGATTCTGTGGCAGCAGTTTGGAGAAAACTTCGCAGTATTTTAAGGACTTGATACCTTTTCATTTGTAATACTTGTGAGTTTTGTTTGATGTGTTTATTGTTGCAGTCTTTAAACATGCTTAGGTAAGTTTTCACAGTCATATAACAGAGCTGTGGTTCTGATGGAACCTTCTGGACGCCAGACGGCAAAAGAGAATTCACACAAATCACAGAATCATAGAATGGCTTGGGTTGGAAGGAACATTAATGATCATCTAGTTCCAGCCCCTCTGCCATGGGCAGGAAGATCTTTTAGTGAAACAGGTTGCTCAGAGTTCCATCCAACCCGGCCTTGACCACCTCCATGAATGGGGCATCCACAAATTCTCTAGGCAAGTTGTTCTGGTGCATCACTATCCTCATGGTGAAGAATTTCCTTCTAATATCTTCTGAATTTTGGTAGTGAACTATGTTGTCTTTATAGCAAAAACTCAGTGCTCCCTATGGAGCAGGCAGGATAACTATTGGATGCACTCTAATTGAAGATACCAAGATAGATCCTTTGAAAAATCCTTTGGGAAGATTTTTGTTCTCTCCCTGGATTCAGCTAAATTAGCTCATTTCCACCATCCCACTTCAGGAGGTTTGCTGGGAACTCTTGGTCCTAAATAGAAAATGGAACTGTGTCCTGTGACTGCACCAGAGTCTGTCCCTCAGCAAACAGTCTGCTGTCATTCAGAAATTATGTGTCACACATTCCCTTGTGCACCTGTCAGAGGCAATGCTCACTTGAAGTCAAGCAGTGTGGCATATCAAAGAGAAAATAAAAGAAAATAGGGGTAGAGGGAAGAGGATGTCAAAAGGATGGATGAGGCTCTGCTGAGCAGTAGGACAAGAGGCAAGGGGCAGAAACTGATGCACAGGAAGTTCCATCTGAACGTGAGGAAGAAATTCTCTACTGTGGGATGACTGAGACAGATTCTGGAGAACTGGAACAGGTTGCCCAGAGAGGTTGTGGTGTCTCCCATAACGGAGATACCCAAAAATGATCTGGACAGAATCCTGTGCCATGTGCTCTGGGATGGCCCTGACTGGGCAGGGAGGGTCACCCACAGTGGGCCCTTCCAACCTGACCCATCCTGTGATTCTGTGAAACCACCTTGAGGAAAAATGCCACGAATACATCAGTGGAAACAAAGACCTTAGGAAGGGAAGAAGGGGATGAGAAAAGGAGAAAATGAGAAGTGCAAAAAGATTTCTGTCACTAGGTTAAGTTACAAAACGTGAGACACTCAATGCTCTGAAATAGCATGAAAGGGAATGTTTCCTCTGATCTTCCCATCACATGAATGTTAGATCTTGTCTTTTTACAAACCAGACTTAAAAAATCCTAGCATTGCCTTTCTTTTGACTCTCGCTTACCTAAGTGCCTGGCACCAAGTGTGCTCAGTTTTCACAGAAATTGTACACTTGGATTAGATTATTCCACTAGGCACATTGTCTTCCTGTTGTGTCCTGGACCCTACTGCGCTATAACACAGCGTTCAGAAATGGTGCCACAGACTTGATTCTTGAGGGATTGAAAATGAGGTACTTTTGGCTCTTCTGAGAGTTTACAGTCCTACAAGCCATGATAGCACCCTTCCCTTTTCTTTATCCCTCCTATTAATCTCTCAAACTGATCATGGCTTATCATCAGTGATTGGATACCAAACCTGTGCATCCTCTGCCTTATCTTCATCTGTAGTTCAGAAATCACTGACAGAGTAAATACTGCAGGAGCTGTTCCACAAGATTTGCAAGGGAGATGGTGGTGTGTGGAGTGGGGCAGACCATAACCTGCAGTAAGAAAGACTTTTTCCATCTATCTATAATACAGTCACATCTGGAGAATAAGCATATGGCAAAAGCTTAGGAAATACTCTGT
>JAOTQP010001179.1:13898574-13909054 GCA_026413545.1 Cichladusa arquata
CCAATTCTTGCATCAGCACAGAGGCAGCCAACAAAAATGAAGCAGGTACAGCTCTATTATTAGGGCTAATAAAAGTAATGCAGCTCATTGGTGACTGGCAGTTGTTCTCTTGCCAATTATAGCAACACAGGTGGAGACACTCTCAAAGGAAGAGCAGTACTCCATCTCCATCTCCATCTCCTTTTCTTTGTGGAGAGGATGTGGACAAGGTTGATTAACAAGTGCTGAACTCGTAAACTCAACGTAATACCACTGAGTGCTGCTAAGACATGCAGCTCACAAGTACAGAAGAACTCAGAGTTCAGACAGAGTAAACTGAGCTGAAGCACCGATCACACAAAACAAGTACCATGCTGTGGAAAGCACACTGGAGATGGAAATGGACAATGGTCACTATGGAAAATTTAGTATTTCCTCCCACGCAGCATGCAGAGACACCTGCAGACCCTCAGTTGCCTTACTGAGAGATGAGAAGCACCTGTTGTTAGCAATTATCACTGGGACAATAAATATTTTATGTAGTATTATTTATTATTATAGTTATTATAACCCTTATAACATTAAGATGATTTCAACTATGTTCACAGTGATAAGCCATAAGCATCTTACTTTTTAACATTCACCCTACCTGAGATCATTGTTCCGCCTCAGTACTTACTGAGGAATAAAGTTCCTCTATCTTAAAGCAAGTGGTAGGAAATATAATCTTGGTTGTGGATTAAGATAGATGTAATTAATTTGGTTTAGAAATGTATAAACTAAATATGCTTAAACTTCAGTCTGAAGCATTATTGTTTCTGAGTGGAAAAAAGTTCACTTCCACAGGATTTTTTTATGAACATAGATAAAGCTGTTAATAATTGTCAAATTAGCACTCTAGAAGTCTGATCATTCCATTTCTTACATGAATCCCTTTTCTGTTCATAGGCTTCTGTAGCCCTTTGTCTATAGCTTGTAAAGAAACAATCATCTTAAATATTAATTTTTGCTTTCCACTGCAAATATTTTCTTAGTTGTTGAGTTTGGTCCAATCTCACGGCAGGAGGCAAGTTCTGAACTCTAATTTGGACAAGGCCTCAGTTTCAAACAATAATTTTTTTAATGATCATCCTATTTCTATTCATTTTCTTTCTTCTTCGCAGGAGGATAATAGTTCTTGTGGAAATAACAGCCCCCTTTCCTTTCTCATTGAACAAAAGCTTTCCCCTTTTCTGACATGTTCCAAACTTTTCAAAGCATCAAAGCACAGAAATATCACTTGCTGTGATATTTCTAGATTGGTAATGTACATATTCCTTAGGGGAAAAAAACCAAAAATACATTAAAAAATCCCAACACAATGCCACAATCCCAAAGGACAAGGAATTGTGGCTGTCAGAAATTACATTCTGGTAACACCTGCTGAGATTTGTAATGTGCAAATAAGGCAAGGATGGGGGCAGAACACAGATTCAGCATGAACCGTATTGCGAGGCCTTAGGACTTCAGTGCCTGTTTTGCTCTTGTGACTGAAGGATGTCATAAACACAGAATTCAAAGTCCACTTGCAAACCTTAATTCTCTACTCGTTCTTCTCTGTCTTCTCTGACAACTCTGTCAACTCAGGGTAGTTACTCATACTTTATAGTGGAAAATATTGCAACAGCAACAAGCTGTTAGAGTTACTTAATGCTTATATAAAGAAATCTCCATTAGTTTATGAGGCCTTAAACCTCAATAAATGCTATAAAGAAAAAAGGGTCACTTAAGTGAAGGGCAAAAAGATACACTGAAGTAAAGCATAAGGTAACTAAATGCATGTCTCAGAATTCAAAGGAAGGAACTAAAGCTGGTGTTCTCTGATGTAGGCCTAAAGATTGCTTGAGTGAACAAAGGAATAGCTGACACATGCAACTGTCCACTTATAAACAAAATAGCACTTAAAGGAGCTCTGATCCAGTAGCAAAATGTTTGGGTTTTCTGCTTGGAAATTCCATTACAATAATGAAGAACCTTTCCCTGCTTAAACCTATTTGTAGCACACTGTAATTACGAAGGGAAATATTTTATCAGATGTGTCCTCAGTCACAATTATAGCAGAGATTACAAATGTAAACAGACCCTAGTTGCTGAATACCTACATCTATTCTGAGTTCCTTACAGGCTCTGTTTACTTTCTGCAATTATCCTGCAATAATTCTGTAAGTCCATGAATTCTCCAAGTCACTGCAGGGAGCTTAAAACCAGTGGTTCTCTTATCATTTGAAGGAATAAAAAATTTGCTGATGATACCCAAGAGACTGTTCAGAAGATCATAGCTGTAGGAAGTCTTCTATATTTTTGTATTTAAATATTGGTATATTTAGAAATACTTGGCAGTCCTGTGATCCACAGAGCAAAACTGAAAATTCCTTCAGTTTGGTGTGACTCTTCTGAGGCTCCTGGCGCTTGGCATAGTCAACCAAGAAGTACATGTCATGCAAGTACAAGTCATGCAGTGCCCAAAGTAGGGTATCTGTACAGATCTCATATCCCACACAATGATCCTCCTCCTATGGGAATGATGCAGCTGCTCCAGGAATTCAGCAGGCAGCTTTAGGCTCTCCAATACAATTCACTGAGTTAACACATAAACTGGTTATGGATCTGGAACAATGAACACACAGAAAGTTAAACAAACCTCTCTATTATAATGCATTCAGATATTTCTCTTTACAATAACAGATCAGGCCTCCAAGAGAGTGTAACTGTAACCAAAACCTCAGAAGTACCAGTAGCAATACATAAAATGCCTCTTAAATCCTTTATACAAAATAAACCTCCTTAGGAGATGTGGAGGAAAATGATTCATCAGCTAAATTCAGAGTAGTTCATTCTAGGTGACTAAATTTAAACGCTTCTCACCAGAAATACCTGTACAAGCAAGTTGTTAATGATTTACAGCAGGTCACATAGGCACAGTTCACTGACCTGAACCCTAGCCACAGAATGGAAGTTAAGACATCCCAGTATACAGGATTCAGTGACCATATACAGTGAACCTGATGGGAAGTTCAAGTCTGTCCTTTACTTATCTGTTGTGAAATACATTAAAACTGAAGAGAAAACTGGTCCCGGATAACGAATAAGAGATGTTCATATATTAAAAAAATTCTCTTTCAAGAACTGCTGAACTGTGATTAAAAAACATATTATATATGTTTTTGGTTAAATTTCTTTTTGCAGCTCTGTGTTGCTCTCTTTTCCTGGTAATACAGAAGTGGCTGTGAACATTATGGTCTGCAAGAGATGTTAGGAGCGTTTAAGGGCAGATTCAGGTATCTGAGTGCAAGATGGAGGTTATCTTACATGGAATGGAGTCTGACAAACAAATACTGATGGCTTCAAATACACAATATTGACAGTTGATTGCTGATGATACTTCTTTTCAAATAGCAGAGTCAGAGGAGGCCACAATGATGCTGAGATGGTTGGAGCACCTCAGCAGCAAAGGTAGGCTGAAAGAGTTGGGGTGAAAAAGAGAAAACTTCAGGGATACCCCACTGAGGTCTTTCAGTACCTAAAGTGGGCTGAAAAAATAGAGAGAAGGACTTTTTACGTAGGCAGTCAGTGATAGAGCAAGAGGCAGTGGTTTTAAACTGAAGGAGGGAAGGTTTAAATTATATGGTAGCCTGAGTTAACAAAAGTGGGTGGACTAGATCGTCTTTATGATCCCTCCAACTCAAACCCTTTTATGATTCTGTGATTCTATTATATACGCTAATATTAAAGCACTTAGCACTTCCAGAAGGTTTCCTATCTCATGAAAAGTATATTTTGCTGAAAATTACAATTTTATTAACAATTTTATTTTACAATTTAATAATTAGCATAAAGTTATTTTTGTGTATTTTGGATGAAATATGTATTACAGAACTCCTCAATCTTCTGTTATTACAGTCCTATATTTTACTTTCCACAGATGGAGCTGTTGAAAGTAACAATGAGGGCAAAGTAAAATTCTGAATACAAAATATGACTTTTGTATAACATTGATAATGGGCTGGCAAAGACCAGAGACATCATATCTGACACTAGCAGTCTTCCTGGTCTCCTTATAGCTTGGGATTCCTAGTCTCTGGAAAAGGCAAAATTAGAGTAGTGGAACTGCAACTGCATTCCAGGAAAAAGGGATGCAGAATGCAATGCAAAGGAAATAAGAAAGTGTTTGAAATAAAGAGAAGTGAGAGAAGCTTTGATGACATTGTGCCTGAGGACACGTTTGGAAGTCAGCTGGCACAAGACATCACACTACTACATATCACTGCAAATAGCAAAGACATGGGGAAATCCGCCCTGCAAAATTCAAGCAGCCAGTATCGGTTGTTTTTACAAAATTATCATGATTTCTTAAGTTCACATGTATTTGGATGGACTTCTTGGCTCATCAGAGAATTCACACTGGACAGGCTTTGTATCATGTTGTTTAATTAAAGGCAGTTAACAGCAACACCCACTTTTGCGTCTCCTCATCCCATTTCAAAAACATTGGCTAAGCCTGTGGAACTTGAAAGGTAAGCCCTGGTCCCATCAAGAAACAGTCATCATAATGCCTCAGCAGCTCTCCAGTCAGTGGGGGTTTGCACGGATGCTCATTTGTAAGGACTCATGTAGAATTAGAGCAGAAATGAGTCCCATTTTACTTTGATAAGTCCTCATGTTTACCTGACCTCTAGTTTAATTTTTTAATGTCTGCCTCTAGGAAGACATTTATAATATTATTCATGTATGCCCCCCATTATTTACTAAGTATTATTTATGTATCAGGCACATAGCAGTCTTAAGAACAGTATTGAAGGTGGTGTAGTATCCCCCATAGACCCCACACTCTGCATCCCACACCCATCTTTGATCATCAGCATTTTATCCAGTCTGCAAGTTTAAATTTTCTAACCTTTTTCTTGACAAAAACAAACAAAACAAAACAAAACAAACAAACAAACAAACAAAAAACCCACAGAGTAGGGATTTTTCTTCTGCTGATCCTGCACAATAATCCTTGCCAGATTTCCTGTAAGAGCTCAAAAAAAGGAAATAAATGTGACTGGAGTGAAAAAAAATTGTAATGATTTAAGGATCATAGCAGTAAAGTTGCTGAACATTCTCTTCAGCTAACAGGCATTCAGGAGGAGAGACAGACCAGAAAACCAAATGCAAAAGTGATCCCATGACTGCACTAAGTAATAATTAACAATAAATGTTTTTTAATTGCATTTCCCTTTTTGCAAAGGCTTCTTGCTTGTAAATGTTGTTGTTAACTTTTGTTAATTCTTTAACATTGCTGTTTGCCTACGTAAGTTACTAAATACAAAACTAAAGGACAGTGAGAATTTCAGTTGTCCTGAAGCCAATGTAGGACTTCAGTCTCCACTGTTCAGGCAAATCATTATGCAGTCAGCAGCTCAGGCACATTTGAGGGTCACAGTGGGGATCATGTGTGAGGCTGGCCTTAAGAACTGAAGGACTCAACAGACAGAAGCTGGGTGGTCTTCCAGTAGCACATGTGCTTTGGTAGCTGCTCCACCTGCAAGCCTGCAAATTGAGAACTCTCTTTATAATCAGCACAGTCCCAGTCAATGTGACACAGAGCACACATTGTCTTGCACAAATAGAAGATGCACTTGATGGATGAAAGGCTGTGCCAGGAAGAAAAACAAGATCTTGAAGGGAAAAGAATATTCCTCTAGCTAACAAGAAGAATTCTAGGTTACCCAACTTTCCAACTTTTTATTGCTCTTAATCTTATCTTAATTGGATGTGGAATGACTCCCTGATTGTCTCCAGGTTCTGGAGTAAATTTTATAGTGAACATTTTATGCCCCTATCAGCCATACAAAATTTCGCACAGCAACAGTATGATTCATAGCCCTACATTTTTCTAGGAAGATTACCTGACCTGAAAATTATCTGTTAATGTTTCTGCATTTATAATACAGGGAAGTACAGTTGTGGGCTAGGTCAAAACTTTTTCTTACAATTTAGCTTTAACACCTTCCAGATTCTGTAGATTTTCGTGGATTGTGAAAGAGGGCAAGTAAAGGCACCACATCTCAAGTTCCTGATGCACTGTGTCCACTGCTGCTTATCAAAAAAACCCACAAAACAAAAATACTTTTGCAAATGAGGTTAAAGATTTTGCTGTGAAACATTTGGGTCATGTCTGTAGAGGTACTAATTAAATATATGAAATCTGTAATAATAATATCTGTGTATGTTATTTCTACTCATAATGCACAAAGCATACCCATACGAAAATTGGATGTATATGTATTTTAACAATAAACACAGATAAACTTTTAGCAGAGGTTTTCTTTAAGAGGTTTTCCAGACAAGTACTGACCTAGACAAGGCCTGCTGAATTTATACTGGGAAATTATCTTCCAATACAATCCATTTCATATGTATAAAAGAAAGAAAAAAACTAAGTACTTTACATCTAATTTCTTTTGGCATGCTTCTTGTAATCCTGCAGAATCCAAATCACTATGGTTTATGAAACTGGACTTGCTTCTTCCTCCAGATATTTAAAATTATGTAAAAGAAAATACTTAAATAAGAACTAGAATTCAACTACCATCACTTGCAGTATTCAACAGACACTGATCTTCCTGATTTCACTGGTCAGCTGATCTTTCTGGGGCCACAAAAATATGAAACTAGTAAACAGTAGATAAGACCTGGCATGGAGCTTGTACGTCAGCAGACAATACTGAATAGATATAAATGCACATCCTGTCCTAGCTGCACATTTCCTCTGAAAATAGAAAGATAACGAAGGAACAGGCTGACATGTTTGTGTTACAGAGCAAGGTTTAAACATTTTTTACATCAATCCACAATTCTACACATTACAGATTTCAAGCATTGCATTTTATAATTACACTATCATTTTGACTTCCATTAACTCCTTATATCCTCTCTTAATTCTGGATATAATAAAGAAATAAGGAGGATTAACAGGACAGTCACAGTCAGAAATACAATCCATGTTTATTTTCCTTTAAAACTTTTTAAACAGGCACTGATATTATTGCCCTCGGCATACCTATCATAAGGGCTCCACAGAAATGTTTTCCTCTTGCATAACAGCACACATCTGGCTTGCTCTAGGCATGACAATAAAGCCTTCTCATGCATAGAACAAGACACCGTGCATGGGAGATGTACTGACTCGTCTGATACAGAGAAGATTTCTTGTAAATGACTGATAACACTACAGAAATGAGCAGCTGAGTTTGTAAGAATTTTTCTACTGGAAGAGACCAGCAAAGGCCACACTGCAGGTGCTTGTATTCTGTACCTGCCTGCTGAATATTTTGGTTTTGATGTGGGAGATCTGGGTATACTATGAGTGCACTAAGCAGCTTTCAAAACCATTTTGGGAGCCAGTCAGAGCTGTCCAGTAAGCTGGATGTAGGTCAGAGGCTGCCAGGTGGATGGCCTCGCATTAGATGAGCTGATTTGGCCTTTTGGTCCCTTTTGGCATTCATTTATGATCTGAATCACCTGCTTTCGGACAACAACTGTCTACTCAATCCTTCACATAAGCAGGACTCCTGAATTCTTGATTTCACATCTCCAGTTTATTAATTCCTGCATTTCTTCAGACAAAGAGGTGTTTCCTTTATTGAAGAAGGGAAATATGTGATTCACAATTTTCTACTATTAGTTTAGTACTCATTTTCAACTGTTTGCTACTTCACAGCTCCCCCTGGGAGAGGCTCACAACACTCAGCCTGGACAGATGCTCTCAGCTCTGTTCAATGCTGCTGTGAGAGGCTGGAGCTAGAAGAGAACATCTATGCTTCAGTAATTTTCCCAAACTCAGCTGAATGTTATGTCCAGAAGATTTACCATATTGTTTTAGTTAATACAAGATTCTCTAGTGTCATTGAGGTGATTCTGGAAAAGGAGAAAAGCATAGGTAATTTTTAGGCATATAAATGGCTAATACAGGTTGAACTAGAGATATTGATAAAGATCCTTTAGATATTTGCTTAACATATTCTTCCTTGTGTAAATAAAATGCACTATAAAGGAGATAGGTTTCAGGCTTACTAAAATGAAATTGCACTGTTTTGTAACATAGCTCTTGGAAATCTTAGCGGTAGTGCTGAGAAACAACACAGTCATCTCAGAGAGAGGAAAAGGACATTAGAGTTACAGCTTAGTGTAATTTTATGTTTGAAAAGCTATTAGGACCAAGTATGAACTGTTCATTTAAAATGTTCAGCCAAACCTCACAGTAAAACTAGATGGGGAAAGCCATAGTAAAAAAGAAATACAGTGGAAAATGCCATGGGAAAAAAAGTAAATGGTCAGAACAAACCATACATTAATCAAAAACAAGCAAGACACAAACACTGGATGGATAGAAGGTGCTGCAACGGAAAATTTTAATTCTTGTTTTGTACTCTGCTGTAGTGACAGCTTTAGCAATATTTCTGTTTGGATTATAAACTATTGGAGATACAGTCCTTCCACTAAAAATTAGATCTCCGCTAGTTTAAAACAAACCTTCATATATATTTAAACGCAGGAAGCATCCACATTGCTTATGTACTGTTGTGTACCAAAAAATAAGAATGGGTGTGGCAGGCAACTCCTAGGTTGCAAGTAACTGAGCAGACCTACTGACAAGAGCAATAGTACTGTTATGTTAACAAGGCCATTAAGCAATAAGCACCATGGAAAAGGGGTGAAGTTCATAAACAAGTCAATTTTCAGGAATTAAACCTGGGCAAGCTCATCAGAGCCACTGTATGAAGCTGATCTTCTCTTGTCAGCTTCCACGTAGAGTCTTTCAAAGGGCAATCATGCTATCTTTTCTGACAAGTTAAATTATTGTACTGGTTTATTTGGATGAATACGTTCTCATCTGGTGGCAGGACATGAAACCTGGATGACTAGGGGTGTTCTGAAGACTCTAGTGTAGAAAAGAAACCCGAGTTTCACGTTGTCAGTGCTCAGACGGGATGGCAGAGGGGCTGGTTGCAGGCAGTGCCATTCTCTTGCTATCTCTCCCTAAGATGCTCAGCCAAACAGCCCACTGGGCACCACAGAGTGCGCCTTGCTGGGCAGGATTGCACTTCTGGCTTTTCAGCTTTTGACACCATTTCATGATACCCATTTTGGGCACAGCTCAATCCAAATTACAAAGCAAGACGGTGTTATAGAACTGCATGGAAGAGTGGCTGTGTAAGAGTCAGGGGGACATGGGATGAAGGGAACCCTGTGGATGTGAGTCCTGCCTGTGACGGTGTATGTGGCCCTAACACCACCAGCCTCCCAAAATGTTCTGGCGTGCCAGACTAAGGAATGCACTGCAATGCAACTGCAAAACGTAGACTCTAAAAGGGGAGACACCGGCAATCCTCATCTGCAAGAGGAACAGAGCTGAGCAACAAAGATGACGGAGGGATTGGAGTGTCCCTCTTACGAGACAAGGCTGAGGGAGCTGGGCCTTTTCATTCTCAGGAAGAGGTGACTGAGAGGGGACCCCGTCAGGGTCTGTCAGTGCCTGCAGGGAGGGGTCAGAGCATGGACCAGGCTCTGCTCGGTGCTGCTGAGCAATAGGACAGGAGACAACGGGGCAGAGAGTGATGCCCAGGAAATTGCACCTGAACACGGGGAAGAACTTTACAGCACGGGTGGCTGGAACAGATTACCCAGAGAGGCTAACTTCAAAGATACTGAAGAACTGTTTGGCGACAATGCTGCGCCGCGTGCTCTGGACGCTCCTGCCCGAGCGGAACAGATGACCCACCGTGGCCCCGTCCAGCCCCACCCGTCCTGTCACTCCGAACCCGTCACACTGCACAAATGGACTACAACTCCCGGCATGCCCCGGCCGCCGGGCCCCGCCCCCGGCGCGCGCGCGCCCTGTCGCGTGGAAGGTGAGCGCGGGGCAGGCCGGGAATGCGAGTCGGGATTGGCCGGCGCGCGCCCCGCTTTCCAGCGTGCCGGGCAGCAGGAAGCGGCGGCGGTGGAGCGAGAAGCGGCGCGGCGAGGAGCTGCTCCCGGTGAGTCCCCGGCGGAACCGCCTCCCCACCTCTTGGAGCGCCGCGTCGTCGGGCCGCGACCCGGCCGGGAATTGAAAAGGGATCGATTTAATGCGCGCTTTGATGACGTAATAAGGAGTAACGAGGCGGCGGCGCTGCCGGGCGCCAGACTCGGGCTGGCAGCGGTCAGGTCCCCTCCCGGGACCCCCCGCGGGACCCCCGTGCCTGCCGGCGCCGCTCGCACCGCGCCCGGATCCCCCGTGCGCGGCCAGCCCTGGGCGCGGGCCAGGCCTTCCGCCTTCGCCCGCTCCGGGCACTCGGCGGCCGCTCATTGGCTTCTGCGGCCGGGGCGAGCGCTGCCCGCGCCTCGCGATTGGCCAGGGTCCCGCTGACTGACACCGGCGACCGCCAATGAGGCCGCGGGAAGCGCGGGCCGCAGCCTGCGGGAGGCGCGCGCGGGT
>JAOTQP010001179.1:13932723-13952007 GCA_026413545.1 Cichladusa arquata
CTTCCTAATGCCGAGCCGTCCCTCAAACCCCCAGAGCAACATGAGGCAGGACCTCGGTGTGAGCCCCCCGGGATCCAGTTGTTACTTAAATGTAGATTGTTTGAGGCATACTTCTGTTTTACCTGAGACCCTCTCACACTTGGGCGTAACTGGAGCCTGAGGCAAAAAACGTTTTGATTCAAGGAAATCTCATCCCGTGTTTGACCTACAAAATACACGACAAACTCCATGGGAGAGCCGGGGCATGCTGCAGAGTTTTCTGGGTTGGCTTATTAATTCTTTGGACAGTCCCTGTGCCTACAGCTTAGTATCAGGAGCAAACCTGTCGTTTCAGGACCTCTTATATTAAAGGATGTAGTCTGGCATCTCAGTTCATCTACGCCAAGTAGATTTGTTGATATCATGGGTGCACACGTGTTCCAGCCTGTTTAGGTGGTCCTAGTTCAGGAAAACTAAAAACTGGTGCTTGTTATCAGAGAGAAAAGAGTATTTGCTCGTATGTATGTTAAAAAACCCCACCTGAATTTAAGAAATATAGTTCTATGAAAAAGGGTCCTAAATTGCTTATG
Source organism: Cichladusa arquata (assembly GCA_026413545.1). NCBI lineage: Eukaryota > Metazoa > Chordata > Aves > Passeriformes > Muscicapidae > Cichladusa > Cichladusa arquata. The sequence goes on from JAOTQP010001179.1 coordinate 13,933,293, forward strand.
TTTTTTCTTGCACTAAGTAATTTCTTTTAAAATATTTTGGCAGATCTACAGCAGATCTACAGAGCCTGAGCAATCTCATGAATGGAAATGAGCAAATAATTTAGTTGAGTTTATTTATTTTTCCTGAACTTTTTAATTTTATCATCTAAATTTTATCATCGTCTTTCATTCAATGATGGTTGTTTTCTAAGTAGTACCTTATCAAACAAATAGAGGTGAGAACTTTAGGATTTTAGTTAGTCCTAGATAGTCATTCTGTTTGGGAATTAGGAAATGAAATACCTGAACATGCCAGTTCTCCTATTCTTACAGTTGCTTGTTTGGGATATTTTCAGAGTGTTGTTTTAAAAATTACAGGTCTGGGGTGTTTAAAATAGTGTCCAGTTGTGGAGTTCTTAGATTTGCCAGATGAAAAAACAATGATTTTGTGAACTAACACAGAATTTGCACTATTGCAAATACAAATAATTTATTATAATGTACTGTTTCTGTTTTTAAGGCAATTAAATTGCCCTGGAAAATAGCTGGGTTTTTCATACCGCAGCGGCATTACAATAAACTCGTCTGTTGGCCCTTTGCTAAAAAGGATTTTACTTTGGTTCCTGTAGGGTGAACTTCATGGCAGGATTTTCTGGACTTCACCACTGAGAAAATGCTCTGGAGTGGGGCCCCTGCAAGTTCCCACTCCATGAGGTACTGACCCAAGGAAATGCAGCACTGTGGCAGCTGTCGTGCTTTATCTGGGGGAGGTACATGTGACAGAGATGCTTGTGAGATATACATTCAGAAGTTGCTCTTTGTGGGAGGATTTGGGGTTGTTGCTCTGTTTTAGAGGCCAGGTTATGCTGAGGTGAAAGAACACAACGAAGGATAGCACATGATTTCAAACCATACTGAAAAGTGATGGGATTAGCTCCTTATAGCTGGAACATCACACAATTACTTCATGGCTCGTTTTAGCCTGCATTGTTCTTCCAAAGCCATAGAAGTTGGGCATGTTTGCTTCTCTTCATGATATTTACTGTGAGTTGGGAAATAAACTTCAACCTTTGAAATTCTTGGCTAACACTGAAAAAAATCTGTAGCATGGCTCTTCTGTATGTTTGGGAAAAAAACAGTCCTTTATTCATAGACAGCTCTCTCCTAGGCCACTTGGCAAATATTGTTTAGCTCAGCCTCTGACTCTTCCTGTGAAGTACCTAGATGGCTTTTATCTTCCCCCTTTTTATATTTTTCTCAGTGTTTTTTACACAGACTAAATAATTCTGCAAGCAGACAGTAATGGAACTGAAGATGCTGTCCACTTTCCTTTCTGTCCTGAAGCATGAAACCAAAAACTCTCCTGATTGCAAGGAAAAGAAGATATCAAGAAAGGTAACTCCAAAACAGAAATCAGTGTATCACTTGCTTGAAATATGAGACGACTATACCTGCTGTGGGAACTATAGTGTAATATTGACTTTCTTACATTAATGAAATAAACACAAACTTACTCAGTACCCTGGAAAATTATTTGGAAACCACTAATTTTTTCTAAGAAATTACACATTTCAGATAGTATCCAAGGATTTTCATTGCTTTCAGCATTAGTGCATCATACAAGCATCTCTTCTGGTTGTGAATTGATATTTTAAGATGCAGAGAGAGTTAGAAATTATACCAGATATATTGTGTTTGCAATGAAATCATTGTAAGTATGACTGTGCTAGTGATAAATCTTGTTAATGCTGCATGGAGACAGGTCTGCTCTGAGCAGGGAGGATTAAATTTTCTTCTGGTTGTCATGGCAATCATAAATCCATGCAGCTGTACGGCAGTGCGTTAATCTGTGCATGCAGTGTAATCCAGTTTCCAAATTAGGTCGTTAATTCTGAGCAGATTGGTAACAGCTGGATTAAATGCCCTCTATTCACTTCACTGGAAATAGTGCCCAGAGTCCAGCCAATACACCTCTGACCTTCTCAGAAAGACACTGTTATACCATAGAGCAATTTCATGTTGTAATGGCAGTGTATGACTTGCCTCAGTGTCCCAAGCCCCATGCTTTTCAGGTGTTTATAATTAGATATTCTGAGTCTGAATTATTATGTAATTTATATTTTAGAGATTGTATCAAAAGTATAAGGACTCTTTAGTCCCTCATTAAGATAGTCTGGTTGTTTCACTGTGCAACGATGCATGCTGATACTATCATGACTTTTAAAGCTCTAATTGCAAAATAAGAATGTGTTTAATCTGGAAGGAATTTAGAAAACACATGCAAGGCAATTAGAGTGTGCTTGAAAACTCATCTGTATTTGAACAATTCAGGACAGCTACTAATGATGTGACCTGATCCCTCCTTTATTATTTTGCAATTACTATATTGTTGCTTCCACTCCATTTCCTGTAGCTTGTGGAAATGTACTTCTGAACTACATTGTTGGAGAAAGTTCTCATGAAGTCAAGGTGAGCAGGCTCAGTTCATATGTGCAAGGTGGCCTCTTTGAGAGGCTGTGTTTGTGTAAAATGACAGGCCTGTCCTCTACAGCAGGCTTGTAGATACGGCAGTTTTTGGACAGCATAGTTGAAAAAATACATTTTTCTTCATCCCACAGGGGTTGATTGTACTGCCAGTTGTCTTCTCTGCCCTGCCAGGTCACCATGAATTGAGCTAATTGTGGGCTGAGAGGAGCAGCGTGAAACAGCGCTTATCATTATGGAAGGAGAATGTTACAATGCTTCCCATTTTCAGTTTCCGTTTCACACAGAACAGCGTGGTGTAAGTTCGCGGTTTTCTCATTGGTTACGGGTTCGGGTTCCACAGAATCCTCATTTAGGAGCTTGGTTTTCCAGAACTCAGGTTAAAGAATCTGTTTCATCTCATTCCCAAGTCCAAAAACTATAGTGTAGGACTGAGCCTGGGGCTCTGCTCCTAAGTAAAGTTCCACTTCTCTGCCCAAGCATGGCGTAATTGCACCAAAGGAGAGCTGATCACTGAGTAGTCAGTGTTTAATTCCCAATGGCACATTTCCATTAGCATTTAATAGGGAAGTCTTGCTTTAATCTCAGCAGTTTGCAGGGTTGTTTAAGATACCAAAAAGCATGCCACAAGGAGCACAGGGATTTCAGTTTTCCAGGGATGTTCTGCATTGCACAGCTGCAGCACCACACTGACCACAGACACTGCACACCCTTGTGGCTGTATGTGTTGTATCCCTCTGCTTGGAAAGGAGCACATTGAGTCTGGGCTTCCTTTACCTGTGCTGCTGCAGCGAGGGCAAGGGCCAGCTGCACTCTCATCATTGAGGGCTTGGAACTGCATTTCTGCAGGTGTCACCCAGAGACTGGGACTGCACCTGGAGATCTGCCGTGAGGCTGGGGACAACCATGACAGGTTGAAAAATGCTCAGATTCTGTAAGGATCAGAGTTTGAAAAAACATCAAAGGAAACTAGTTCAGACTAGGGCAAAATATCAGCTCTTCTGCAGAATATGAATGGCTAATTTTTATCTTAATTCAAAGTGTAATGAGCTGTGTTTGGACAGTTCCCTTGACAGCAGTTCATTTGTAATTAAGACTGAGTATTTTATTTCAATATCTTTGTTCTTGCTCTTCTTTGGGGTTTTGGCTTTTTTGTTTTGTTTTTTTCTTTTGTTTGTTTTTTTAAATCACTCATGCTTTTCTGTCCTAACCCCCTTTTGGCTGCTTGATATCACTTGAAACAGCTGATAACCTTGCTAAGTAGGAAAAAAATAAAATGCAGGTTTCCCTTAAGAATCAAAGAGCAGGGGCACCAGTAAGAGCTGGGTTTGGCCTTTTTCCCAGATGTGGATTGTATCATCCTCTTTGCTGGTCTTTGGTGATCCAGGATCCAATGACCGTCTGAGAACATGTTTGATAGAAAAGTAAATGATTGAAGTTAAGAAATACCTGTAGCCCTACACATGACATAAAAATGTAGATGTTAAGCAAAGTATGTTGAATATTTATGGGAATATATATTGGAGTTGCTGAAACTTCTGTGCTTAATGGAACAAACACATTGAAACTGAGGCTTAAGTCTTGCTAAACATAACATTACTTTATTCAAGTGTCTTCCATAGACCTGTGCCCATAAGCCTGATGTTGAGAAATTACTTCTTAACTTTCCTTCACATGAGAGTGTAATAGTTCCATACCTAACTTTTGTATGTAAATTGCTACATGGATCTGCATCACAGTCATTGAATTGCCCTCTCTCCAGCTTTCTAGAAATTTGCTTTAATGGTTTTCAGTGCTTATAGGGTAGTTGAGCAGTGACAGTACACTGAAATACTGCATCTGAGTTCCTTCTTCTGAGTTCGGGACAGGGATTCAAATACACCACTAAGGTCTGCGTAAGTGCTCCAGTCATGAGACCATTTTCAGAAGCTCTTTTGACCGGGGTTCTGTTGGTTTTATTTGTTTTGTTTAAAAGCATACAGAACTTGGTTTTGTCCAGATGATCTGCTTCAGCTGGTAGTCTGAAATGACAATTAATTGCAATACAGTTCCCCAGAAATTTTATCCTTCAGAAGTGTTATGTGAAGTTTGGCAGCTTTAGCACTGGGAGTTCACTTTTGGTTTTGGTCTCCACTAATCCTCCCAACAGTAAATATAGCATGGCATATGAAAGGGATTTCAGGGCTGTGAACAGGAGCTGTCTGCCAAAGCCGCTGCAGTTTTAAAGGTTATTTGNNNTCATGCTATATTTGTAAAATTTACACAGTCAAGGTTTACATCTGCTACTAAAATTTTCATCTGTATAAGACATTTTGCCAGTAGAGGGTTTGACAAATGCATTTCAGTACAGAAGTGATACAGATATGCTCAAAAGATGCCTGTGTTTTGTCTGATTCTTGAAGTGCAAACACTAGGTCACTTAGTGAAACAACTGAGGAGGATGAAAGAATGCCTCTATTTACAATATTTTTTTCTGTATTACTTGAATTACTAAGTTAGAAATCAGAATTAAAGTCTAAATTTCTGGGAAATAATTATTGCATGAAAACTCTGTTATAATTGGAATTCCCATATGCGATGAAGAAAGGAATTCAGCTTCATCAAGCCATATAAGAAGTCCCTGTATAATTTTTTTTTCATCTGATTCAGTAGTATTGCAAAACTTTTAAAGCTCAGAACTCTGTCTTACATTTAGAGATATAGCAAGAACTTCCAGAATTAGTAAATGTATTGCTAAGACTCCTTTACATGATGAGAAATTCCACTGCTGATACTCAAATAGCAAAAGTGAACAGATCCCCTTTCCGTCAGAAATGAGACTCCACTGTTTCCATTACATCTATTGGGCTAGCAGTTGTGTTTAAGGCTCAATTTCAACTTTGTGGTTGTGTGTGATTGTCTTGGGCATACAGTAACAATCCACTAAAGCTATTGGGTTAACTCCTTTACTTTTGTACAGTGAATTTACATACAAGAAGTAATTCTTGTGCATTTTTTTGTTACAGAGAGAAAGTGCATAGAGCATCTTGAAGGAATATTAGGAGTATCATTATCAGGGGTGAAAAGCAGGAGCTGTGACACTGTCTAGAGTGAACAGTAAGTCTGTATGCACGTCTAATTTGCTTTTCATGAATAAGAAGAGAGCATGGCAAGGAGTCTTTTTGCTTGGTTTTGGATTCAGCAATGCACACAAATGGTGTATATGTTCAGTTTTATATAATGTCTATGAAAAATTGTGGAATTCTGTATCGAGGGTGCAGGATATAGGCTTGATGCTGGCTCTGGATTGTGAGTGGGCTTTCAAATTAATGGTTTTCTGGGTTTTTTATGTTGAATAAATAACTCAACACTGTTAAATAGTAGAATGGTAAATAACTGTATCTTTCCTTTAGAGTGATTAGGGGGGCCCCTACGTTTCAAAATGAGAGACATTGAGAGACATGCGAGAAATGTATGAAGCTCTTTGGCCCAGTTAGCCAAATTATGCTAGCCCTGTGCTTCAGAGGTTATGAGAATAATCTCTTTCCAGTTCTGTTGAGCTCTGCATGGTGTCATCAGATTAAATGGTGTGATTAACTGGGTTAAGTACTAATTATATGAAGAGGATGCAAGAGATATGCTTTTTTTTTCTTCTTCTCTCTCAGCTAGCGCTGTGGCACTGAGAAATGCTACCTTGGAGAGACACAAGAGTAAATATTGTCAATGAAGGTTCAGTCAGAGACCTTTGGAGGAACCAGAAAAATCAGTTAATCTTTAAGCTACAGGCTTAAAATCTTGGTGCTAGCAAAGCAGTTCAAACTCTGGTACTTCACCAGGTAATATTATACCAGGACAGTGTTGTGTCTGCTCTGAGATGCTTGCTGGAGAATTTCTTCAAATACACCTCTTCAGAGCTGATCATGAGTCTGCTTCCTGAGAGATTTCAGACTCTTAATGGAATTTATTTACTAGATTGAGGATACAGGAGATCAAACAAATCAATCCCCTTTTACCTGAAAATACAGGTGTTACAACATGCAACTCTTTGCATGTCTTAATTTCTTTACCTGTTTCCTGCTGTCACACTGTGGTGCTAAAATGATACAATGTCATTTGTAAAATACTGTGAAGAGTAAAAAGATTTTGGTCTTGATGCTGCAGTTCCTCGTGATACATTTTTTTAATTGTCAGGAAGATGGAAGGGTGCCCTTTCTCCAGAAGTGTTGCCATCATGCCTTTGAGCTTGGGGTGATGCACCCAGCACATGGGAGCTTGGCCTTTTACTGCCAGAGGTTTTGACTGTCATCCTGACAGCAGGTGACGTCCTGCTCAGTCTGTTGTCCTGCCCAGCACCTGACAAGTCAGAGTTTGTCCTGAGAGAATGTGACCTTCTGTCACATTCAGAGCAACATAAGCATTTCTTGTTTTATCTTGCTGGCCTCCTGGTGTTAGCCTTCTGGGTTGGAAAAACTGAACAGACTGTTCCTCTCTGTCTGTTGTTCCCATTCTCCTCTATTTGCAAAAGCTGTCCTCAAAACCTTAGCAAGTCTTTTAACTCTATGTTTTTACATGCACAATCACATGAACCACTAGTGACACTGTGTGCCCCTTTAGTAGTATACAAAACCATCATTATGGTTTTAAATCATTATAGGATCTTTTTTTCTCAGTATGTTTTCCTGCTGGCAAATAATTTTGTGTACATGCAACTTAAACAGCAGTTTCCGTCTTGAGTGTCTCACCAAAACTCCCACTCAATAGGTTTTGTAATTTAATTACAGTGATAAATAGAAAAAAGTTGTGCTCAAGCAACTTGCACCATTAAAGTAGTATAGACTCTTATAATATACTCCATCCATTTTCTTTCTCTTTTCTTTCTCTTGTCTCTTAAACACTAGTTATGAACTAATACTAATTCCACTGATTGTTTTCCTATTGTCTTTTCCCCAACTTCAAAAAGTAAAATGAAACTAGAGGTTTTTTCCTTTTCATTGAGTTCTGCTGCACTCAGACAGCTGCTTTTCCTTGAGCTGATAGAAGGCTACTGGAAAAGGGTGCAGCATTAAGCAAATCCAGGATGGATTAGTCAGTGAATGAAATACTAGCAGCATTACATTGTTGTCTATTTAAAAATAGGTTGCTATTTTAGAGCTTTAGTCTAATAGGAATAGTTTATAAAGCCATCTGCATACCTCTAGTCTCAGATACATTTCTGGATTCTAATCTGAAATTTTCCTGTAGATTTCTTTAAGGAAAAAATTGAGGCAAGGTGAGGAACTGGAGTCTCTTGCCTTTACTTTAAATAAACTTGGTATTTTGAATTGTGTTACGAATGTGGTGGTTGTTCACAGAACTGCATCACAAGAGTGGATGCTTGCAGGGAAGATTATAGTTTAAAGATGTTCTAAAATTTGTTTATGCTGTACTTCTGCATATATTTGCTTTCTGCTTCCTTAGTGAATCTATGCTCCCTGGAATCGTGGAATGTAATTAGTATCTGTGTAATACCACAGAGTTATGTGTGACAATAGAGTTATATGTAATACCATGGACTTGTTCTTAATTTCCATTTTTGCAGATTTGTCTCCAAAAAACCTCCTCCCTAAGCTTGAACATTGAATGTGTTACTTGTTACCATTTTAACAAAGTATCAGCTGTTATGATCTTTTTTACTCAGTTTTACTCTGCTCTTTCTAAGGAAATATAGTTCACGTAACCCTTCATTTTCATTATTAATAATAATAATAATAATAATAATAATAATAATAATAATAATAATAATAATAATTTGAGTTCCAGGACAGATACTCAACAAATGTCTATAAGATTAGCTAATGAAATTAAATGCTGGTGAAATTTATTAACATTAATATTCATTCAATTCAGGAAAGCTTTTTTTGTTTAAATGTGAGATGAAAAGTAGCATGGGTTTTAAGAATTTGAAATGTAGCAGCTTTTTCACATGACTGTCTTTCAGTGGATCGGTAGCAAGGTCTGTATTGCTTGGAGCTCTGCAGTGTTCCTCTTATTCAGTTTCCCAGAGTATTGGTCTGTGCTTGTCCTGAAATACTGTCTGCTCTGCTGACCCTTGCAGCAGGAGAGATCAGTTGCCTAAATGTGCTGGCAGCTTCCTCAGCACACACTGCTGCATTTGGAAATTCAGTTTGAGACAGCATTATTAATTTTTCAGTGCTCAAAACCCAGGTCAGTTAAAAAGGAAAAAGAGGCTTGTAAAAGAAGCCTAGGATGCATGTGAAGCAGTAAGCTGCAATACTGAAGCCAAAGTTGCAAAAGAAGAGTAAAATCTAGAGTTGTGTTTCATCTTGTTTGGGTTAATATCCCTTACTTAGCATATGCACCACACTGATGAAGCTGATAGAACATTTCAGTTTGCAGTAAGGTTGTCTTGAGGGTTTTCTTGCTGACTTTGTACCATTTCTCTAGATCCTAGTTTCAAAAATTCCTATTTTAATTTCACTTCTGTTCTCAGTCCAGTGGAAGAGAAATCTTTAGTGGGCAAGATGTCTTATACAGATGTCTCATACAGAGATTAGTGGCTTACAACTTATAGGATGTCAAATAAGATCAGATTTCTTTCTGATAAGCTCCTTGCCACATCTTGAAGATTTGCTATGCATTAACCAGTTTCCAGAGGTTAATCAAAGCTTCAGCAACACAGAGGAGCTTGTACTTTTTCTCCTGCTCTGTGGTTCTGTGCCTGCAAAGCTTGGGGAGGTCATACGGATGGCAAACCTCGTAACAGTGCACCGCAGAGGTTTTTCAGCATGTGGTACCCAAATAGAGTTCCAGAGGTGGGAGCTGGTGTGAAGGACATGTGATCTGCATGGTGAGGGGACCCCTTGGTCTGAGAAGGTGGCACACTCGTACATTACTCGAGAAATATGTCTGGGACTGTTTTCCGTTTCCTTGTTGTTTTCTGGTGTATTCTAGACATTTCTACTCTAATGGTCAGTGAGATGAGAAAAACAAATACCTGTCTTTCTATCTAGATTTTTTTTTCTCTAAAAGCTCTAGAATTTTCAAAGCTGCAGTCACTTTGGGGTGTTTACAATTGGCAGGGACAGAGAAGTTGCAACAACACTTTCAGAGGATAATTCGTCAGCATTTTTAAAACCAAGCAGACAGTCTTTATGATACTGCTGTCCTGCCACTTTTATGTGGGTATTATATTTCTACATCTGTGTCTTCTATTAGTGAGGAATATGATTACTGTAATGCAGTATTTTCTTAATATTGATTCAGGGTAAATCTCAAGGGTCTTAGAGATTACTCTGAAAAATTAGAAACTCCAGTCAGTATAAAGTGTATTTCAAAATGCAGTGCAGGATTTATATATTTTCAAGTAGGTCCCTGGAGAATAATACCAACTGCTTATCTTCTTCCCAGTTACACTGAAAAATTATCTTAAAATGCTTAACATATTAGTACTCAGTACTTTTCACAGTAGTGCATATAAAGTGATGCAACTAAATTTGATTACCTTGTAAGATTTAATAAGAGTTGTTTCCATTTGCTAAGGCCTAGCTAGTAAGTAAATGGGGAGTAGTGAAAGAAAACTGTGATAGACAATATGAACCGGAACATTTTCTGTTTCCCTTGTATGCGAGCACATTTCAGGTTTCTCTTCCTTGAAAATGACAGGGGCATTTTATTGTAGGCCATCTTCTTAGCGATGCATATCTGCCTAAATATGCAGTCATTTTCTTGATGTAAGTGAAGACTGATTTCAGCAGGACTCTTAAGTATTGCCTGTTTCTTACATCTTGGACTAAAGCTTGCTTCATCTAGATAATTTGTTTTATTTTCATCAAAAAAGGAGTTAAACTAATATTTTGCAAAGTAACTGAATTAGATGTATTTTTTTTTTGTTATTTAAAAGACTAATAAAGACTTTGTTGCATCTCTGTTGACTCAGAATAAATATTTAATGGAAACTGATTTTATCTTGGAAGAACAATTCTTAGGCAAATTGACTTCATTTGCATTATACCTCAAAGGAAATAAAATAGACTGGCTAGGCTAAAGTTTTGAAAGGGTAAATTTAATTTCAAAATACAGTCAGACTTCAAATTAATCACTGCCATGTATTTCAAAGACCTGGGAATCAATGGATTCTACTAATAAATTATTTTTTAATCTTTGTTTTTAATGCTATTTTCTGCACAATTCAAAGACTAATTGATTCTGATTATCTTTCTAGCTGTTTTATCAGCAGTGCTGTGAAAGGATGAAAGGATTTACTCCCCTGCATCCCCCCCACCATTTCAGTTTCTGTTTCACAAGTCTTTATATACTTGTTTAGTATCATTTGTGTTATGTTGATTTTCTTTTCCATACGCCCTGTACATTGCAGACAGTGGATTTGATGTGAGACTCTACCAGCTGGGCTGCACCCAACCTGTGTTGGTGGGGTTATGTAAGCTCTGACTGCTGAGGGCTCTGGGCAGCCTTCCTTCATCTCACCAAGAGCTTATTCCAGCCTGTCGGCAGATAGTCCCTGGGGAGGTGGGAAGGTGAGCTTGCTCTACCCTGACACTCGTGTCACATGAAGTGCCTGCCAGTGGCCCTGCAGGACCCCTGAGCTGCAGCCCGAGCGGGTGAGTGTGTGCTTGTGCTGGCCCAGCCTGGGGGTCCCTCTGAGTGGGTCAGGCTGGAGCAATCCCGGATGCAGGAGGCTTAGCTTGTTGAAGAACATGGAGAGATCTTTCAGTGGTAGGCCCTACAAACAGGGCACACCAGTGTGTTTTTCCTCTGTTTCTCATCTCTGGTTTTGGCAAGAAGGAAATTGGACTAAATAAATGTGGGAGGTTGCTTAGATCTATAGTTTTGTGCGTCAGTGATCTGTGCTGTATAGTGCTCAGTCAGCAGATCTGGCAACGGGCTGGTCAGGTAAAAGTCTTGAGAGATTGTGTTCCATCAGGTTCCAAGTAATTTGGTTTGTCTATCCCAGAATGACTGTGGGATCCATTGAAAAGATGAAGGTTTCAGTCTTTCCACCGAGGTTAGGGGACACTTGAGTCAGCATCCACCTGTTTTCTGCTTCAGTGTGAGGGACTCAGGCTTATTAAACTTGTAAATAGGTTGCAGAGTTCCTTGTCTTTTGCTCTAAGTCACAATTGTAATTAAGTTGCAGACTACAGTTAGTGTGTTTCAGTCTAGAGGGATATTTTTTTGGCTGTTTTTTTCCTTTTTTACCAGAATTTCTTGGGTGGTTTCTTTTTTTTGTTGTTGTTGTTTTTTTTGTTTTGTTTTGTTTGTTTGTTTGTTTGATAATATTGTGCAGAACAGGCATTTAAGTGTGAGGAATAAGTGAGTACAGTACAACTGTCTTTTATCTCTTCCTGCTTTCCTTCTTGGTGCTGTGGCCAGTGAGCGAGATTTTGCACAGAAGCCTTGCAAGTGTTTATGTTCTGTTTCAGCCAGAGTTACTGCATATGTTAATATTCCCTGTGTGGAAAGACAATGCCATGTCTTAGGCTAAGAACAATGAAATCATTTATATTGTAAAGACCCTTAAGATGACTGAGTCACACTTGTCATGGTTTCACAGTGCAATGAGGTGCTCCCCGTGCCCCTGCTCCAGCTTGGATTTACCCATAGTGTGCAGTGCCTTAGGGCTGTACCTGCATCAAGTGCAGCTGTATCTGTGAGCCACAGTCTCCTCAGGGCTATATCTGCTGCAGCATAGATTTACTCAGGCACAGTCCTTGGAAGTGCACCTGCTCCAGTGTGGCCTGCGTGGGCCATAATCCCTCCAGAGGTGTGTGTACCTGCTGTGGCACAGTCGCAAGTGCACCTGAGAGGTACCTGTTCCCACCATCTACAGGTCACAGTGCCTGCAGCTTGAGTTCACCCTGTAGCTCCAGCCTGCCCAGTGCAGTGCCCTGCCCACCCTGCCAGCCCAGGCTCACCGCTGTGGCTGCTATCAGAGCATTCCCAGGCAGAGCAGGAAGGTGATAAGAACTGTGTTCTTCATGTCTGGTTTTTGTCAAACAATAACTGGCAAACTGAATACTGTTTCAGCTGACGGTAGTAATTCTGGGATGCACAGAAATGGGTGGCATGTAGGCATGGGTAGAGAGAGCAAGTAGTTTCTGGAGGTTTCTCCATGGTCAGTGCCCTGTTGGTATTTCCTCCTAACTGAGCTTGGAACATACAGGTCTGTGTTCAGCCTATAACCATGCTATATTTTATATTTTGAATAATTGGGTTTTGGGGGGTTTTTAAACAATTCATATGAAGCTTGGGACTGTATTTTATACATTCTGTTTTCTGGCATTCACAGAAACAAGACTGAGAGTCTTATTTCTCATGTAAATAAAAAAAAATGTGCTCAGGACAAACCTTGAACAAATGTTGACTTCCTTTGGCCACAGCAGCCTTGCATTCAGTCTTACTTGAGCATAAGCACAGAAGTTGAGCTATTACTTTCCCTGTGGTGTCTGTCTGCACAGCAGAGCTTTAATATCATCTGTGATCTGTACTACAGGTCTTGCTGATCTGTTCTGCTGGGCTCTAATCTTTTATAAATGATAGGTCTTCTATACACCCGAGTGTACTGGATTTTTGGTATTTTCTTGCAACAACTGAACATTCAAAGGTGTGATTAAAAATGGGGTCAATATTTTTCTAGCAGATAAGTTAAAAAAAAAAAAAAATCCCTGCTACTTTAAATTCAGATTTGTTCCAGAGATGGTACATAATCTACTAGATAGGAGACATGCTGTTCTACAAGGGAATTTTAAAAAACTGAACTAATTCCCTACCCTAGGGAATTGCCTTAAAAATCCTTGTCTCCTCAGACTAGACAGCAGAGGGGCTGAAAAGGGAACTCTAGTGAATGAGTTGCAATATCCAGTGACCTCCTCATTAAAACTTCATGGTATTCTGACAGTTTGAGACCGTGTAACTTCTTTCACGTTCATTCTAATAGGAGCTGCAGCAGTTTAAGTAGTAATAGCTTGAGTGGATTTTTGCCTCTCTGAAAAACAGGTTTAATGAAAGAGACCAGTTTGCAAAATCAGTGCAGAGCACTGGTCTAGCTGCTTCTGTGCTTTCATGTGCCCCATTCAAAGCTTCTTTAAACCAGGTCACTTTTTATCTGTATGTCAAGATGGGATTTAGGAACCAAAGTCTGTATACCCAGTGATCTCTTTCTTGGTTTAATTCTTTTCTCCTTCTTTCTGAACTTCCTTAGAGTTGTGGTGCAGGGTTTAAACTGAGTCTACAGCTGAAGCCTGAGGGTACTTAGCACTTCTTAGAATAAGAGGAGAATGTCAGTTTGAAAAACAAGGTTAAACAACAACAGTGTTAGGCTGGCACAGGTCTTAAAGGATTGACACATTTGTTCCCTCAGTCTTGTGTTGCTTTTTATAGTGGTTTGGTTTCAGTTTTCTTTGCTGGCTTATTTTTTTTGAAGTTCTTTGGTCAGATAAATTCCTGTGAAGTTCTTCTGGTCACCAGTCAGCCAGACTGGAGAAAAAATAAATCATTGGTTCTTCACTGTGTTTGGATCAATCCTGATTTCCTTGGTTTTCCCTTCTTTCTTAGAATTATTTTGTATGATATCAGGATAGATTTTGCTGGATTTGATTACAGGGAGGAATGTAGGCCATAAATAGATGGTACATATACTGCTAACACCAGGAATACTGAAATAGCTCATCTCAAAAGACAGGGAAAACCTAGCCAGCTGGCCAGGTGCCAGGAGGTTGCAGGGTGGACAGTTACATGTCAAGCCTGAAAGGGAGATTAATGGTAGGCTGTGCTCTAAAAAAGAGCATGTTGAGCAGCAGGAGAAATTTTGCAGGAGCAAATTCAAGAAGAGCTGTGTGCTGATGCCTCAATGCACTTTTGCCTTTCTCTTGACTCCTCTGTCCCCACAAGGTTCTGGCATTCCCATATGGATTGTCTCTTGACCAGAGAATAATGTGATTATGTGGTGTTTTAAGTTTCTGCCAACCGTGAAAGTGGCCCTTTTCTTCAAACATGGGTAAGCAAAGAAGAGTAACAAAGGCATTATGGAAGTAGTAAATTCTCCTTCTGTTCCAGTTACAAATTGCATCAGCCATTAAGTTTGCAGCACACACAGTAAATATGTCACTTCTCTTGTTCTCTTCTTGAGAGAGTCACAGACTTGGAGGCAAAACCAGGCTTTCTGCCTCTCCCTGGGGCAGGTTTGTCTGTCGGCAATGTGGCCACAGCACAGAGAGGTAAAGTGACTTGCAAAATTTCTACAGTGCATCTCAAGGCAGGAGCAGTGTCCCAGAGCATGGATCAGTCACTTTGGCCTCTCTGAAGGAGCAGATAAGTGCTTCTGTCCCTCTCCAGCTCCCATTTAATGAAACCATCACCAGCTGCCTTTTCTTTGCCCTTAGGTCATGCCTCTGACCTCTCTTCCTCTTGCTCATGAAGGAGATTGGGGGGTTTAGAGGGCAGCTCCACCTGGCAAATGTCACATGTTCTAGTGCCACATGATAGTGTGGCACCTTAGGTGAACTGTCTACCTAAGCTTCAGGCGATGAGTTACTGGTCTGATTCACTCCCCCTCAGTCTGGTTCATCTGTCCTGGCAGCTGGGTGTGTCTCGTGTCCTACAGTCGGGTGTGCTGCAGGCTGAGAGCAGGGGAGGTGAGCGTGCCACTGCCTGCGCTGTTTCAGCTCTCATGCCCAGCTCACCACCCTCAGGCGTGCAGCTGCATGATCAGCACTTGCTGATCAACTCCTGGCTTTCAAGGTTAAAAGAGAAAGGTAAAGAAGAAAAAGATTGTGCGATGTTTTAAAGGTAAGTGGTTGCTTGTGTATTTAGGGTAAGTACTTCTATGTCTGTGCTGCCAGAGTTAAACTGATGAAATGTTGTGGGTCACACTGTCATTCAGTGAAGAGTATCGCTGTTATGTAAAGGTTTTAATTACTTTCTTCATCTGTCTGCTCAGGAACACCACGCATCTGGCAAAATTTTGAGAAGGCTCAAGGCGTTAAAGAAAGCTCATCTAAATAAAGGAGGGTTAACGTGACATTGCAGTTACTTAATCCTGTATTGTCCTGCCATGTGACTGCAGGGATACTGAGGCGCAGCCTTTCTTTTGCCTGGTGCACAGATTATGCTTTTCCTGTCATCTTCCAGAATCAGTTGCTTTGTTGAACACACCATGGGAAAGAAACAGAGGGGCAGCATACTTTTTGCAGCAAGGCTTCTGCACACAGCGACATTTCCAAGGTACAGTGACAAGCTCACAGGCTGAAGAATGAATCAAAGGCAATCCCTACACTCAGCTTTTGGACTTTCATCAGAATCAAGGAGAGCTACGCTCTTAAGGTCAGCTATTCAAAATTAGCTAGAAGTATCTGGATTTATTTGGAGCAGTTAATCAGCTTTTGGTTAAACCTTTATATATCAAGTTAGTTCTCAAAGGATCAAGCTAAAATCTGAATATTTGTGTCAAATATTTTGCATGTGTCAAATGTACTGCATAGACAGTGGGCACTGGCTGCTTGCTTGCACAAAGTTTGCAGTTTTAATTGCGAAGCATCTTTTACCTTGCAGCTGAAGATCCTGACACACCAACTCTATTAGTGAGAAATGGATGTATACAGCTTCAAGTTTTATCTCTGATTTTGAACAGGACATGCAATATGTAGATGTGCCAGATTTGGTTTTGAACAAATTTCCAAACTAGTCTTTGGACTTTCTGTAAGCTGCTATTTCTTTTTCTTTTGCTGCATTTGTCACAGTGTCCATAATGTGCAGGATTGCATATTCATACAGAATTACTTCGTTTAAACTTATCGGGACATCTTGTTAAATGGGGAAGTGATTATCCTATAGACTATGACAACAGGATATGTGAATGAAGGAAGTCTTGGAAAATACCGCTGTTCCAGGTGGCATCACGAGGACAGCAGAGAAGATGATGGGCACCCAGAGTGCCATGAAGGAGATGAAGAGGGCCAACAGCGCAGGCTGTCCCCATTTGAGAAACTTATGCAGGATATGGCTCATAATGAAAAAGTGGTGAAAGAATTAACCCTCGGAAAGAGAATCGCCTTCTATCGAGTCAGAGGAGAAATAGGAAGTGGGAATTTCTCACAAGTGAAGCTTGGAATTCATTCCCTAACCAAAGGTAGGCATGCTGAGTGACCTATATAAATGGTCTCCTACGGGAAGAAAGATTCCATATGAACCTTAGAATACGTGTATAGAATGTGTGTGTAGTTGTGTGTCTGTGTGCATATGTGTGTGTGTATTTTTAATGGTTTTGAGTTAATCTATAGGCAGGGTCACACATAAATGCTCAGGGTTGGATTAGGCTTTAAAGAAACTAGAAACATTTTCTCTACATGGCAGCTATTACAGGAGGAGTTCATTGCTGCACTTCATGGAGTTAACACATCTTATCTCGTGGCTCAAACACTCCACACTTTGAAGTGTGGTATTGGACCTCCCCTCCTATAACCTGCCCTGTCCATCCACCCTCTTCCCTACCCCAGCTCCTGGCCTGCAGGGATACAGGTGATGAATGCCCAGGATAGCAGCCTCGGCATGCTCCTGCCTGCAGCCGGAGGTAGCAAGGCTGCCTTTGTTTCATCACAAATTTTGCTAGTATGGACAAAAGATTTTATTTGGTCATGATAATTTTGGTGAGAAATGCTATGCCCATTTAACTGACTAATTTGCTGATGATTCTTTACTGTAAAAAGCTGGGATGGGGCTATAGGGAGGAACAGGTGTGGGAGGAACAGATGCAGGGAAACAAGCTCTAGTATTGCCAAACTGATGTTTGTGTTGAATTGTCAGGTATTTTGCTTGTTTTAATTATGCAAAGCACTCTATCTGCTGCTTCTAGGAAGGACTAGAAGGGCTAGGTAACTGCAGTGGACACTCCAGTCATAAGGTATAACTAAGAACTTGTCATCAGCTGTCCGGTTTCTTTTCTGCCTTTGTCTGACAATAATAGAAATTGTTGTTTTCCACCAGGATGACACATTTTCTCTGTGTTTTGGTACACTACTATCTTGCTTTTCTTCTAACAGTCTTTACTTTTCAGTTTGATTGACTCCCCTTCCCTTCATCATCTTACAGGTGAGAGAACAAGATATGCCCCAGAACTGTATTATCTGTTGTTATTTTCTCTAATCACCTCTTTCAGCTCAGATTTAAGAGGGGTGAAAGCTCACAATTATCCCTCAGGTGCAGCAGCTGTTGCACTGGGAATCTAGGTGGAGAACCGATGCCACTTAATTTTTCACATTTAAGCCTGCCAATATCCAAGGGTTGCTTTAACTGGGTGTTGAGTTTTTGGTTATACTTGTTTCAGAAAAGCCTCTCTGTTCTGCTTGGCCCACAAGTTGTTTCCTCTTCTATGGTATTTCTTTCTCTTCCTGAAGTAACTGTTATGTGCTTACTGTTGGAGGAAATGCTACTCCTATACTGGGAACACAAGGAATGCTCATGAAAGGCAGTCAGAAATATGGTCTGGATGAACCCTTTGTTGAACTTACTTAGGAAACAGGTTGCTTTAGAATCTGAATAGAGCTGATGGAAAAATTTTGAAACTCAGTGAATACAGTAAGCACAGACAAACTAAATATCAAAACCAAAACTGTACATTTTCTTTTTCTGGAAAACATTCTTTTTCAACAGAAATTTCTCAAATTATTTTTCTTTTATTTTGTTATTTTTATTTTTTTGTTAAAATGTTCACTGGAAAGGGAGTTGGTTTATTGATGCTAAGTTTGTAACTGTCATGAGGAAGGAAGATTGAAAGATAAATATTTTCTGACTCATCTCTGCCTGTGAGTTTATCTGTGCTAATAAAATACAGTATATGGACAGAAGAACAGGAACATGCACGTAGGCATTCATGTGTACACACTCACCACTGCCAAAGAGGATTCTGTTTTTTGCAGCAGATACACATTGTTGTGTTGGCAATGAAATGATGTTCCTGCACAGCGTTAATGAGTGGAAGTCTTTTTTTTTTTAATCTGATGATATAAATAAAAGGTTTCATCATTAATGCTGTTCTGGTCTCTCTGGTGTATGTGCCAGACGGCTGTTCAGCTCTTCAGTAACTGCCAGTTTTAATATTGTCTCTCTCCTGTATCACCCTGTATCAAAAGAGGAAACAATTTTGTTTTTTACTAAGATGAGCCTTGTAACAATTACATGCGTGTGCTTTTCTGTTGCCCTAGTGATCTGTTGCAGCAGGACGCGTGAGGGAGAGAGAGTGAGAGAGGAAAAAACTTCAGGA
>JAOTQP010001179.1:13952414-13962636 GCA_026413545.1 Cichladusa arquata
TGGGTCACAACAACCCCAGGCAGTGCCACAGGCTGGGACAGAGTGGCTGGAAAGGACCTGGGGGTGCTGGTGCCAGCAGCTGAACAAGAGCCAGGGTGTGCCCAGGTGGCCAAGAAGGCCAATGGCATCCTGGCTGGATCAGCAGTAGTGTGGGCAGCAGGAGCAGGGCAGGGGTTGTCCCCCTGTCCTGGGCACTGCTGAGGCCACACCTCACATCCTGTGTTTCATTTGTTATGGACTCTTCACTACAAGAGAGACTGAAGTGCTGAAGAGCAGAGAAGGTCAACAGAACTGGGGAAGGCTCTGCAGCACAAGTTCTGTGAGGAGCAGCTGAGGGAGCTGGGGCTGTTCAGCTTGTAGAAAAGAAGGCTCAGGGGTGACCTTTTCACTCCCTGCAACTGCTTGACAGGAGGCTGTAGCCAGGTGGGTGTTGACCTCTTCTCCCAGGTAGCAGGGGACAGAATAAGAGGAAATAGCCTCAAATGGTGCCAGGAAAAGTTGAGGTTTAGATTGGACATCAGGAAAAATTTCTATACCACAGGGGTGTTCAGGCCTTGGAATGGGCTTCACAGTGAACTGGTGAAGTCACCATCCCTGGAGATACTTAAAAGATGTGTAGTTGTGCCATTTAGGGACAATGTTTAGTGGTGGGCTTGACAGGTTGGACTTCATGATCTTAGAGGTCTTTTTATGTTTCTATGTGTGTTGTGTTGTTCACTCTATTAATCTGAATTTTAGCTGAGATTTTCTCCAGAAATTAATGGAGTTTTCTTGCTAAGGACTGTTAAATTCCTAAGCCCTGTATAGCTTTCATTTTACATACCTTCAAGCTGGCAAAGGAAGTGTGAGAGCACAGATGAATAGAAGCAATTAAGAGCATCCAAAATTTGTAGCTAGTGAGAAGTCTGTCTAATGTGACACTAGTTGCAAAAGCAGGAATGTCCAGGCACCCAGTTTGTCTTTTTTTTTTTAAGCAATTTTAACTTGGTTTTGTTAGGTTTGTTTTTTTTTTTTCTTCAGACATCATAGCGTACACCAGTTCTTCCTGAAATTATTTCCCAACCTTTTCCGAGTTTCTCTTACTAAGATTTCGCCTAGCACTTTTCAAACCTCATACACTGCATATAGTCAATCAAAATCTCTTTCAACTCTTTTAGTAATTATTTTGGTAAATAAGCTGCCTGCTAAAAATGTCTTCTGTTCAGCACAGGTGCTAAACGAGTAGTAGAGGATTTGTAAACCAAGCATTGTTTGGAAGCAGAAAGGAAGAGTTTAGAAAAGAAAAGGAAGGTGTCAGATTTTTTGCACTCGAGGTGGGCTGGGTTTCTTTGCACATCATGCATTTGCAACTACAATGATGCAGATTTAAAGGAGCTTGGTCCTGATTTATGGTGGTGTTTGAGTAGGATCAGGCACTTCAGTTCTAAACCTTTTTTTTCCCCTCCTCTTTCGTTTTAAAACTTTGCAGGGAACTTACCAGGAGGAAAAGTAGAGGAAAATGAAAGGGAAAAATATTAACCAAGAAGATTTTATTTTAAAGCCCAACTTCTACAGGTCAAGATGTAATGATGAAATTGCATGGTTAAGATTGTAAGAGTCGTAGTCATTTCGTTGTGCAAGTATAACCTACTGCAAGCTGCTGCTCTTTCCCCTTGGACTAGGAGATCAGTGTGCTATGAACATGACAAGGGTGTTTCACTAGGCCAGCAGTCAGAGTGCTGCCAGCGTCACTGCCAGCAGCTGCATTTCCTCCTGGTTCATCCACCTCCACACCACACAGGAGGTACCTGCTTCCCTGAGGGGCTCTCCCTCAGGTCAGAGAGAGGCAGTGTGCCCAGGACAACTGTCCTGTACTCAGCACAGACTCCTGAAAACAGACACATCAAGGGATAATTCAGCACCTTCCACCACAAGAATCACATGTGCTTCAAGCATCTGCTGCACTTCAGTAGGGAGATCAATTGAGATATGCAGCATACAAAAAAATGTAAATATACCAAACATAGAATTTTCTTACATGTGTAAGTATCGTTAACCTTATCCTTTATGTATGTTGAAATACTAAACTTGAGTTAAAACTTGATAATATTCAGTAAAAACTTGAATACCTTTATACCTAAGCATGTGTAAAAATGTAATCACCTTCTCACTCTTTTCTTATAGCAACAAGTGAACAGTACCATTTCCCCCCCTAATTTATTCCCACTTACTAGAAACTAAGGTGAAGTTTTTTTCTGCAAGATTTTTAAAAAGTGATTAATTATTAAGAAATCTGTGAATATTTATCTAAGATAGTCTTGAGGGAAAAAAATCCCCAAACAACCAAGAATCCCTTCTTCCTGGGAATAAACAGTTGTTTTTATTGCTGTGATCCATTTTAATTTTGCTGTCCTGACAAGTTATACAAAGCCACCGTAAACCTGTTTTAACCAGACTAATCCTTCAAATACCAGCTGTATTCAGAAGAGTAAAGACAAAAGCTGTAGCCTACAGCCTAATACAGGAACATAAGGGCAACTGTGATTGACCTACTCATACTGCTGAGCTATCCTGATGATGTGGTGCAGCTGCAGATATATATATGTGTTTTGGGGCCTTTGTCTTCAGTTTGTAGGCTTCCAGAAACACATAGTACCTAGCAGCAGCTTTACATTAGCAGAACAGTGTATGTCAGCTAGATTTGCTGTCTTACAGGATCCCTGCGACTTACTCCACTGCTCAGAATAAAATAGCCAAAGCCTCTAAATTCCCCACAAGTTAGTCTGTCTGGGGGGAAACAAACCACACAAATTTTCCATCTCCATTAGTCCCCAAGTACCTGGCTCATCTGAGGAGCTCTGAGCAAACAACAAAAGCACAGACTTTCTCTACCAGCAGTGAACACCAAAAGCAGATGCTGTACCTTCAGACATGTATTAGCCTGTCACAGCAAAGCACACCAAGGTAGTAGATGATTTGATCAGTCCTCAGAATACTCTACCAGCCTTCAGTTACCCCAGTACTGAGCAGGATGTCATAGACAGAAAGGGGCAGGGGTTGTGTGAGTGATTGCAGGGCTTAGTAGGCTCCTGCAACTCAGTTTACAATGATGAGGTGAAATTTTGTTGTAGCTCTACAGCCAAGCATTGTTGTGTGTAAATACTATTACTGTTTGTACCTATTGCATTAACAACACAGAAAAAATGTTCTTCTTCTCAGAGAAAGTTGCAATAAAGATTTTGGATAAGACAAAGCTAGACCGGAAGACTCAACGTTTGCTGTCTCGTGAGATATCCAGCATGGAAAAGCTGCACCACCCAAATATCATCAGGCTGTATGAAGTGGTGGAGACACTCTCAAAACTGCACCTGGTGATGGAGTATGCAGGAGGTGGGGAACTCTTCACTAAAATTAGTACAGAAGGAAAGCTGCTAGAAACAGAGTGTAAGATAATCTTCTCCCAGATTGTGTCTGCTGTGAAGCACATGGTAAGTTGCTCTTACACAGTTATGCTGCCTCTTACTACACATTTTGTGGATATTTCTTTAGACTTTCAACAGTAGATTTACCCAAAATTTCAGGCCCACATTTCTGAAAGCAAAACAGCTATAGAAGAGCTGTGTTAAAGGTATCTGAGGGTTTTGACGTCCACCTCAAGTTACTGCCTCTCTGTTGACAGCTTTTGGGAGACTGAACTGGAAACACCTCATGGGTGGAATCACCCTTTTAGCACCAGTATTCTGTTTGCTCTAATGTGCTGTGGGCACCAGTGAACAAAGCTTTGTTTCTTCCCTCCCTGTTTCAAAACACAGGATCAGTCACTCTTCCGCTTCCAGTGGCTGGTTAGGTGTTGCAAACATCCGGCTTGCTTATTAATGAATGTGGCAATCTATCACTTAAAGACAGTCAATTCCTGGTCCTCATTTCACTGCAAATCTTTGAGGTTAACACCCAACAAATCACTTCTTGCCTAGTCCTCAGTGTATACACTTAGGATGATGCTATTTGTGTAGAGACCAAAGCATCTTGTTAAGGCAGAAAAGGAGCAAATCAAAGCAAGATGTACTTTGGTACATCTTCTCTAAACCTTGCAGAGCAATTACAGCTACTTAAAAAAAAAAAAAAATAAAAACACGGAGAACTGTTCTACAAGTCTGAGAAGCAGCATTCATTAAAATTGGCTCAGGGTGCCCTCCGGTGGCTCCTGTTTCCATGCCACGAAAGAGTTTCTGGCGAAGTCAGAAACAAGGGTGTTCCCAGGTCAGACGTCTAGAGACTGCATCACATACTACTTGTGCCTTACATAAACAGCACTCATTTCTTATGTATTTTGAAGAAATGATTGTATGTGCTTTAAGTGGTGGATTAGCTTCAACATTTTATCCACAGGACCGGCACCCTGCAGCTACAGGAACTGAATTTACATTTCAAAATTGCACTACATCTATTTCTTAGAATTAAATATAGACTATCAAGCTGGCCAACCTCTTCATTTGTACACAGAGACTTCTGCACATTTCACTTGTGCGAAGCCATCACATCCAGGTTACATAAATCCCATCTCCCTGCTGCCAGTCCCCAAGGACCGAGGATCTCTGGCTGTTACTGATTAGAGATTAAATACGATGCCAAAGGGTTTCTTTATTGCCTCCAGATAATGTATGATGTTACTCTAAAGGATGAGGCAGAGTGCTTGTCCATTCCTTCTAGTTATTCCAAAGATTAAGGTGAACTCTTACTTAATCAGGACAGGTATGTCATGACTAAGCAGAGCAAATTCAGTTTGAGCCCTTAGCTACTACTGGCATTTCCCAGGGAAAAAAGTAGAAGTTACAGTGTATGTATTACAGATTTCTAAAACTAGAACACCACTAAACTTGGTTGTCCTGCAACATGAAGTACTATGAAGCCCAGCTCTTTTCTCCTGCCACCACTAGTTCCTCATAGGACATTAGATCACAGGATGTAATGGTAGCAAATTTCTTACTTTATCTGTGATAATGTGCAATTGGTGAACTAAATATTTAAATCTGTAACTTAAATGTAGTAACTGCAAAAACAAGTGCTGTGAAACCTAAAAAAATACTGATGTGATTTTGCACATGAAGGTGTCTAGTCTTATAGGATTAGCCATGCTGTCTTCACACATTTGCTCCATGAAAATAGTTGCTATTAGTTAACAAGTTGAGAGTACTGTGCTTTAAAAATCCCAGCATCCTTCTTATCCATCTACTCAATTGGTTTTGTATCCTTAGAGAATTAAGTTAGATTTGTTTAATACTTTTTCCTGCTGCAATACTAGTTTGTGAATTTGCCCAAGATAGCTGCCTTCTCCTTCAGGGTAATTAGCCAATTAGAGGTAGCCATTGAGAACTTTCTGGGAACGAACCAATACCAACTACTCCTCTTCTTCCACAGCATGACAATAATATCATTCACCGCGACCTGAAAGCAGAAAATGTCTTCTACGCCAGTAACACCTGTGTTAAGGTGGGAGACTTTGGATTCAGCACAGTAAGTAGAAGAGATGAAACTTTAAAAACTTTCTGTGGCTCTCCTCCTTACGCCGCTCCTGAACTCTTCCGAGATGAAAACTATATCGGCATTTATGTAGACATCTGGGCACTGGGAATCCTTTTATACTTCATGATGACAGGTAGCATGC
Source organism: Cichladusa arquata (assembly GCA_026413545.1). NCBI lineage: Eukaryota > Metazoa > Chordata > Aves > Passeriformes > Muscicapidae > Cichladusa > Cichladusa arquata. The sequence goes on from JAOTQP010001179.1 coordinate 13,958,059, forward strand.
CATTCCGGGCAGACACAGTAGGCAAACTGAAGAAGTGCATTCTTGAAGGGACATACACATTGCCTCCCTGCCTCTCAGAAAATTGCCAGAAACTGATAAAAGGAGTCCTTCAGCCAGTACCAACCAAGCGATACTCTGTCAAACTGATTATGAACAGTGAGTGGATGCAAGGAATACAATTTCCCAAACCCTTACAGACATTTAAACTGGATCCAAAGTATTTATCAGACATCAGTACACTCAAAGAAGAAGAAATGGAAGTGAAAAATATTCTGGAAGATCTGGGAATCACAGAGCAGCACATTCAAAACAACCGCGGAAGAGACGCACGCAGCTCCATAACGGGGGTCTACAGAATTGTGCTGCACAGAGTACAGAAGAAAAGGGCACTGGAATCTGTTCCCATCATGTCCCAGCCAGATCCAAAAGAAGACGACTCAAGCAATGGAATCACTTCTTACAGTGGCATTAAACACACATCCAAGCTGTGTTCTATTTTATAAAATTGCACTGCAAGCTTTATGCTCAGCACATTCGACAAAGGGGATTATTCACTTATCCTTAAGCTGTAGTGTTACTTTTTTTTGTAATTTTTGAATAAACCAAAAATGCCTCATTTTCTTTTCTCAATTGACAGCGAAGCATTCAAAACCAGAGCTCTCGTGCATTTGTTTTGTCTTTCTTCAGACACTTGGTATAGCCAGTGCAAGAACCCAGTAACTGAAAAGACCGTAAGTGGAGGGGATCTTTTAATAAAGACCATGCTACTGTACTTAACCCATTTTGGAGATTCTCTGCACAGGCATTTAACAGCTAACTTCTGAAAAGCCGTACCTAAGCTCAACACAGCTTTACCACTGCAAACAGGACAGTTTTTGCAGAGAACTAAATTTAAGCAGAGACCAGACTATAATCTAAACAATTGTGAATTTTGCTTTTGAACTTCCTCATCAAATTTAACAAGTTAATTTTTAAAAAGTGTTTTCTTTCAAGAAACATCAAAGCTGTTGTTGGCTGCAGTTCCCAACTTGTCATGATTCCAGAAGATGTTCAGGATGACAGTACAAATCAGGATTCAGTATTTTAACCCTGCATGTGTGGGTGCCTGACTGGTTGGGCTGCTATCAATTATCCTTCTGATGCCTTCCACTGCTTGCACCATTCTGCCAGTCTGGAACTGCTTGGACTCCAGCTGCACTCCAATAAAGAAAGATTTAGGCATACTCTAAAACCCATGTAGTTTTTAGTTCTTGCCTTAGCCCTTGTTACCAGTAGCTGAATGCAAGCAGCAGCAAGATCTGCTTATATTCACAGAGCATTACAGGCTTGTCCTCACTCCTGCCATCCTGCTTTGACAACCAAAGGTGGCACAAGGCTGATTCTGACATTTGATCACTGCAAGTTAAAAACTGGACAGTCTGACAGCTCCAGTTGTTCTGAGCATCACCAAAATGCAGATACTCTTATTTTCAGCTTTAATTGCTTAGTCTATGCTTAGATCTTTAACAGCATCAACTCCAGTTCAAAAGGCAAGTGTGGCAGCAGTTCTCTGAACAGGGACAGCTGACATGCCCAAGAGGTAGAACTCATGAGTTTAGTTAAGGTAAGATACTCAACACAAGGTACAGCTGGTGCTTTCACATTTAAAGGCAGGATGCCTTATATGTTTGGCACCTTTGACAATCATTTCACTTTAGAGGGAATAATTCATATAAATGAGCAATGGAATGACTCTAAAAAGTCATGCATGGGAAACTGGACTCGGTGAGGTTGAGGTGTGTACAAAGCAAAAACCAAGCCTCCATCAAAGAATTTCTGAGGGTAATAACACCAATTTTTATAAAACAGTAATTAAAATTAATCCCATTTCATAAAGTGGGTATTAATTTCTCCACTCTAAGCAGTTTCCATATAAAAGCATTTTAACTTATCTTGAAACATGGCCCTGATAAAATCGTTTGACACCAGCCTAAGCACCCTTTTTTCTCACTTTGTAGTGGAATGATACCACGAAGAAAGATGCAAAATGCCCACACAGCTTTTGAACCCACAACTTTGGGTTTTTACCAGAGACAGCTTTGTCTTTCCTATTAAAGAAAAAGAAATCCATCCTAAAAAACCAACAAGTCAGCACTACTCCAACAGGTTTCAAATATTTCAGACTTTATTTTAATAAAGGATCAGCCTCACAGACCTGTGAGGCCTGTGCCAGTAGCTCACTTCTTGGCTTGTCCACTGCCAGCAATGGACTTTGTTCCATGACAGTTTGTTTTACAGGTGCCAAAGTTAAGTTTCATGAGGGCAACCTAAACCAAAATACTTGCAAACACTATCATCATGCATTGCTCCATCATTTTCAGCAGAACAAACAAATTAGTATTCATCAATTTATAATAAACAACTATTTTACCAAGGCTTGACTGTACAAATACAGCAAGTTATCAAATCCTAGTGAGCGACAGGTAATACAAACACTTCATTACACACACACAAAAAAATGTAACTAACAGAAATAATTTTTGCTACTTTATATTAGATAATGTAGCTTTGTAGAATTAGCAAAGAAATAAATTCAATGAAACTTCATTCTGTACATTAGCTCAACTTAAATATATATATATATATATGTATGTATGTATATATATATATATTACAAGCTTAAAAGGCTCATATCATAGTTCATTTCCAATCTGGGCTTTAAAAATCTACCAGAATGGACTCCCCATAACCACTGTGTATCTATCTACTGCTTGCAAAATGGATAGCTTTAGCTTGCACGTTAGGGAAGGGGGGAAAGAAATAAAAGACTTCACTCCTACAGTATTACAGTATTATAGTGAGAAGGACTTCAACGTACAAAGCCAAATTCAAAGCTAGAAAGAGTCTTTTGGAAATGTATTATATAAAGACAACTAATAGGCTAGAGTTCCAGACAAAGTGATGACCATCACTCTCTTCCTTTGTTTGCCAATTAAAACAGCTCCACAGTAGCTCTAAATTTTATTTGAAAATTCTGCTGTCTTGGATATTCTACTAAACATAATGGATTCATTATGATGCCAAATCAATTATCCCCTTTCTATAGAATAAAAAATTTACTACCTCCCTTCTTCTTCATCTTTTCTCCCAGTCTTCTGTGACTTAAAATGCAGGTATAAAACACATAAGGTGTTAGCAAGAATTACATAATAACACAGTGGATCACAGAGTTTCTTCTAAGAAATCCACTTGTCAGCCTAGCTGTTCTTGATCCAGTCACTTTGACAGGGAAGAGAGATTCTATTCCAACAATGGATGTTCTTATTCTGTGCCTGTCCCAAAGCAATGGGGTGATGGGAGGCAGATTGGGAGATGAAAGGGAAGGTGATAAAGTGAAAGAGAATTGCAGTATTCAGAAGGTTGACTGCTTATTGTCAAGGCACTGAGAACCCTAACATTAAAAGCTTGGACTATTTTGCACACACTTGATTACTAGTAGAAGTTAACAGTGTAGGTTTCAAGTCATTTGACATGGAAGATCAGGCAGATTACTTTTTTTTTTCCTTCCTTTCTGTGTACAAAGACTTTGTAATAGACTACAGGTACGTCTCAGCAATTACAAAAGTACGGATATGTTAAGGAATCCCCACAGCACCTGGCAAGTCCCTCTATCTCCAATATACTCCTGATTTTAGTGTTCTGAAAATACTATAAAATCAGCACACCGTATTATGATGATTTTTTTCAAGGAGCCTAAGTAAGTTTTTCATGCTCCAATTAAGTACTACTGTACACTGAAACTTCAGTGCTACTGCAATCCTTTTTCTCTCTCTCTCACCCTGCCCTCACACCTCGTTTCTTTTCCCCACCTCACAGAGGTATCTTAATGCTCCCCATTGGAAATGGCGACAGTAACGCCTTCAGATTCTGTTGTTGCAGGGATTCTTGGCACTTTCTTAGCAGGGCTTGGGATGTGCTAAGAAGAAGGGAAAAAAACCATTAAATACAGTTTTCTAGTGCACAGACATTCACACTTCATGGCTAGTCCAACTTTCAAACAACATTCATGCTACAATGGACGGCTTGGCCAAAAGTCAATCAAATTGGTCATGCTTCATGCAAACAGATTGTGTGAGAAGAGCCAGTTTGTTCTTCTTTCATTCTTGTGCAGTTTCGTTCGTTTTATGATGAAATGTACTTTTTTAAATCGCAGTTTCAACTTTTTACTTCTGGCTTGTATGTTATTCATGTTAACAAAGTATTCAATGTAACTCCTAAAACCACTTCCTCTTAACATACATGCACATGCTAAGACAAACATGTAAATGGTTTCACCATTTACATCAAACTTTAAAAGAGTGCTGAGTGTTCACCTCATGAACAGTGCCTGGGTGGACAACTCCAACTCTTGCTTCCAGAGGTCCATCACTCATGAGTGGGCGGCGGGCGTAAGTTCTCCTGTGTTTTTCATCCACACGCACAAGGTACCATGTTCCTTCAAAGAGATCCTCGACTGAACACTGTGGAATATAATTGGCTGTAAGAAAGAGTAACACATTGTTAGTTGTTTCCTGGTAAGAGTCTTACCCAACACAGGCC
>JAOTQP010001179.1:13979282-13991562 GCA_026413545.1 Cichladusa arquata
GATTAATAATTGAAAAAATCAGAGAAGTCCTAAAGTGCATGAGTAATTTTTTTTTCTGAAAATAAAGCAAGTGTTAATGAAGGCTGAATAATATTCAGTATTATTACTGAAAAAAGAATTAAATTTTAACAATCAAGTGTAAATAGCACAAGGAAGGACAGTTTTAAAATCACATACGATGTTTTTTGAATTTGTGTTAGCTTTCCAAGATTCTACTTATTTAAATGATGCCTAATAGGTTTTAACTTGCAGTATCCCTTTCACAGTGAAGGACACAAAATATCTCTTACATAATAGCCTCTAGGTGGCACAGGCCATGAGCTTTCTGGATTTCAAATCTCTCCACTCTTCTGAGAATTCCTTTGGGAATTTCATCTGAAATTTTCGTGCAACAGTTAAAGGCCCCAGGAAACAAAGCTAAAAAGAGGAATAGCTATGTTAGAAACAACACAGATATAAGAGGGTTAGTCATAGTTTGGCTGCACAGAATCACAGAGGGGTTGAGATTGGAAGGCACCTCTGGAAGTCATCTGCTCCAGCCCCCTGCTCAAGCAGGGCCATCTGGTCACTGGGTGCTGCTTGAGCACTGCTCCCAGCCCCTGATAATGTGGTTAGCTTAATTAACTCCATTTTATGAGACAAGCAGCCATTCTGTGACCAAGGAAGTCAAGTGTTCACATCCCTTCCCTCATTATCAGGCCCTGGAAGTCCTGTGAAATAAGAGACAAACCAATCAGATTTCTATTTCTCTTCCCTACCAGCCCCCAGCCTGTTATCATTCCTCCCCATATGCAGGACAGCATTTCCCCCTGTTGAGCTTCATGGGTTTCCTCTCTGCCCATTTTTATGTCAGCAAAACCATGTGGTGCATCTGCTACTGCTCCCAGTTTGTTATCATCTGCAAACATGCCACAGGCACATTCTGTTCCATCATCCACGTCTTTAATGGAGGTGTTGAACTCTGTGGTCTCCCTTCATAAATCCATGCTGACCACTTCTGATGACTATCTTGTCATTCAGATCTTGGGAAATTCTTTCTCAGATAATTTTCTTCATCACCTTCCCAGCAACTGAGATGAGATTGAGCAGTCTATAGTTCTCTGAATCTTCCTTCTTACCCTTCTTGAATATAAGGGCAATACGTGCTCTCTTTTCAATCTACAGGAACTTCTCTACTTCCCATGATTGTTCAAAGATACCTGACAGTGACCTCACAATGACACCAACCAGCTTCCTCAGCACTGGTTGTGGTCCATCCTATTTGTCCTATGGCCTTATATATGCTCAGTTTTTAAAAGTGCTCTTCTCCACTGACAATAAATCACTCTTGCTGCAAACATTCCCTCTGGTCCCAGGAACCTGAGATTCATGTTAGTTTGCCCAGTTTGCATGGTAAAGAGTAAGACAAAGAAAGTGTTGAATGCCTCAGCCTTATCCATGTAATTTGGCACCAGTAGCTCCATCCAGTTTAGTAGTGGGTTTTCATGTTCACTCCTCTTTCTTTTGTTGTTTATATACTTGTGGAACATTTTGTCACATATCACACCCCTCAACTTCAGCTCAGCTTTGTCTTTTTCTTTCCTAACCTCATTCCTGCATGATCAGATGACTCTATACTCCACTTGGGTCATCTGGCCTTGCTTCCACCCCGTGTCCCACACATTGTTTTTAGGTTCTGGTGCAGTTAAAAGCTCTAATCACATCCAGCCAAGCCCCCAACACATTTCTTGGGTTTCTGTTTGTCAGGGCAGACCTTTCTATGCTTGGAGGGGGTGACCCTGGAACATCAGCCAGCTCTGCTTGACCTCTCTTCTATCCAAGATCACACTCCATGGGATTCTTCCAAAGTTCTGAAGAGGTTATAAATCAGTTCTTATTAAATCCAGGGCCATGATTCTGCATTTTGCCCTGCTCCCTTCTCCTAGAATCTCATATTCCACCACTTTATGGACACTTTTGACAGTGCAGCCTCTGGATTCATGCCCCTGACTAGTTATGCTCTGTTTGCAAGTATCTTGTATCTTGAGTGCTTTTCTGTGCCAGTTCCTTGATTACTTGTCGTGGAAGATGCCATCAATGCACATCAAAGCTTGTGGATTGCTTCAGCACTGTTGTATTGCCCTTCCAGCAGGTATCAACATGCGTAAAGTCCACCGTGAAGACTAAGGCCTGTAAATCTGAGGATTTTTCCAGCTGTTTGAAGAAGGCCTCAGCTTCTTCTTCCTGGTCAGGAGGTCTATAGCAGACCCCCACACTACCACATCATCCCTATTGGTCTGCCCACTAATCCTGACCTGTAACCTCTCAGCCAGCCATCCTCCATCCCCAGGCAGAGTCCATGCATTCCTGCTGCTCTCTTGCATAAAGGCCAGCTCCCTGTCCTTGCCTTCCAGCCTGCCATTCCTAAAAGCCCTAATACCCCTCAGCTGCAGCACAGCAGTGAGCCAGCCCTGAGCACATGTCCCTGAACCCAGTCTGAGCCCTGCACCTGCAGCCACCCCAATGCTCCTGTTTGCTCCCCACGCTCACGGGCTGCTGCCAAGGGCTGGTTATCTTCACAGCTTGTGCAGTGAGACACTGTCCTCTCCATTTCTCCCACAAGAGATTGGTGGTTTAAATAACAGTTTCCTTTACCCCTCCTTGTGCATGCATATGTAAAGGCTTGTTACAGTAATATAAAAGTAATTTTAAAAGATTTATTTTTTTTTTCCAACATTACTGACACAGGAAGTGTCAAGAGTATAATTTAAAAGCTCTGCCTTTTTAGGTCAAATCAGGCCTATTATCTTTTGTTGTTTTTTTGAAGCTTTCTGGGCTTTATGTTTTCTTTTACCCGAAGGGCTCCCATGGTTGAGTGTGTCTCCACTATGGAATTATCTCCTGCAGTTTTTTTTCTGTTTGCTAATACCATCTTGAAAATAAAAAGTCATTGAACTTTAAAAAGCAGATCATAAATCTAAGTGGGTTTTTATTTGTTAGGACAAATACTAACATTTTGGGGCTTGATTTCCTTCTGTGCTATCAGAGAAATAGATCTTCTAAAAGGTATTTCCTCTACTAGCTCAAGGACAAGCAAAGCTGTATTGCTCAGGGATTTAGCTAGGATGAAGGTCTCAGGATTAAACCTATGATTCAAAATGAGCACAGAAAGGACCCCTGGGTCCCAGACCTTGAACTAATCTGGGAGAAGTGGGGAAAGAGTTTTCTTCCTATTTGTTTTCATTTTTCTACCATGTTTTTCATTTTTCTATCCATGCTTTCCCGAAGTAGTCATTTCGCCTTGAATGCAAGAGTTACGAGCCAGAAAAAAAAGACAGAGAATCAACTTCATCTTCTGTAAGCAGGAGATAAGTCTGTTTAAAAATTTCCTGTAAGCAAGACAATTATGTGCTCTTCTTCTTACAAGAATGCTTGCTGAGTGCTGGAATAACAGATGCTGGCACAGCTGCAGCAGTGAGCTTGAGCAGCCAGCAATGGAGCACTCACACTCCCCACTGCTGCTTACAGGGGGATTTGTACTCGTGGGGTTGATGACAGGGCCCTGGGAGTTCAAAGTCAGAAGGGAGGTGGAAAAACAGAAGCTGGCTCAGCAGTTGTCTCCTCAGCAACCCAAAGAAGAGGGCTATAAATAATAATATGGTGCAGAAGGACTAATTAAGTGTTGAATGCAACCTGTGTTATTTCCCAATTGTCCTCTGTTTTTCTCTCTTCAACAGCATAGTTCTTGTGAAGCAAGTTAATTGATGTTCACAGATGGAAACTCAGCTCACTGAGCACCACTAAGTTTAAGTTTTTTTCTGGGTCCTCAAGATAGAGTTGGTAAAACTAAAGTATAAACTTTTGTGGTTGCTAGTCAGCTCCTGACAGAAGGATTCAGTCAGATAAAAACTTAAGGAAGGGTAATTATATTTTAAGCTCTGTCTAATGTTGTTAGCTGTGCTTTTTGGAAAGGTCTACTCTGGTACTTCTTTGGGGTCAAGTAAACTAAAATACTTGGCTAGACCAGTACTACCAGCTTCTGTGGAATGGCTGACTGTTATAGGAGGTTTTAGGGAGAGCCAGCTGTCCCCTGAACTATTCCTCAGTTGGTTTTGCTGATGCTTGGCTACTACCTCTTGCTCTCATGCTACTTTATGTACTTAAAACCATCCTTTGCTTTGATACTCAGGTCTGAGCTATCAGTATTGCACTTTACAGTGCACTATATAGCACCATGTTAGCCATTTGTACACTTTATAACTGAAAATTATTAAATTAATATTGATGTACTTTTATAGCTTTGTGAGGAAAAGCATACGCAGGCTCAACCAAGGAAAATAAAGCAAAATTCCTGATGCATCCAGGTGGGCTTGTGTGTGTCTCACTGGCCCCTTCTGACTGACTGCCCTTTTGCAAAAACTTAACCAACAGGAATTGTGTCCTTTAGCAACTTGTTTATAACTGCACATTACTAAGACACCACTTACATGACCATTTGCCATTTTAGAGCAAATTCAATCACCCACTGCTCAGTCAGTCTTTGACCTGAAGCCCTGGATGCCGCTGTCATCCAACCCATGCAGCTGTACAAAAGCTGTGCCCCTCAGCATGAGCACAGGGGCTGCATGTGAAACTGGGGAATGCCCCAGCAGAAACCAGGCTGAAATTCTGCATAAGATGTAAATGAGTGGTACTAAAGAGGCAAGAGCATTTCTTATGGACATTGAGATCCTGCTAGTACATTTTCATTAGAGATATGTGCCTAAAGAGGCTTTCTTGCTTTCACATGTATGTATTCCTCAAGGAATTCTAATGTGCCCTGGTTTTTTGAGGAAAAAGAAGCTGTCACAATTAATTAATTTTTTTACACTTTTGTTATGTGTATGAAAACGCAGTTACAATATGGAAAATAGAAATTGATAATCTGTGAATCATGGATGAATGCATGGTATGAGAGTCTTTCTGTCAGAGAACATGAAAGTGTCACCAGCAACCTTCTGATGACAGTCACAAGAACTGGCACTTTTTACATGGAAGTCCGTTTTAAAAGTGATTTTTTTTTTCCTGTGTATGAAGCATGAGAGCAGTGAGGCAAGGAAATCCTGTAATTCCCCAGAGCCCAGGAGAACTGATGCTGGTCTCATGGAGCACTGAGCCATCCTGCAGCTCCATTGTTACTATAACTTCATTCTAATCCTGCAAGTGGGAAGAAATTAAGAGGTAATCCTAAACAAAGCTAATAATTTCAGCCCAACCCAGGGCCATGTGGTTTTTTTGTGGTTTCAACAATCAGGTCAGGGTTATGAGTAATTATTGATCTAAACAGTAGTTAAAAGGAAAGAACTGTGGTTTTGCACACAAATGTTGACATGGCCTTTTTTGAGCCATTTATCAGTCAATAGGAGTTTTTCAGTGCTGCTGATTTCATTTGTCTATATTACTCAGTGACACAGTAAGAAATACACAGTAGTTTATCTAAAAATTAGTTAGACATGTTGTCTGACACTGAGACACTTAAAGCTAAAGGGCCTGCTGAAAGGACTAAGCTTAGTGGTGGATCTTTAGATAGAAGGGAAGTGATATTATCTACTTCAGCAAGTGATATTATCTATTTTGGTATTTCTTCCCTGGGAGCTCTCTCCAGGGAATGACCTGATGTTTTCAAAGTTATTTACCACATGCAGAAAAAGATAAAAAAAAAAAAAAGAAAAAAATGAAAGAAAAAAATAATAAAAAGGTGAAAGTTGTCCCTGCACAGGACAGAAGGGGTTGGAACTGAATGATCTTTAAGGTCCCTTCCAAAGCAAACCATTCTGAGTTGAGCTGGATAGAGTACTTTGAAATGGAGCACAGTGAAAACAACACCTTTCATGGAGCAAGACCTCCATGAGTACTGTCCATTATATCTTTTACATTTTAGCTGATCACTATCAAATCTCTTTGACTGCCTAAACTTTCTTTTTCCATTTCCATCTCTGCTATCAAACTTAGTCTATAGAAACTTGTCTTACCCTTCTGCTCTACTTTTTTTAATTGTCATTCTTAAATTTGAGAGCCACATGTTAATCTGCCAGAGAAAGCTGGTTGTCTAGGGTTCAGGTAAAAAATACTGAAAAGTTTTATTGGTGCATGCTTGGGTTCTGGGGCCACAAAGAACTTTTCTGTCCTTCTTCAGTTTCAAGCTGATATTCCTAGATTTTCCAAGTGTTTTAGGAAAACTGTTATGCCTGATGAAGAGCCCTCCTGTGGCACACAGTAGGAGATTGCCAGGCTCTCATGGTGCTCTCTCTGCATTTCAGGCAGGTGGGACTGGGCAGGGGGCAGGGCACAGGTAAGGAGAGACGTGGCAGTCAGTGATTCTGCCAGCCTCCTCCGTAGAGAAGTTAACTTGGCAGGGCAGGTCTTTGCCTCATGAAGGAGGGTCAGATGGAGGAAAAAAGAGCAGATTATGCCCCATGGAATTAGATGGTGAGTGGTGGAGCCATTGTGCTCCCAACTCCTGTGCCTGCACTTAACTGTTGCTTTCATTTTAGTCTCTTTTTACTAAATATGATAAAGAAAAGCTGTGCTTTAAATGAGAACAGTAGGGAAGATATTTTTCCTTCCTTTCTCCGTTTCCCTCCACTCTAGACCCAAGCCAGCTGACTCAGGCAGGACTTGTGCAGCTCTTTTCTTCACAAGTTTCACTCCAGCAGTTGGTGTTTGGAGCAGGTTTTGACCAGGCCTTTGGTGGTCCCTTCTGAATCCTCCTGTCAGTACTTAGCAGATCACCTGTGTCAACGGGACTGCTTGAGTGAAAGGCCATGCTGCACTTGTTCTTCTATGTAACCAAGAAAACCAGGACAGTTCTCCAATTTACACAAACTAAGGGACACCAGCAAATACGGGTAATGTCATTAAGCAGAATGGATTTCCCCAACACTTTGTGTGGTCTGAGGGAATGCTTCTCTGGCATGGTGAGGTCCATAAATCTGAGGCATCTTCTTTTTCTATGCTGAAACGTGAGACCTGCTGCTAATTGTGCCTCAAGTTCACCCTGAATGGTTGCAGCTCTGCACACATTGCATAAGTTTGGCACACCTGTGCTAGTAGCAGCAGGCATTCCTGTGTCCTAATGGAATTCTTTTGTGGTTACAAAGCAGGCTTTGTATTGGAAAAGAAACCCACACAACTTTTCACTGATTAACTGTGCTAACACCTTGCTTAGTCAGAACACGGCGTGTATTGATACGCTCTGGTATCTATACAGCCATTTCCACAGACGAGTTTCAGCACTTAGTCCCATGTTGGCTTATGAACACAAAATCCAGGCTCTGCCCTCGGAGGGAGATTTATGTCATATCACCTACACTTAGTGTTAACTACTGTAAGGCAGCTTAATTAGCACTCATTTCATAAAGCTGCCAGAAGATGTTTCTCTCATTTAAAACAAACTTGAGGCTATTTTAAGAGCTCAGCACCTAAAGGCAGGTCTTTTCATCCTAACCTAAAGCAAGTCAACAACTATTTCGTTTTGCAAAGGCTCTGATCCTGATTGACAGGTGAACAAAGCAAGATGCTAGAATTCTTGGGAAATGCAGCATAAACACAGACTGTCAAAACAAGGAGGTTGCTTAATAGCTGGACTTGAGAGGGGAAACTCAAATGCTGCAAAATGTTCCAATGCATCCTACTATTCTGACATGGTAATACACACAATTAAAGCCCAATTCTGACACAAAGTTTAAAAAAAGATAGAAGGGATTCTAAGCTATAACCATATAAAACATTTATAGTTTAATATAGCACATTATAAACAACAATACATAAATCTAAAAAGCATACTACATAAAGAATAAATATAAATTTAGTTATGCAGTGGTGCTTTTTCTGTTCTGCTATGAGGACTGCTGTTAATATGGACATTTTCAAAGCTGGAAGACTGACTGGAGATGGATAGATGGGTATTTCCTGTAGATCAGGATTTTAGGGTGGGTTATTGTCCATCAAATCATGATCAGTTTGCAAACTGTCTGTCTCCATACAACATCCTTGGTGCTTGGGTTACAGAGAATCAAAGAAATACAGGCTGAAAATTGGCATTTGGATGCTATTACTGTATGTGAATTACCAATTTCTGCATTAATGTCTTCAGGATTAAATACATGTAGGAGCTTCCAGAAAAATAAACTTTTGTCTTCTCAAATCGGAATTTAAACCAACTGTCTTTGGAATAAGCTCCATTGTCCAGCCTGCTGCATACTTCATGCAGTGCTGCCTCCTTCACTGCAGGTGTGGCAGTAAATTCCTGGCACTGTGATGTGATCATGGAAGATTACCAGGATTTTTAAAGTAAAATTGCAAAAACTTATTTTGAATTATATTAAGGAAAATGGAGGTAGAGGGGTAGAGTTTGTGGAGGGGAAAATTGCCATCACATTCTACAGAATCTTGTTCTTGATCTTATTTTCTGGCCTTGTGTGGCTGGGCTATGTTTAAGCCTGTAGCTAGGTGTGATTTTGGACAACAAATGGCTTTCCTGGCCTCTGTCAACAGCTGCCAATTCACATCCACACGCAAAGGAAACTTCTGCAAACTCACATGTACCAGCCCAGATCTTGCTTGCGTGTCTACTGTCACCCTGAATAAAGAGATGCATAATGGCCAGCTTAAGAGGTGTAAGCCTAGGTGGGGTTAAGCCAAATCTGGTTCAGCTCAAGTAAGGTGTGCCTGTAACCCAGCCAGCCACCTGAAATTCTGCTCATTTTTATTGTGGGTTCTGCCATTTGAGTATTGTACTCAAGTATGGAGCGTGTCTGGGTGAGGAGAGTTGGGTGGTAAAGGCATTTCCCCTGTGTCAGGTGGTTTAGTGTAAAAGAACATGTTCTAAGAGAACCTTTACTTTGACCTGTGCATGTGTCAGTTCTGTTGTGCAAGACCTTGCTGACTGGTCAGATCATATATCAAAACCAAAAGCACTTGCAGAGCCTTCCTGTGCCAGTGGGTGCAGTGGCCATTTTAACAGGATAAAGTTCTAAGGCAGATTTTGTCCATGTGTTGCCTGAATCTTCAAGGAATTCCACAATTACTACTCCTACTGAAGCCAGTAGAGCCTGAGAAAGGATCATCCTCAAGAACGTGCTCCAGAATCTGAGTTGCCTTCCCTGTGAACACAGTCTATTTTACAGTAAAAAATTGCAAAGAAAAAGTAAGAATTCAAGCACAGCATTGCCTAATTAGTTTTGATAGCTTTTAAAGTTGTTTAATTTTTAATTTTTTAAAAAAACTTTAAAGTTTCAGGTTAAGTTTAATTTTTAAGTGTTGTTAGATCTGCTGAATCACTGCTGCACTGAATCTTGCATCTGAATCTTGCTGCACAGAGCAAAGTTGCATGCAACACTGCTTTTCTGCTGAGAGAAATCTGTTACTTGAAGTTTGTCATAAAAAGGTTTTTGAAACCTCTGCCACCTAGGGCAATTTCACTTTAAAGGAAAAAGACCAAGTGATTTACTAAACACATTTCCTCTGGGAAGCTTGTAAAGGAAGAATTTACACCTGAACTTGAGAGATCCCTTTAAACAAATACTGACATTTTATTAGGTGTTCCCTCAGGAAAACACTGTTTTAAAGGTCTTACACCTTCAGCAGCTGAAATCTTCTTGATAATGACAATGTTTCCTATGACAAATAGCTCACATGGCTTTTCGTTGCTTAAGCCTCTTCACAGAATTACAACATGCTTACACCTGTTGTAGAAACATCAAGTTTGCAGAGGAAATTCTCAGGTGAGGCCCTGACTCTGCTGAAAATGCCAATTGCTCTGTGCAGTTAAGAAACCCAAGTTTCACTTTTTGAAGAAAAGCAGCATAGACCTTTAAGCTATTGCCTCTGGTCCTGTGCAGAGCTGCAAAAGCTCAAGCAGTCACTGTTCCTGGTAGGCACACTTCAGGTCTTTTTTTCTTTAAGAGATTAAAGTGTAGAAATAGATAAAGCACAGTTTTACTTACTTTCAGACGTCTGACTAACCATGACTGCTAGAACAACCAAAGCAGTGACGAATTTCACATCCATTCCTCCTTGGAGCTGCGGAGCGCAGGCACAGGGCAGGTGGTGAGCTGCAGGACTAACACCTGGCCCTACCTGCTGGCTGCTGGGGATGAACGTGCTTAAAGCCCCACCCTGAGCAGCAGCTTGGCGTCAGTTCTGTCCTGTGTGGCACTGTGGACTTCAGCAGGATTCCTCCTCTCACCTGGAGATGTGTGGTTCAGTGTTTTGCCAGATGGGAAGACAGGCTGAATTCCACACAGTTCCCTAAGATGGTCCTGCCCCACAGCCACATCCTCACTGCCCTCCTCACTGATGAGACTCCTCAGCAACACACTTGCCAAGCGTAGGAGTGATTCAGAAACAAGTATTTGTAGGATACAGGGTTAAGAAAAAACTCTTATTAGATGTCATCTGCATGGAAGCTACACGTGCCGTGCTGTGGGCCAAACCTGCTGTAGTACAAACAGGTACAACCTCAAGGAGACCCCAGCCTTGCCCTAACTTTGTGTTTGACCTAGGCATTTTCAGTCTATAAGGACCACATTATTCCTGTCACACTTGGCTTTCAGCACTGGTTCAAAGCTTCCAAACCCCTAAAGAGATTACTGTGTGGTTTCAGTCTGAACTGAGCACTGTGGCTGTAAGAGTAGCAAGCAGCTGCTCTGCTCCACCACAACCAGTGCAGTGCAGGCTGCCTGCTCTGACCTTTCCCAGGGCAGAATTAGAAAAATCAGCCTAGGAATTTCCAACACTATTCAAGCTAGTCTTTTCTCTGGCTCATTGCACCATTCCTAGTATTCCTAAATTTCCAGACCACAAGGTAGAAGAAATTAATAACTTCGGGGACTTTAGTCTAGATTTACACTGTCCCAACACAGGTTTTGCAATTTCATCTAATAATATATTAATAAAGTGCAATCAACCTTTCTGGCTATCAATGTTTTACTTCATAGCTGTTTGTTTCTGCTGTTCACTGTTATCTACCAGGATAAGAGACCAGGGCAGATCCAGACTACTACACTTTGAAATAAAAGTCTACTGTTAAAATGAAAAAGAGCAGAAGATAATCACGTATGTTGTTTGAAGTATGATTTCGGGGAAGTTATTTATGTTGAAATCAGCAAGCTGATTCATCGTCACCATTTAGTTTATAAAAGCTAAACTACTCTGGCCAAAGCTAAGACAGATCACAACATCTTTATTAACCTGAACCTACATAAGGACAAGAATATTAGCAGCATTAATGCTCTTCAAAGTAGCATGAGGAGGAACAAACTAGATTAAAAGAAACACAGTGAGACAGATGCTACTGGAGTAACATGTTAAAGAAAGCTTCAGTCAGTATTAGATTTTGTATTCTGGTGTCTGGTCGATGCTGCAAATCAGGATGCTTTGTTTCCTTGAAGATAGTTAATTAGTTTGTTCTGGCAAATGCTTCACGTTGGATGATACAGTTTTAAAGACCTGATACAGATTACAAGGGTCTTTCCACAGTGAGAGTGTGGAGTACAGGCAGCTGTAGCAGGAATGGGGATGGAGGAAGAACCAAAGCGTTCTGTGTTTCTTAAGACCTGTTTGTGTATGACAAGTTGTAAGGGGTCCCCAGAGTGTCCCTCAGACATGCACACCTCCTGTGTTCTAAAACCACAGGATAAATGCAGGTATGTGGGTATTATTTTCTCTGCTGCTGGTGACAAACAACAGTACACTGAATCAAACTAATTTCTTTTAGCTTTAGCTCAAGTTTTGTATCTTTTGTTCCTATATCTTATGTTCATGGTGTCATTTATAGGTGCAGAATAAAGTAAATGGCCATTTACTTCAATGTGAAAGAGCAGCAAGGAAACTGGGATTGTGTCAGACCCGGAACATGCTTCCCACTTTATGGAGGCTATATAATGTGTCAACAAGTTAAAATGCTAAACCTATTGGAACAGGACAAAATGTAAACTGAGGAAACAACGCTGATTTATGAGACTGAGAAATTAAAAATAAAAACAAAGTCAGAGAACAATAGCAAATATTGTGCTATGGCTCCACATGAATGTGCAGGCAGCCATCCAATTTACAAAGGAAGAAGCAGTTAGCCAGAAATTCTTTTCCAGGACTTGGGCTGACAAGAGTTGACAGTGCATTAGTTACAAGTATTGCTGAAAGAAGGCAAAGAGTTTTATTGACATATTGACTGGATTGCATTTAAAGCTCAAATCAAAGCACTAACCTGCAGGCAGAAATTGTTGCAAATGAAAAGCTAGTCATTCTTCTATCCTGAGAA
>JAOTQP010001179.1:14214307-14226355 GCA_026413545.1 Cichladusa arquata
ATACAGATGATAAACAGTTTAGAAAACATGGCTTCCAAAGCAGGTATGAAAGAATTTCATTTGTTTAGTCTGGTAAAGAAAAAAATGAAGACAGGCTATGATAACAGGCTTCAAATGCATGAAAGGTTATTGCAAGGAGGATGGTGATCAAATGTTTCCATCTCTGTAATAAACAGAATTAGTTAATTGGTAGCAAGGATCATTTATATGGGATTTTAAGAAGAACTTTCACATCAAAAGGCCAGTTCAATACAGAAGCAAGTTACTTGACAAAGAAGCAGAATTTCCATAAGTAGGTATGTTAAACTGTTGGATGAACTTCTGTCAGATGTTAGGTATAGATTATACTTTGGACAAAATTTCAGGAAGAGAAAATTATCAGGTTTATATCTCAAGCTCACTGATAAAATAATAGTAGTAGTAATAACTACTAAACAAATAATAGATTAACTGTAAATTTCCAAAGAGATTCAGTAATAAATTACTTGGGTGTTTTACTGGATATTACAAAATTTTGTGTCTGACTCATTAATAAGTGATTAGTAAACAACAAAACTAGCATGAATTTTCTTATTTTCTATGTTCCTGCTGCAAACCATTGTCTTAATGATTAGATGAATAATTTTTAACTCATTTGCAAATGCAATAGAAATGTGGATGTTTACTTATATTTACCAAATTAGGCATATTGATGCTAAGTTTGTTTTTCTTAGTCCTTTGGATTGTTTGGGAACTATCTACAATGACTGTATTCAAAATTATTGAATTAAATCGTATATCCCTAACACAAAGCATAAAAAATTGAAATTATCATCTGAAAGACATGTGGGACAACTCCATGGTTTATAAACCAGCCAGTATTATATAATTTCTTCAAGAAGATTTGTGAACCAGAAAATGAAAGTATTGTAATAGCTAATAGACCTCAAAGGAAATTTAGACCTTATGGAGTAAATTAGATTTTCTTTAATAAGATAACAAGTTTGACAGATAAAAGTAATGTGTAGATATACTAAATTTTATAAACTTTCCATTAGTCATCGTATCTTATTGCAGTTAAAAAAAAATCAAAATTATGAAGGAGCAGTAAAACACATTGGCAGAAAGTAGTAAGCAGAAAAAACTGAACTGAACATACAGGAGTTCCATATTAGGCCTGATGCTACTCACTTTTAATCACTGCCCTGGACATAAATATCAATTTCTTACATATCTGTACAAACTAACATAATGGAAAACATTCTGTGGCAAAAGGTGAACTAATGTCACACTTTGACTATAAGTAGGGGTGAAAAAACCAGAAATTTTTGGTTTGTGTCTTTGTGGTAGGGTACTGTAGATGCTAGAGATGATGTGACAAATAAAAAAAAAAAAAAAGAGAGAGAGAGAATTAAGATAATTAAACATTATCAGAGGAGGAACCATGTGCCTTGTGCTGAGCTGAAAGAATTTTTACTTTTCAGAAACATAGGGAGTGACTTTACTTTGGACCTTCAGAGAGTAAAACTAGCTATCTCCACATTTTAGCTGCAGTGAAAAAAAAAGAGAAAGCCAAAACTAAGACTTGCAATAAACCAGAAAAACACACTTTCAATAAAGCATGGAATTGGGACAAAACTGGACTTTGTCTCTCTTTAAATACTCCTGTCAAGATAAGATCATTTTCAAGTGGATATACTTCAGTTGAGTACAAATTAGGCCACAGTCTCTTACAATCTGGTTGAGAAAATACAGCCATACTAGAGAAATTTGTGAAGATGAAGTGATATCCCATTCTAGTTTCATGTTTTTTGCATGTGTGAAGAAAGATAAGAAGATAATTGTCTTTTTGGCAAGTGTAATTACTGAAAAGTTCTATTACTGAATATGTATAAAAAGCTATTGTTCAAATGGTCATGATCAAAGGCACAACAGTTGTGGGAGTGTGGAAACAGTGGTTCATTCCACAGTGTAAAGTGTGTCCAGGGAGTGATTGCACTGATGGAGTTCTCATGATCACTGCAGACAAAGTTAAAGTACAGATAATTGCACAAAACCAGGCCTGCCAGCCCACTGTGCAGCCAGCTTCTTGCACTATCTACTTCAACTCTTCTTTGTCTTGACTTTGTTCTTTGTTTCTGATTTTTATGCTTCTCTTTCTCTTATTGGTCTTTCTAGGAAGCAATATTTAGAGCAGAGTGAAGGCATTATCTTAACATGTCATACAAAACACTGACAACATCAGATCTATTTGCCCTTTTTTGCCCTTCATTAGCTACTTCCACTATTGGCTAAAGTTGCCCTTCTTCCAAAATGTGAAGTCTGATGTCGTGTGGCAACAGCTGCTGAAGTGAGCTACCCCTTCCCTCAGAAAGTCCCTGGATTTTCTGGCCACAGCCAGTGGCAGAGATCTGGCTGACGATCATGCTGAACTGTCCCATTGCTCCCTGTGGAGGCTCCAGGATGGGCACAGCCCCTGTCACCTACCCAGGAAAGCACAGGCTCCTGCAGAGACCCCTGCCAGTGCTCTGACTTCGTGCAGTGCTGGCTTGTGCACTTGCAGGGCAGAGTAAGATTCAGAGTGTGCCTTGTTCAGTCCTACCTAGGTGGCAGGAAATCTGTTGTGGATTTCATGCTCAATAAAAAAAAGACAGGAAATGGCACAAGATTTCTATGTACTGCAATAGTGCTGCCAGCAGTCCTCTGTTTAATTAGGGCCATCCTTGTTACATGGTGCTTGTTTAAAATTGTAATCTGGCTCAAGTTAAGAAAATTCTCCATATTTACATAAAACACAATAATGTTACCAAGAAAATGTTTACAATGTGGACAATCTGTGAGGGCTTGAAACAAACAAAATCACATTTAATTTAATATTTAGAAGCCAATAGCAGCTTACTTCTAGGATTGATTTTGAAGAAAATTTCAACTTCTCCCTAAGGTTTAGACACTGCCCAAAACAAACTGAAACTTTGCCGTGAGATTCTGCATATTGATTTAACTAATTCTTTCCAATACTCCTGTCTTCTTCTTGTGTTCCTCATCTAGTCACATTTAAATTTCTATGTTGCTTTTTTGATATGGTGCCTGTCCTGGCCTAGCTGTTTTTTGCAGTGATCTCCTATTCATAAAACTCCATATATCGTCTTGCTGCACTTAGGACATACCTTCTAAGTCAAGAAACATTGCTCTACAGTGTTGCCACAATCCCTTTTATTCTCATATAATATAGCTCTGAGGTAAAAAAAAAATGCTCAAATAAGGAGCAATTTGAGGTAAAATATTTTCAGTGAAAGTTTTGTGTTTCTAGATGTATCCACTCCCCCCTTTCTGCAGCAATTTGTTGACACAGGTGATCCTGCTACTTCTCAACAACACTGAGCATTTATGTTGGTCATTACAGTGCGTTGCCAATGTTCACATTATGCTTCTCTGGAATACATGGAGTATTTTCTTACAAAGCACAATAGACAGTTACTATGTTTTTTCTCACTAATTTTGTTTACTAAACTAAAATGATGAAGTCTTTTTTGGGTACTATATTCTGTATGGGTAAATCTCAATTTGCTTCTATTTCCTTCCTTGACCTTTTGAGCAAAAAGTGCAGTGTTCCAAAATACTATCATGGTGATATACTTCAAGGATTATGCCATATTGCTATTTGACTCAGATGCCAGCTGCACTGAGTCCCTTTATTATGAGTATTAAGGACACAGCTGCTCAAATCTTTCTTCTGTCTCAGGGCTTGCTACTCAATAATTGTCTTTCTTTCTTTGCCCACCCATAAAGAAGAGGATTCCACCAAGATTTTCCCTGACAGGTCTTGTATGATTTATAAGTTTTAAGATATTCACTGTGATTGTTGCTTCTGCCTGCAGTATTACTGCAGGGGTTTTGTTCAGGTTCCATTTTCTTCGAAATGGAAACCTGTATAATCTTTCCTTTATTTTTTAATAAATCACTCCTTGAATTCTATCTCTTCAGTAAAGAGATAAGCTGAACCTCCTTAAGATACATCTTAAAAGTATGCATAATAATACTTTAATGATGATGCTCATTTATTTATTTTTCTCTGTCATATTCCACCATATCAAAAAAGAGATAAGTAATCATACTGGATCATTAATGTGTATCTTTTATTTTCTGGCATCTAAAACAATGGATTTTTGATAACAGGAGTAGCTGTTGTTAACAATGGTACTTTCCCTATGAACAGCAAACTGATAGCTGCCAAATATATGGAGCAATCAGAACATCTGCCTTAATGATTTTGAGGTCCAAGACTTTGTCAGATGGAGTTGTAAGACTTGTAGAGTTTAGAGATGGGTATTATCTTTGTAGGTTGCTGATTAAGCAAACTTCCTGCCTAAGTTCTAGGAGCAGCAGTAGGGAATAACATGGACACTCCTCCAGAACTAAAGAAATTAAAACAATAGCAGGAAACTACCAATGGTGAAAGCCTCTGTGCTTCTATGTATTATTTATAAGTGTTGGATGTAAATATTATTACATTATATACATAAACATAGACTTAATTTAAGAATATGGCATTTAGAATATGCAGGATACTATATATTTCATGATATATCCATATCTGTAGTGCTACAATTACTGGAAGAATAATTTTACCCTCATCTCTCTGTATTTTAGCTATGCTGAATCTTTGCCATGCTTGCAGCATCCAAGCAGTAACACAATAGTAATGAACTTTGTCTATTTTTGCTTTTACACTGTGTATATTAAAATGATGATATAGAGTTTCAGAAGAAGAAACTGTAAGTGGCTGAGCTGTCCCCAGTGTAAACAGAAGGCTCTATATAATGAAGGGTCAGTCTGCTATTTGATCAACTACCACACTTTGTTTAAAATTAATAGAAGAAAACAAACATGAGATAAATTCTACAAATTATTAAGCTGCCATCAGATCAAAAACCTACATTAGATATGAAAATTTTGTGGAAGAAATTCTCTATTGCGAGTGTCATGAGGTGCTGGAACAGGTTACCCAGGGAAGTTGTGGATGACCCATCTCTAGAAGTGAGAGCTGAATAGGGCATTGAGCAATCTGGTTTAGTGGGAGGTGCTCATTCTCATTTCTCATAACAGGGAGGGTAGGAACTAGCTGATCTTTAAGATCCCATCCAACCCAAACAATTTTATGATTCTGTGATTCTATTTACAGGTTAATTAATAGTGCTGTTAAAGCTGAAATAAGTAAATTTTCTTGAACAATATCCATAAGTCAACTCATAGTAGGAGGACATGCATTTTGAGGAGTCAGTTAATGAAGGATTTTATTCATTGTGGCATTATCCTTGCAAGAACCACTGAAAAATACAGTAATTATTTATGAAAATAGTTTTTTGCTTTTCATACGAGCTACTGAGTGTTGAAAGGAAGTGGATACTGACCTTTTCATGTTGTAACTGCTTATGTCAGTATTGCCTAATGCAATCAGTGTGCAGTGGAAGCTTGAGTCAGACCCCAATTGCATCTGTCTACAAAGGTGAGTGAGACAGGACAAAAACCTTGCCGACATTTCCTGGAAGTGTATGTTCTGTGGAAAAACCCTATTCGTCAGCTGCTTTTAATCACTCTGATTTCTTTTACTTAGAATGATTTTAAATACTAATGTTTCTTTCTGTTGCAACACACTTGTGTGAAGTAATCGGGCAACTGTATGGCTCTGGATAATTTTAAGACGATCTCTACATATTACTGGCTCGAGTTTGAGCTTGTTGGTAGTAACTGAAAGTTATGCTTGCAGCTAATTGTCTTGTGTTTTAGAGAGATTCAGTAGATGGTTAGTTGGATCATACAAAATATTGCTATAAGGAACTTTGAAGAGATCTGCTCCATGGTTGCTAAACCATTGTAAACCATTCCTGATAGCTCTTACATGCCTAAAACTCAGTAAGTTGTGTAATTATCCAAATCAGTTAACTTTAGGGCTCTTAGTGCTAATAAGGTTTTTCCAAATAATTTGACTTCAGTTTCCTTTAATTCAGTTTGATAATTTTATCAATGGTTAAAATAGGGATATTTTACTTATCAACCTACCAAAACTGCCAGGTCAACTTCAAAAGTATCAAAACTCAATGCAACCACTTATGACTGGTCTCAACATATTTGAAGATGTAATTTAATGTTTCCTCAGTAGTTTTGAGGTTCTACCTCAAAATCAGATGATGTTATATGTGCATGGTGAAATGGAAATTCTTTCATATGATGATCATGAGAATTGTGGTTTTTGAGAAGATCTCATTCTTTAGGATTATAAATTTCTTTCTAGTATCTTATCTAAACCTATCCTCCTTAAACTTAATTCAACTTTTTACAATTCCTCCTGGTGAAAAGTTTCTCTCCAGCCTTCTTGCAAGTCCGCTTCAGGTACTGGAAAGCAGCAGTGATGTCTCCCTGGAGCTTCCTCTTCTCCAGGCTGAACAACCTCAGCTCTCTCACCCTGTCATCACAAGAAGGTGTTTCATCTTTGTGCTCAATTTAGTGGCTATCCTCTGGACTTGTTCCAACACATCCACATATTTCTTTTGCTGTAGACTCCAGATCTTGACAGAGTACTCCAGGTGGGGTCTCATGAGAGCAGTGTAAATGGGGAGAATCACCTTCCTTGACCGGCTGGTAAAGCTTCTCAATGAAGCCCAGGGTGTGGCTGGCTTTCTGGGTTGCAAGCAGGTGTTGTCCTGTCATGTTAAGCTTTTTGACTGCAAACATGGCCAAGTGTGTTTCTCCTGGGCTAGTCTTGATGCATTCTCTGCCCTGACTGTACTTGTGCTTGGGATTGCCCTGACCCATGTGAAGGACCTGGCACCTGGCCTTGCTGAGCTCCCTGGGGTTTGCATGGTCCCACCTCTCAAGCCTGTCCAGATCCCTGTGGATGCCATCCCTTCCTCCCCTGTGCTGACTGCCCCACCCAGCTCAGTGTCTGAGCTCAGACTTGCTGGGGCTGCCTCGATGCCACTGTCCATGTCACTGACAAAGGTGTGGAACAGTATCAGCCTCAGGACCAACCCTGGAGGGGTACCACTTGTCACTGGTCTCCATGTGGACAATGAGTTATTGACCACAACCCTGTGTGTGTGGCCATCCAGCCAGTTCTTTATCCACTGAGTGGTCCATCCATCAACTCCACATCTGCCCAATATAGAAACAAGGATGGCAAGTGAGACAGCAGCAAATTCTTAAGTCCAGGTATAAAGTGGGAATTGCTCTGCCCTTGTCCACCAAAACTGTAGCACCTCCTCATAAAAGACTATCAAATTTTCCAGGCATAATTTGCCCTTAGTAAAGCCATGTTGGTTGTCACCAATCACCTCTTTGTTTTCCATGTGCCTTAGCATAGTTTCCAGGAGAATCTGCTCCATGGTTTTTCCTGGCTGAGGAGAGACTGACTGGTCTGCAGTTCCACAGGGCTTCTGCCTTCCCCCTTTTTAAAATGGGGGTTATAGTTCCCTTTTTTCAGTCATCAGGGACATAATTTGATGACCACAATTTTTCAAAAATTATGTATAGTGGCTTAGCAGCTTCTTCTGCCACCTCCCTCAGGACCCACAGATGAATTTTATTGGATCCCATGGATCTGTGCACATTCAGGCTCCTTAGATGGTCTCAGACTCGATCCTCTCCTACAGTGGGTTTAGAGTCTTCATTCTCCCGGTTCCTGCATTTGCCTTTCTCAAATTTGAGGGACAGCTAATGGTTTTTTTAACTCTTTAACCCCTATGACTTACACACTGACAAGCCCATCCACGGGAAAAATGACAGACACTGTGATGAAAGATCCTGCGCACACTGATTTCACAATCCACAGTTTTTAAATGAGCTAAAAGCAGACAGTTCAACCTCAGAGCAGGATGAAGAGAATTTTAAACATTTACCTTTAAATATAACTTGATCAAAACAGGTGTTAGGTCTACATTTTCCTGGAAAATAAACCTATATGTGTTTTAAATTATGATGGCCTACCAGGAAACTTAACAGTATCATAATCTACTAACACCACTTAAAGTAAATAAATTCAAACAATGCATATCTATTCAGAAAACTACTAAGCTTACAGACATATCTGAAGAAGCCACATGGTGAGCCTCTCAAAATACTGCATCAACTGTTGACCACAGAAACTTGTTCTAAAAACACTATAATGCAAAAAAAAAAAAATCATCACATGAAATGAGTTGTTAACCTAAAAACTTCAAACCAACTGGAAAAAGCAGGAAAGCCATTTTTCCTCTTTCAGTATCTTAACAGCAAATGTAGGCACAAAAGGATAAGATACTTTTGTTCTAAAATTCTGAAGGACATAGTGATCAGGAAAAGTCAGTTCTGCTAATAACTGCTGATAACAGTTATTTTGCTTAGTACACTCTGGAGCTACAGATGCAAAACATGTTTTGAGAAACCCTTTGTTTTCTTATAAAACAGCACACTGAATATTCACACGTTATAATATAAAATGCTGTTACATTGGAATTTAAATCAATTTTTTAACAACATGAGCTTGATACTAATAGGAAAAATAGAGTATAACTCATTATTCTCTGAACAAGCATAACAAATAAACCTCTATATAAATCTTGAGGTATAAAATGCCCAGATAGATTAAAAAAGCTGCAAAACAGGTATTCTTTTACCAATTAATGTATTGTACCTCATAAAAGAAACAGAATTTCTACAGAAAAAGCTTTAAGTTACAAACACAAAACAAGGTTTAGTTTCTTTATCTTTACACATGGGTCACTTCTTTAATTTCAACTACATGATTGCATCCAATTTGCTAATGCTCACTTAAGGAAAGGTCAGGCTACCAGTATCACTAGAACTAAGTGTTGGTTATATTACCAGACATAGTGTTGCTTTCAGGCATGTCCTTTCCCATTCTTTTTTCACTGACAAAGGAAAAACAGCCAAGCTATGGTTTAAAGAGAGTTGTTGAACAGGTCTTGGAGCAAGCCTCCTTCTTCAGCTCGTTGTCTGCATGACCACAAAGTCTATTTGGACTGCAAGGGTCTACTTCGAGAGATTATTTTGCATCACATGTTTCAGCGAGTAAGACATCATGAGACAATGATTGCCTTTGTGCTCCTTTGTGTTGCTCAAGAACAAGCTGTCTCTGGTGTGGTAAGCAACTAGGTGAGCAAAATGGATGGGCAGGGTAGGAGGATCCATGCACTGAACTCTAGAGAAACATAGAGCTCTCACTGAAAAGAGAGTAGCCAGATCAAAATATTTTACATTTGTCAGATTTAGGTGGTTTCAATCTGAAGTGGTTTCAATCTATATTGTACAGAATACACACCTGTCAGAAAATCAGAAGATTCTCTCTACTACTTCAGAGCATTAGTTCACCTTCTCCAATCTTGCCTTTCAAACTATGACTGGAACTAGATGTTAAACACACATCTACTTAAATAAGATTAACAAAACATGTTTAGGAAGAAAGTAAATATGTTTCTGGACTGTTATGGAATCAGCTACACCCCCAAAATGCAGAATATAGTTATAATCCCTGTACTACTGTAGTCCTGGAAGTAAAAGAATGCAGAACACAGTGCAGGTAATACCATGATCCACAGACATGAGAAGGCAAGAGAACAAAATAAGCACAAAACTTCACTTTCATACTTTCTTCGCACTCAAAGAAGATGACCGTGACCCTGACATGTACCTGCACATGTAATATATTAAATGTCTGAAAAAGCTATTTAATCATATATTTTAGAAAACATTATAAACTCAGACTCATTGCAGCACCATAATCCTGCTGCTTCAGATCAACTTGTAATGGTTACATATCCTGCTTTTCTTTACTATCTATGCTGCAAATTTTACTAACAATACTTTTGTATCTTAGTCAAAACTGCAAGGCAAAACATAGCATGAGAAATCAGTAAGAAATCAGTGAAAAATCAGGCTCCAAACACTACTAAACACATTTATGTTTTGATATCTCTTAGTTGGCATTTTTTAATTGAAAATGCCCCCTACAAGCACCAAATTATGAAAAAATTCCCCAGGTTTAAATTATTATTACAGAAAAATCAAGATCTCTAGCCTCTGTGATATAAACCCAAAGCTTCTTTCTCCCTTTTTATGCCTTTTGAGACCTGTTTTGTTATGGATTAGCCTCTGACAGAAAAATCTGAACTGACCACGCCATTCTCTCAATACACGAAGCTTCCTTTGAACATGAGACCATTCTCTTGCCCAGTTTCTTAATTCACAGCTAGAGTCCAAAAAGTTGCATTTCATATTTTAGACAATCATAGAATCATTTTGATTCAAGAAAACGATCAAGTACATCCATTAACCCAGCACTGCCAAGTCCACCGCTAAGCCATGTTCCTAAGTGCCACATCTACTTGCCTTTTAAACACCCTCAGGGACAACAAATCCACCACTTTCCCAGGCAACCTGTTCCAGTGCTTGACAACTTTTTCTGACCATAATGTTTTCCTAATATCCAATCTAAACCTTTCCTGGTGCAACTTGCAGCAATTTCCTTGTACATTGCTTATTACCTGGAAGAAAAGACTGACCCTCACCTCACCTCACCTCACCGCCTCCTTTCAGGCAGCTGTGGAGAGTGATAAGGTCACCCCTGAGCCTCCTTTTCTCTAGGATAAACACCCCCAGCCCCCTCAGCTGCTCCTCACAGCACTGGTGCTCCAAACCCTCCACTCCCAAAAGACAAGTCATGCAGTCCATTACAAGTGAGAAGGCAAGTGACACTTCCCCAGTTTAAGCACGAGTGTATGAAGATGATATTCATTATGGATATGTACACAAACACATCACAAAAATATTTTTCCTCAGAAGGCAGAAATTGCCAACGTTGAAGAAACCTAGGGGCAGTGCATTTAAATCTGATACATCACTTCAAGGAAATTTGAGTGAATAAAAATTAAGCAGAAAGAAATTAAGTAAGAGCTTTTCCTTCCTTCGATGATTGTATACATTTGCAAACATTTTCAGAACTGACTCTTAACCATTACACACATAAGGAAAACCACCAAGCATCTAGATCGCATTCTTTACAAAATGAGACAAAGGCAATGAGCTAAATAGAAAGTTTCAATTCTTACTATCTCGTGGACTTGAAAGAAAGAAACCAAAAGGATCTTTTCAGCCCGAAGAGATGCAGAAGCATATCACATCCCAAGTCTGGGATGAAAGCTTGGACAGATGTGAATCCAAGCAAGTTTCACTGATAGAGATCCACGCGAATAACAGTCCGGGGAACAGTTTCACACGCCCTTACACTTCATATAAATGAGCGTGAGCAGAGAGACCTCTACTGAAAACATATCTGGTACTTACCTCAGCTGCAGAACGGGCGTTTGGTTTAGCAGGGGCCTGCCTGTGCCTCCCAGCGACCGCGAAGGGACGGACAAAATAGGAAGTTGCCCGGCTGAGCACAAGTAACGCTTTTTCGTCAGGTTCTAAGGCCAGAACCCCCCACCCCCGTCGCTGGGACTAGCGCTGTCGGACTCGGGCCGCCTCAGCCGCCCCGCACGGCGCCGGCCGCCCGCGGGCGATGCTCTGCCCTGCCCGGAGCCCCGACAGGCGCCCGCCCGCGGAGCTACCCCGCCCGGCCCCGCCGCACTCCGACCGTCCCTCCGGCCCCTCCGCACCCCGACCGGCCCCGCCCGGCCTTCCCTGCGGCCACCCCAGCTCCAGGATGGGGCGGAGCGGGGACGCAGCCCCGCCGCCCCACAGGCTGAGGGCCGTCCGCACCAGGGCCCTTGCCGCCCTTTGAAAGGGCGGGAATCAGCCGGCCGTGCGGGGATCAGTCACTCACCCGGCCCTGCGGGGATCAATCACTCACCCGGCCGTGCGGGGATCAGTCACTCACCCGGCCGTGCGGGGATCAGTCACTCACCCGGCCGTGCGGGGATCAATCACTCCCCCGGCCGTGCGGGGATCAGTCACTCACCCGGCCGTGCGGGGATCAGTCACTCACCCGGCCGTGCGGGGATCAGTCACACACCCGGCCGTGCGGGGATCAATCATTCACCCGGCCGTGAGGGGATCAATCACTCACTCGGCCGT
>JAOTQP010001179.1:14239127-14253793 GCA_026413545.1 Cichladusa arquata
AATTTCACACTCCATTATATTCCTAGTGGGGCAACTGTGAGGAGGTCATGAAGAGAAAAGTTAGTACATTTACATTATATCCAGAACAACTGGCTTGATTACAGCTCGTTAAACTATTTATTTGTAGCAAATACAGCAGAATTGTTCCAAATTATTATCAGGCTGATAATAACATCACTAATGATTTTGGATTCTTTCCCACTGAGTGTGTACTTGAAAGTTGAAAAAAATGTATAATTTTTGTTGACACTTTTGCATATTCTCTCCTCTACAGTATTTCTTTCAGGACAAGTTTAATCTTGATCTGTTAACCCTTCAGTAATAGAGACCTAATTTGATACTACTCTCTGTAGTCCTCCAAGAGTTACCTGCTGGTTACAAGCACAGTTATAATCTAGATTTTGTCTAGATTGCAGATTATTTGCTGCTATTTACAGGTTTTCCCATGAGAAGAATCTAATTGGACAGAAATCTTTTGAAGGCAATAGGAATCTTTCATTGGTTTTAGTGATATAGACAAACTTCAAAGGTCAGCAGGAGAGCATCTACTCATCTGACATGGATCTGCAAGAAGGTCTAAGAAATTTCTAGAACTTTGAAATAATTTGAATAAAAATAAGCGAAATGCATTTGATGTAAGGGTGAAAATATTAATTTGATTATTCTTGAAGCATTATTAAATTCAGCAAGAATATACTAAAAAAGGAAATTGAAACATACAGTATGAAGCTTAAAACTAGTGTTTCCCCCTTTCCCCTTCCCTTTCTTTTTCTTTTTTTTTTTAAATTTCTTATTTTATTCCCATCAGTGTTAATTTTTAATTTGAGCTTTTTTCTTTTCTCTATGACTGAAACAAAAAAGGCATTTCAACATGCTTCCTTGCATGCTTCCTCTATCTGATTTTATACCATTGCTTGGTCCTAGGTATTCCCATGCCTTAAGACTTCATTACAAGAAGATAAGGTAAATAATTTCCATGATATATTCTGACTTGTAATTATTCTTGAAAATAAGCAGTACAAAAAAAAAAAAAAACGTTATTGGGACAAAAGTGTTAGGAGTTATTTATTCTGGTTTCATGCTTCTTAGGAACTTGAAAATGAAAAGAAATTAATTAAAAATACCAAAATGCCCTGGCCTCTATTACAGTTTTAAACCAAATAGCACACTGTTATTTTACAGCCATAACTCTGCAAAAACCCAACAATTACAACTAATCCCCATTGACCACATCTACTGTAAAAGCACAGCTTTCAATGCCCAAGCCATTTCTAATTAATTATAATTAGAAAGATTTCAAATTTCAACTTTTGATGTGCCCTGTAGCTATGCATGTGCTGTCTTTATAGGTCCCAAAGGCTTTTAACATATTACTAATAGAACCCAAATGAATTTACCTTAAATAAACTGTATTTTTATAGTTTATAAAAGTGATCATTATGCATATTACAAGGCAACAGAAACCTGACTGTTTGTCTTCTTTCTTTGCACAGAGGGTCTGTAAAATTACAACTGAAAATTGCACTGCCTTGATTAGGTATGCTAATTAAAAATGTCATATGTTTTATAAAAATGCTGATAATATGAAGCAAAAAAAAAAAAGAAAAATATCCTAGAAACTAGATGAAGTTGTGTCAAGCAGTTCTTAGGAAAGACTCTTTGACAGAATATCTGATCTGTTGTCAAGGCAGAAAGGCAGTGATGCAGACAGAGTCTACAACAAGAAACACTTGATTCTGGGACCAAGTTCAACTTCTTTGCAGTGTGAGGCAGTGGTCATTTTTCTGTAGTTGTATCATTTGTTCTTGTAACTCTCTTAAGGAGTTCTTATAAACACATTTAAAACATCTCTAACACTAGTTGCAGTCCTCTCTATGTAGAAGAACAGCACCTACACCCTTCAGAGATTATCTCGCAGCAATCCACAAACAATTCCTCCCTCCTCTGAGTTTTCTTCTGCTTGCAAAAATATTGTAGATGAAGAGTGAGATCAGCTGGATAGAATGTGATGACGACTGAGAGCTTGTGAAATCTTTTGGTTTCCCAAGGGGTGACAAGCAGCTGCTGGACCCATGAAGGAAGCTGCAGCTCTTGACAGGTAACTGCAGAACACAGGGTTTGGGGCGACTGCAGATGAGACTAAACTGGCTTCTCAGAACTTTGCCTTTTGTGCCCTGAAAAGGAATTTCTCTGAAGGAGTGTCTTTGACTCCCACTGGCTTGAGTCAAAAAAAGTTGGTGTTCAGGCATAGTGTGGAAGTTATGGTAGTTCAAAAAGCTGTTTTGAGCAGGTAGCTTGAAAAAAAAAGTGGTTTGAAGCAAATATATTTCTTGGATGTAGTCATGGAAGAGTGAAGTGCTAAGGTATATGAGGCCACTGCCTCTGTTTCTACGCTGTTTCACACAATTACACCTGTGCAAAGCTAGTGGGAAATATTCACAAATGACAAATTATACAGCTATTCCTATATTTATCAGTATTTACTGATAACAGAAAAAGGAAGATGATGGATTAATAGATTAAAAAACATTGGAAGCAATGAAGATGGCAAGCAAGTCTTGCCTTTAAAAGCATTTTCAATTAACCAAAGTAGTTCCACTGAAAGGCAATCTTACAGACTGTGCTTGACATTGAAAGGCAGCTTAAGATACAAATCACACAACTGACAGTGCCGCAGTTACGGGCAGAAATCTCAAATAACAACCTACCTGAACCAAAACCTGAGCTTTGCCTTAAAAATAAAATTTTGTTTGAAGTTAAACTAGTTCTGTGGCTTTTATTAACACTTCATATTTTTTGGGAGTGCCATTGCTCCTACTCTATATCAGAAGTTAATGTACTGAAAGACCACAAACTGCTAATGTGTCATATTTAGATCAACTATAGCCAAAATATTAATGTCCCATTAACTTTTCTGTCTAGTGCCCACGTCTAATTTGGATAAGCCTGAGAAATGTATCAAAACTTCTGGGAGATTATGGTAACACAACCTCTGAGCCTTCCTCCATCAGCATAGGACACGCATAAAAATCACATAAAATAAAATCATAGAAGTCACACTAATTATTAGAGCCCATTTTCAGATCCACAAAGTCTGTAACAAATTTCTTTTCATCTTCTACTGGTTTTATGGCTTTAATTTCAGAGCAGAGCACAGATGCCTCAATCAACTGTTTTCCGTAGACCAAGCAAATCAAAGAGTGGCACCTGGGATGAGAGAACCTCTTAGTGATTTTAGTGAGAGCTGTTGGTTAGCAAAGGAGGAGTTTAGGTTTAGCTACAAAATTGTCAGGAATCAATTTAGCTAGTATACATCCTGATATGTAACAGAAACAATTACTTCAGGATCACAATTCGCCTACATTTTTCTCTGGTCAGTGAAGACGGGAATCTTCAAAGGACAGTTCTAAACACCACTCCCTCTGTTAAGTTTCCAAAGCTAGATGGGTTAAACTGAGGCAGAAGAAGGGATGGAAGTGGCTTCGAGGACAAATCTATGTTGCCAGTTATGATGAGTTCAGATGTTTCCTCAAGGACACCATGTCTGTCACTTTCATCACTAACACACAAGCATGTAATCAGATTTAGCCAAAGTGCTAGGGAATATAAACATGTTTGCTTCCTTCAGAGGGATTTAATTCATACTGTTGAGATGGGATGGCTACATATAGAGCCAACTGTACCTGGTTCTGTTAATCAGAGCTCAGATTTCTTGAGCTCTGTGTTTTGAGCCAAGATGGGAAGACATACAAACAGCTGCATGAATGTTGATGGAAAATGTTGGCATCTCAGCCTGCTTGACCCCAACACTGCAGGATTTGGTAACTTTTAAATTAGACACAGACAGTGTAGGAATACATTATCTGATCTGGTTTAGGGACAGAGAAGCTATAAGTGACAACTCATGCTAACCAAGGAAGAGTAGTGACTCCTATGCCAAGAGAAAAAATGGAAAACAAAACACCACCATCTCAGTATAGTACATATGATTAGATGCAGGGTTTTAGTTATCTGATTAGATCTCTTGACAAAGATAGCTAAGGAGTTTCAGCCCTCCCTTCCCCCCACTTCTTTTTCTTGCCTCTGTGCTGAAGTTCACCAACCCTTCAAATGTAACTGTTTGTGGAGCAGCACTATAAACAAAATCACTGGAATGATCTGGCTTGGAAAAAACTCTCAATAGAAAACAAATCAACCTAAAACCCTAAGGACTAAACAATCCAAGTTTTTGCAGTCAGTTTTAGTAGTATATATTTTCTAGACCTTCTAGTGCTCTCTTTTTGGTCCCTTTCCAGTTGGCTAGTTTTTTTGAACTAAGGTGCCCAAGACTGGACCAATTTCTGACTAAGGCCTGATGGGTACTGACTTGAGCAGAATGACTACTTCATGTGTTTATAAGGAAACCTGGATCCTATTCCAAATCCTAATCGAAACTTGGCAGTCCATGTATGTTTCCATTTTGTAGACAGGACCAGGCACTCAGGATTTCTGCCAAATCTTAAATTTCCATGTCTCCACAGAAACATGCAGGAGAATGGAAAGCTTATAAGTGAGTAGTACAGCTCAGTACATTTTCTGAAGGCTGTGTGGATCTGCCTATTTCAACCTGGGTGATATTCCAAGTTATCTTTCACATTTATGATTACTATATTCACCTCCTGCATTTTACCACCTGTATAAGATTCAGAGTGAATAAGTTTAACTGGAAGAAACTAGATAGAGGTAAGGCTATTCTATTTAATGTCCATCCTAACAGACTAGGGAGGCATAACAGAAGAAAGAAACAGAAGAACTGCAGAAGAAACTGTCCAAATGCATGGTGACTGACAGAAGCATCTGTACATCACCTGCAATCTGACCTTTCCCTCCTGGGGAAGGGAGGAGCTTCTAGCTGGGTGGAATGTATTGACAAAAGAACTAATGGGCTGAAATTAGCTAACAGATACAATACCCATATTTGCAAATGGGGTGCAAATGACAATTAAATGGCACCAAACAGTATTTAGGCATTGACAGTACCAGCAGATGGAAGTGAGCTAGGATGCTAAAGCAGTCAGAGTATGTACAAACAGATGAAAAAACTTTTATGAGGCATTGTTTAGATGTTGTGGGGCAGGAAACCCAGTGTGCTGCAGATGTCCTCTGCAATTTGTCTACCAACTATCTTTATACAAATGACAAGCTGCTGAGACTGTCTGACACATACTGTGGCTTTTGTTCTAGCTAAGGCTGCTAGAACAACAGCTAAGTGGGACAGCAGCTCTCTTTCATCAGTTTTGTTTCATTTTGGACCTCATTTGTTCTTATGATGGATCTTGACTCCCCTTTATGCAAGAAAACAGGACTGGAAAAATATGGAATGTTATTTTCTCATCTGAAACACTTATCTTCTTGTGGAAAGTAGAAGACGTTCTAGGAGCCATAACTACCTGCATAGCTATCACAGAGATTGGCATTGTGCACTGCACTGCCTGTGGCAGGTAGGATCTTCTCCTGAGTCTCTATGTGCATAATTACTTAATAATGGGGTAAAATAGAAAAAAAATCACAAAATTCTACAGGCACCTCTTTAAAATACCATGACTAAGAACAGTTTCTAGCAGTATTTTGTTACTGCTATGTTTCTCTGGGGGAAAAAAAAAGGGATGTTTTTAGTGTTTTCCCTGCAAATCAGAAAGTTGCCAAACACACTAATCCACAACATCAATTAGTTGTTGGTTCTAGTGGTTTATGTCTGTCTTTGCCTCACACGGCTAAAAGGAATCCATGGTATTTTAAAATATGGGATCCACATGTTTATAATGAAAGATTACCCCTGGACAGCTATAATGATCATTCTTTTTTACATAATTATATTTGGTGGTAGTTACTCATCAACACTTTCAGCAGTTTTCTTCTGCAATGCCACAAATATTCCTAATGTTACTTGATCATTATAATCTCTTTTGCAAGAAAACTTTATAAGGACTCTGGGAACAGAATGAACATCTGAGAAGTGTAGATTAGGGCAGCTGTATGGTATAGGTAATCAGTATTAAGGAAATCAATGCAAACAGCATTTCACTGTATCTAAAAATTCCTTAATTTTTTTTATATTTAATTCCTCACATCTGTTTTTTGTCCCTTCTGGCTTTCTTTTCTCCAGAAATACTTTTTCTTAACCAGTCTGGATATGATCAAATAAAAGCCGGGCCTCTGACCTTAATACTTGTATTTATACAGTTTGGGACAATGTTGCATATGATTCAATGGGTAATTTTGAGTAGCTCATAACCTGTTTGGAACTTTGAAAAAAAACCTACTGCCTAAACTTTTTCAGACAAAATATTTTTGTTATAAAAATTGTTGTTCAGCAGTCTTGGGGTAAAGGAAGAGAAATTAATTGCATGTTGCAACTATATGAGAAGATATTAAGGCCAGCAGTTTAGCAGCTGAAAAGAACCTGATGACCTCTGATCACCAGTTTACTGTTTTATCCATTAATTACTTCTTTAAAATTCGAAATGACAACCAATCAAAAAGTCACCATTCAATAACTATTATTCTTGTTACAATGCTATGTGACGCACTTCTCAGTACGTAATGCTTGATTTATTCTTTGTCTTACCTATTCTGTGCACTGTACATTTCTTTCTTCATCAAAGGTATGCAGTAAAAGCACATAACAAGGTTTGTACTCTAGCAAACATATGTAAACTATGGCCTGCTACGGTGCAAGCACCTGATATATGTCTTTCACAGTGTTTTCATCTTTAATACTTGACTGTCTCTAACCTAGTTAGACCTGGTATCTTCAGACTGCTAGTACAAACAGTTCTTTTTAAACTTTGATGAGCACTGATAAGTGCTGTCCTCTTAAGCATTCATTCAACACCTCATAAAAAAGCAGGATTACAAAATCGTCAATCTTGCAAAGCAACTTAAAAGGCTGATCTGAAGAGCACAATCACTTCACACCCTTCTGCTTTCATTATCTTCAAGTCTTCTTCTATATTGTTTCCATCTTCCCTGCTGACATCCTCAGATAGCAGCTAACAAGCATGTTTTGCACACAGGATTATGTGATCTAATTGCACGTGCTTGCAACTCATGTCTCGTCCTTTTAGAAAAACTAGGATTCCCTAGCCTGGTTGCTGAAATTTTTTGGGGTTCCTTTTCATTGAACTGTGTAAGTGTGAGCACAAATGTTCACAAAACTATGCTAAGGACACTGAAAAGACAATCCACAAAATTTGGCACATTATTTCCAGTTTTTCTGATCAATGTTCTGTAATTTAACAGCACAAATCTCACTCAGCCAACCAGCCCCAAGCAACCACTCATCTGGCAGTGAGTGCCACACTACTGATTTGTGCTGTCACACCAGCAGAATCCATGCAGGCAAAGAATATCCCATTTTCTCTCCATATTTCTGTGTCAGGTTGAGATACATTTGCTTACACCACTGTCTAACACTGCAAAGAGAACCTGTCCCTAGGCCATTTGATGAAAACTGTCAATCACATTCACACCTTCTAGGGCTGCCTGGTGTGTCCCTGAGAGGGCTTGGCTCCATTTTCCTCAGAATGCTACCTACAGAGACTTTGCCTGCATGCCAGATACACCTGTGGATTTTCTGTTCTGAGTGTCTGACACACTGTGTGGCAGCCCAACAGTTTGCTGTTTGTATAGTCTGATGGCAAGATCATGTAGGGGCTGCTTTGCAAGACCTGGCATCAAACTGCTAAAACCCAGAGGAACTAAGACTGGCTTGGTCTTGCTTATATGGTCCCAGGAGTGAATTATGTTGAAAATTTTATGGAAGTTGACCCCAGCAGAAAATAATTCATGCCAAATAAAACTAAGTGTGAACTACCATGTGCAGTGTAAAACAGGAGTACTGGATCAACAGTCATCTTGGGAAGTATGTTATTACTGTAGACCTGCAGACAGCTTTGGAGATGAGCAGCTGAAGAACACAGCTTCCATATAATGGGATTTTTCCATGTGAATGCAGAAACACTGGAGAATGTCAGATCAATGGTGAGCATGCCACTTGTACAGACATTAAATGTAAAACTATCTACAGTTGCTTGTGCATGACCAACTCAATTGTATTCCAGGTTCCATAATTTTTTCTATTTTTCTACATGTTGTGTAGCTGGTGTATAGAAGACAATAAATAAACAAGTTATGGGTTAAAAATAGGGGAAAGTAAGTAATAATTTTTCCTAGGAAAGTAAGCAACAAAGTCCTGGCATTTTCTGTCCTCAGCGTATTCATTAATGATTTACAGTAATGCCATGAAAAACCCTGCCGATTATGCCAAATTATTCAGGGTACTAAATCTGAAGGAATTGGGAATAACTGGAAAAGACTCTCAGAACCCAAGCTGAAAGGCACTAAAATACGAGGAAAAATTCAGTGTAGGTGACTGTTGTATAAAGTGATGCACACAGGAAAAACAACATGGGTTATGAACATGGTTATAAACATGGAATGTGTTATAGAACGGCTTATGGTTGAGCTGCTGGTTCTTGGTCTTATAATAGATACTGAAAAAATCAGGAATGTTTAGGAAATGAAAAATACAGCCACAATTTTTAAACCCATTCGTGATTATATTTTGAATGCAAATGCTACCCTTGTCTCTTGTCTCATAAAATATAGAACAGAACTGGAAAAACTACAAGAAAGACCAATATATATGATCTGAAATAACAATTAACTAATATGTGAGGAATAACTAAACCACCGGGTTTTACAGGGTGGAACAGAAATGACTTCAGTAACAAAAATCTGTAAAAAAACTGTAGGTAACTCTGAGAAAATGAAAAAGGAGATACTGTGCACTGATTCTTAAATGAAATTATGGGCCAGAAAAAAACAATTTAATGTTTAAAACAAAAGAAGTTATTTTTTCACACTTGTTAGACTACAGCACTCATTGTTAGGATGTCAGTTTGCCTGAACTGAAAAGCAGTCAGAGCAATTAATTCAGAAAATATGTTCCTATGACAAGTAAATCAATGCCATCATTAGTCTCTGAGTTGCACACTAGGGAAGCATGACAGGCAGTTACCATTGTATACTTGTTCTTCTTCTCTTGGGGCTTCTCTACTGCTACTGTCAGAGACAGGAAACCAGATTGACCTTTAGTCTGAAGCAGTGGAGTCACCCTTTAATTCTTACATATACATCCCCCCATATAGAGAAATGAAAAAAAGCAGAGAAGTAGTCAGCAGAGACCTGTCAAGAGCAAATTCCATTAAATCTAATCTGATTTTATAGCAGTGTAACAGGTCACGTCATGAAAAGGGCTATGCAGTTAGGCTTTTGACACAACCACATTACATAATCATAAATACCCTAGTTTAATATAAATTTATTTTAAGTAGCATGAAAAACAGGCTAAAAAACTGTATTTAGACAACTGTTGCCAATGATTCTCTGCAGAAATGGAATGAAGTGTTGAGGAAATGCAAATACAGGATGAAGAAGAACAAGACAACTATTCTGCAGAAAAGTTCCTGAGTGACTACTGGTGTACAATGTGGGCTTGAGAGAGCAACATGAAAAGCTAATAGCTTCCTAACTTATCTAAACACATTGAAAATGCAAATATAATCCAGCACTTGGAAGGATTCATCTAAGTTCTACGCTTATTTCAAAGTATGTCTAAGGAGGGCACTCAGCATAGTGATAGGCATAGAAAAACAAGACTTGTAATTGAAAGTTAAATGAAGTTATCCTGTTTATCTCAGGAAAAGTAGAGTTGGGAGGAAAAAAATGTAACAGTAACTATCAAATACTTAAAAATTTCTGGGAAGAGGAGGGAATATTCCATACAAGAGACAATGGAAATAATGGGCTCAACTACACAGAAGAGTAAGAGAGGATGTTAAGAATAATACGATTTTAATAAGGGTGATAAAAACTCTCTTTATTCATTAAAGATGCTTTGGAGTGTGTGCAGACTTTAAGAGCAGGTGATAAAAGTGTCCAGCTGAGTTGATGATAGATATGTTGTGGGACATGGAGATGTACCACATGATCTCTTGAGAATGCTTCCAAGCCCATAAAACTGTGTTTTTACACACAGGAAGTCAATCAATTATTTCTGAGTATGTTGGACTGACTACAATACAGAGTAGTATTTTTTACATTATTTAAACTTCAATGTAGTTACAGTGTGCATGGTGTGCTGTTGATTTTTGGCTACAAAGGAACCAGTCACAACTACTGTATGATATTTCTGATTAGCACTGGAATTCCAGAAGTGCAAAGAAACATTAAAAGCCCCAGGCAGCAGCAGAAGATGGTTCAGATATGTGATATTCCTAGGCAATAGAGGAGTGTGATCATTTTCATTATGCTCACAAAAAATTCAACCATAATTGTTTAGCATTGAATTGTCTTTACATATACTTTGGATACTTGCCTCTAAATGGTAAGATTTATGTACCTCCTCCCCATGTTCTTCATTTGCTTGTTTTGTGCTTACAATCTGATCAAATGTAACATTAACCATATTTCCTTCCTGCCTTATTAGAAACCATCAAACACTGCAGTCAGTGCTGTTCATACATGAGACATTGATTTCTGTAAACAAGTAATAATCAATGACTGTACTAGTCATCTTAGACTGAAATGTGAAGAGACTTCTACTTAAAAACAAATTTTAAAATATGTTTGAATTCTGGTAAATCCTACAGAACCTGTTTTTCAGTACATGAAAACCGGACTCCCAATTGCAGCTCCTACAAGAATTATTAAATTGTAGGTCTCCTATCACAAATCAGGCTCATAGACAGTAAGTATCCTACAAAGCAAAGCATGAGGATACCATGTATGCAAATTTGATTCTTAATGGCCATGTTTTTCCCCTCACTTCTATTGAATTACTTATTTTCCTATTCTTTACTTTACAGTGCCTCTTTTTTCCTCAAGCCCACGCTGTAATCTCCTCCCCTTTCCTTGTAGACACTAATAAAAGAACTTGATAAAAAAAGAGTAAGTTGAAACATGTGACTAAGGATCACAGTGGCTTCCTTTAATCTCTTTATCTATTTATTTACTTTACATATTTTGCTGTTTTAAAAACTTTGTGCCAAGACCACGCTTTGGGGGCTCCTTGCTGGTTTTAAACTAACACAATAAACAACAGTTACAACACTGCTAAATCTATTGTCGTGCATCTGCTCAGTCATAATTCACTTCCATGCAACTACAGAGCAATTGAACTGCCTGACCCCATGCAGTCCCACTAGTTACATTCTTAGCTGCCTATGAAAATAAAAAAGCCTTCAGAGACAGCAGAAGATAAAAATCTTGGGGGGAAAAATGGAAGAAATTTTTGCATCAGGGTAAAAATTATATTACAAATATTTTCTTTGTAATAAAAACAGAGCAACATAATTTGAAACTATTTGTGATGATTTTTAATTTCCAAGTCTCATATGTCTCACTTACGTAGTGTGCAACAGCAAATGCTCTGTAAAATCTTTAACAGGACACAGATGATGAAATTCTTGTTGGCAAACTACCTTTTCATCTNNNNGGTATCAAAATGGAACAGTTCTGCTGCAAAGGGATCTAGCATGTTGCCCTAAGTATCTCAAAGCTTCCAGTGCCAGTGATAAAATATCAGCTGATGAGATCCAGTGCCCACTGTCCTAAGAAATCCCTTCTAATGAATCTGATGATTTTAAATATCAATATCTGAGGTCAAAAACAATTCCAGTGCTAATGTGGCACATAAAATGGAGAAATGTGGCCACATTCCCAAAGAAAGACAAGCTACACACAGTCAAGAAGATGGTGAATTTCCAAAGGGTGATGTAAGTTTATGCCAGATTTTACCTTCCTTCTGTTGAAATTCCATTTTGACAGGACATGGCAGAAAAATGGGAAGTGACCAGGCTTTCACTATCTGCAGCTATTTCACCATTGTTTGCTCAAAAACATTTTTAAGTCCAATGCTCAGAAATAGAAAAATTTTAATGGAAAGTATGCTCTGTTCTAGAGAGGCTTCAGAGAAGTCTTCTCTCTTCTTAAAGGTGTAATGCATAAAACCAGCAATCAGTACTATTACAAATTATACTCCAATATAATTTGCAGTCTACACTTCAGCAATTCCTGATTTCTGTGCTACTTCTAACAAAACAAACATAGCTTGGAAAATGATACAAAATACATTATTGCAAATCTCTAGCCTGCAGTGGATTAAAATATACCATTTTTCTTAGCGCAGAACTAAAAATTTGTAACATCTCTGATTTCTTGCCTAGTTTCTCATTGGAGCTACATCTTCATTTACATGAAAACTCTGAGTTATTCATTAACAAAAGTGAATTAAAATTTCCAGCATAAGTGAAAGTTATTAGGAGAAGCCAACTAATACTTAAACTTCACTTCTTTAAGAAACCTGGCTTATGTCTCAATAACAAGGGGCTAAGGCAAATCACTGATGGATTTGTTATGGGACCACTCTAAAACGTCTTCCCACTCTACCCTCATAAAAATATTTTTATCATGCACATTAAAAACAGGCCATTACCTCTGTAAGAGTTAACAGACATGCCCCTGAATGCCATTCCACTTATTTTTTACATATTAGCATACATATTACCACACCTGGAAAGCGTGTGACCCTCATTGCAGGATCATTAGCAATCAGAGCCAGTAAGATCAGTTTGGGAAGCCAGAAAACAGTCGATTCAGAAGGCTGATTGATTTGCTGCAGTGACCTTGCAGAATAGCGGCAGGACTTGAAAGAGAACTCTGCTGAGATCTGTGTCAGTGTTTTATCTGGTGGCACTATAATAATTAAAAAAACCAGTTTTTCCTAATGACCTCAAATGATTTGAATATCAGTGTCTGATTCCCAGCTTGATAGTTCTAGTGTTCCTGGATATAGCAGAGACTTCTAGATGCCTTTTCAATTCAGACAATACTCCAGGTTGAAAAAGCCTTTGAAGGTCTTCTGGTTAAAACCCCAGGAGTCAAATTCAAAATTTTCCTATGTTTTTCTATTTCTTGTTTTTATTATCTATGTTAAATCTGATGTGGCTATCTTGAAAAAGAGTTAAGTGACTCCTGTGACTGAGGATCATTGGAATCCATCTCTGTCAACTACAATTTCCAAACTGGATCTGTCATATGCAAACTGAAACCTCAGTGGAAGGCACTGCGTTGAAACTGGCATCAGATTTAGAATCTGGTCCTGATTCCACTGTAAATGAATTAGAGGCATTATGCTCAGAGAAGATCACTGCCTTTTGACAAGAAGGTGGCTAATGGGGCACTGTAAAACATATGCAGAAGACAGTGACAGCTGATTCTGATTTCTCTTCCAACATGTGGATTATGTTACACTCACCCAAGCGCTAAGCTTTCATCTCAAACAGTTGTGAAGGTGAAGGTTTCTAGAGGTCTCATTCTCTAATTATGCCTGACTTAGAATTCACTTAACTTAGACTAACACAGATAGGAAGTCAAGTTCTGTTAGCTGTTCCACCTTTCACCTTACCACACATCTGGGAAATATTCAGATCAAGATCATAACCTTGCATTTTGGCATTAGCTACCTAAAAAAACATTAAGATATCACCAACAATTTACCTTTGACTGGGAAAATTAGAAGCATATTTGAGATGTAAACACTGTTGTGGCACTAATATTGCTGGTAATGATTAAAGGCTGCTACTTTAACTATAATGGAATAAACCAAAACTGACAGTCTTAGTCCATGCCCATTTTCAATTTAAACAAGATAAGGAAATCCCAGTGGTATATCATATTCTGAATGGGGAGGAAAGCTGGGAATATTTACAGATGAGTATTGTCAATGAGGTCTACAAATGGAAAGCAGTATGTGTGAAGTACTGTAACAAATTTGTGGTTACAAAGCAGAAGTGAGGACAGTACCCAGCTCTTTCTGCTGTAGGAGGCCTCTCTACCACTTGAACTCATAATTGTAAACAGGACCTATGCACATCCTCAGAATTATTGCAGTAGAGGCAACTCTCATCAGCCAAAATTTGTTTCAAATTAATTAGCCGATTTATTAGAACATCCTGACCATAACATACACTTTATTTCAAGAAAAGATACCAGCAATCAGAAGCTAATAATATAGGAGTTCAAGGGGAAGCATACCTGGGGCATCCTCCCACATGCAGGAATATAATGAAGTTAAGAGTTATGTTAGTCTATGTTAGGCAGGATTTGCTCTAACAACCATAGTGGTTAACTCTGCTCACTTCTAGGATTATTTCTGTGGTGAGGTTTCTGCTAATTAAAAAAAAAAGGTGACTGCCTAATGTAAAATACTTAGAGGCTCAGTGAAGCCTCTTGTAGAAGCTGCAGTCAGGGTAACTGATTAAGAAATCACTTAAGTGAAAAATTTGGATTGGGATTTGGTACTACCTAGCAAACACAAAATGAGGCTTTTCTAAATATTGATGTCTAATCCAAGATTAATGCTTATCTGGCTATATGATTAGCCATATATAACAGATGCTAAATGTAGAAGTTACTATTCTCTTTTGGTGTTAAACGCAATAGGTTGCTATACGTGAACCGTCAGACAAGATGCTATTGATTCCTCCATACAATAAAGAGCT
This sequence comes from Cichladusa arquata, assembly GCA_026413545.1. Classification (NCBI taxonomy): domain Eukaryota; kingdom Metazoa; phylum Chordata; class Aves; order Passeriformes; family Muscicapidae; genus Cichladusa; species Cichladusa arquata. Next base: position 14,253,734 of record JAOTQP010001179.1, read on the forward strand.
TTAAGATTTGGATTATACTTGCAAATTTTTAATCTACTTATTGCTTTTTCTTCTTTTTTT
>JAOTQP010001179.1:14356775-14374920 GCA_026413545.1 Cichladusa arquata
TTCCCCCCCCCCCCCCCCCCCCCCCCAAATTATCAATGAGGAGGCCAGCTCAGTTTGTTTTCCAGACAATATAGCCGGCAAATTTTTTTTCATGTAGGTTGGTTGTGGCTCAGAGTGATATTAAACTATTTGCATAAATAATCAAGGCTAAGTACCATCAAACCAAGTTGTAGACTCGACAGCCTGATTACATAATCTTTGGGACAGAAAAGGAAGTTTAGCATTCATTTGAACATAATGAAATTAATTTAAGCAGTTACTAAAAACCATTAAAACTCATCTCCCACTCAGTTTCATTAGGAATAAAATTCATCAGACTAGGAGAAAGGGAGCATCTCAGGTATCCTGACCCCTGTCAGTATTTTGTTAAGAGCTATTCATTAACAAAAAGTGCATTTTAATTCAGACTAACATAAAATCCTGGCACATGGAAACCAGACATACTGAGCATACTTAAAAGGCAGGGAGAGGCTATGGCCAGCAAGATCTAAAGCTTCTTTGTGGATAACCAACTGGAAAAAAAATAGTACAAATTCTGAGTTGCTGTAACAAAGAATGCAAATAAAATCTTTGCATGCTTAGTCATTAAGTTGATAGGACTTGTGAGATTTTTTCCCTGGACTGTTTCCAGCAATCACAGTTCCAAAAGAGATATTAATTAAAAAAAGATATTGGGAATTATCTTAAAAGGATAATCTAGAATAAAGAAATATGCCTTTAAGGGGGAATCAGAGTTTCCCAATCTGTTTAGTGTACTGGCAGATGATGCAGAGCTGACATGGTCATAGGTTATATGCATTGGGAGAAGGAAGAGCTTTCTGACTGTAAATTGATCTTTAATCTCAAAGAATCCTAGAAATAATTAAGTTGGAAAACACCTTTAGGATGACCAAGTTCACCCATTAACCCATCCCTGCCAAGTGCCCACCTCTAAGTCATGTCCCCAGGTGCCCCACATACATATAATTTAAGTGACCACCAGGGCTGGTGACTTTACAACTTCCCTGGGAAGACTTGTTCCAGTTCCTGAAAAACCTTTTGGTGAAGAAGTTTTCCCTAACATCTAACCTAAACCTCTCCTGGCACAAATTAAGGACTTTTCCTCTTGTCCTATTGGAAGAGGAAACTGACACCCATCTTGCTTGAACCTCCTTTCAGGCAGTTGTAAAGAACTTAGAACAAATAAAACCAAACAAATTGTACCAGCCCATGTTTGGAAGCAGAAACCAGATAAATTCAGATTGAACCAGTAGTATGATTAGGTCCTCAAAGAGTGTCTTTAGATTTCATGGTAGCCCTTCTGCAGTTAAACTGTTAAATTCAAGACTGAGCTACAACACATCCATTTGAAAAGCAAAACACACACAGGCAAAGGTTGTAAAATTGACACAGAAGTTACTGAGTAAGCACTGTGCTACCAGATAATACAGAATTGAAGGAGAGCTCCACCAGAGTGTGAAGTCCCCTGTGGACAGCAATGTCACTGAAGGATGTAGCTGGGAGGTGCTGAGCGTGTCCTTCCTGCTGCTGAACCTCTGGCTGCCCCAACACTAAACTGGATTTTCTCCAAGTCCTTGACCCCAGACCTCCGGACACATCCAAGCAATAATCCAAGAAAATAGCTGATCCTGATCTGTCCCTGATTCTCCTGCAATGGATGAGAGACTTCTGCACTGGGCAAAAGGCAAGGGGCTTGTGCCTCATGCTAGCCCCACCTTTGCTGTCTTTGCTGTGTGCAGCAGCAGTTGCCTGTGCTGGTGCCCTGGCTGGAGTTCTCCCATGTCCACAGGCTTAGGGAAGAGATGCTCAGCCCCCCACTCCTCATGTGGTAGATGACTGCCCCATGTCTCCACACTGCCTTGCTGGAAAGTGAGGGCAGAGGATCATCTGGATTCTCATTCACAACATTTCTGCATCTGTAAAAATTACAATTCTCATCCTTTTTCTTCTGCTTGGATACAGAATGGTTTATACTTAATGATTCAACCCACACTAGAAAAACACATCTATTCAGAAAACTGCCTGATGTGTTGATGATGACTTTTTTTAATCATCATCCATTTAACATCGACAAAGATTAGTACATCGTCAGAATGTATTGTTTAACCAGAGCAAATAACACGTTTTCAAATAATACAATTTTAATCTTTAGTCTCTAAAAAGTGATGATTAGAAATATGTCAATTATCTGCTACATCCAGCTTGTTTTTGTAGCCTTGAAGAAAGTGCATCTTAAGCTACATTTACAAAATGAACTTTTTGAAAGCAAAAAGGTTATGTCAGTTTTATAATACCATTATTCTTAGGGGCTGAGGTACCCCAAACAAATCCAGGTTTAGAATCATATAATTGTTAGGTTGAAAAGGATTTGTCAGGATTTTGAGTCCAGTGGTTAACCCAGCACTGCCAAGCCCACCACTAAACCATGTCCCCAAGTGCCACATCTACAGGTGGCACTTTAAGTCCCTCTGGGGATGATGACTCCATCACTTCCCTGGGAAGAATATCATCACATCTCTTTAGCTAGCTGGAGTCAGCTGCCCCAGCTGAGTCTCCTCCCAGCTGCTTTTGCCCCCCTGCAGACTCCCCATGGAGAGACTCCCCAGAACCTGCAAAGTCCTTGACTCAATGTAAATGTAGCTGAAATTTTATTCAAGCATCATAGCTACTCTCAGCAATTCTGGGTTTTTGCAGTTATGGAGTTCTAAATGTTATCAGAAATATTTCAAGTATGACTTTTCTCCACTATTTGTTTGGAAGATAAAAAGCAAATAAATATTTATCTTATGCATGTGTATGGACAAGTGTGCATATATTTTTATATATATATATATACACACACACATATATAATTTAGTTTTTTGCTTATTTTTAAAATCTGTATCTGACTATTAGTAATCTTAAAATAATCTGTTACTCCATTCATCCCTTGTGACAAAACCAAGTTTCACAAGTAGTGATGTATGATCCTTCCTTCTTGTTGGAGAGAAAGAAAATGCTCAGATAAAAACTTATACAACTCTCTAAGTATGAATAAATTATTTTGATATGGCATAATAGGTATACTATGCAAAAAGTCCTTATCTACTTTAGTTCATCCTCAGTAATTCATTTGATTAGATTTTTGTTTCCTTGTTTTGATTTGTTTAAACCAGATTTGACAGTGATAAGTATCTTTTAAGAACAGCATAGCAAAAAAAGGACTGACATTGTTTATGTAGAAACTGCTATAGGAGTTTCAAATACTGCAAACAGGCTTTGGATAGATCCATTGGAAACACTTTTAAGAATGAAGATATATGCTAAGTCCTTTTTTTTTTCTTTTTTCAGTCATAAGCCACCACATTTAAGTGAAACACTGTATTATTTTACAAGTTGAAAAGAGCACAAAAGATGTTGACTTTCCAGTGGGCAAATCACTCTGGGATTTCCAGGTCAGCTGCAATGAGATTCCTCTCAGCAGCTCAAGGTGATACAATCTTTATCTCTGTGACTTTTACCTGTATCTGCAGTTCAAATAAAAGATGACCTATCAGCTTTCTGCTCAGTCAAATAAACTGATTTGGGTTTGCATTCTTTCACAGTTGGCTCTGAATGGAAAAGGTGTTCTGCTTTGATACCTGCTATGTATTTTACAAGTAATTACTATGTTTATTTCTTTTTATAGAACGCATATGTACAGACCTGCTGTGGCACTGTGAGTAGATGTGTACATGCCTACAACATCCCATCCATGTATTTTGTAGGTATCCAAAGGATTCTTCTGCTCCCCTCAGCTGCCTGGAAGGACTGTGTGCCATTTAAAGAAGTCTAGGCTGTCACTAAAGGAGGGTGGGGAAAGATCACAATTGCAAACAACCCCATGTTCCTCACCAAGGAACATAAAACTAGGTAAAGTCAAGTAGAAAACTGCTTTGCAACAAATGTTTTGCATAAAGGAAAAAAAATCTACCAGTAGAGGGGAATCTAAAACAAAAGCCTCTGGGCAGACTGGCCATTCTCAGCATTACTGAGTAGCTACAGCTGCTGTGTCAGAGCCTTAGGGCAGAGCCTGACAGGGCTCCAAATAATAAAAATTAGGATGTTTGCTACGACTTGGTTCTCTTGTTGATACCATTCACCATGTATCCCTTAATTTCATACACTGACACTGCTGCTTCCATAAATTATCACATTTTATGGTTCTATTGCTAGCAAAATAAACTTTGATGGCATATTTAAAAGGCATCAAGGCTATGAAAATGAGTTTGTATTTGAGGAATATTTTTAAGTTGTATTATTTTCAATATATTACAGTCAAAGGTGGGAAAAAAAAGTGTTTCAGTAAAAGTGACACAGTGAAGGTTATTCTGGCCACATATACTCACAGACACATGTAAAAATGACTTGAAAGATGTCCCATCTGCCAGGTCTCTCCATCTGACTGAAGCAGGGAGTTGCTTTGCAGCCAACCCATGATAAATAGAATGAATTCAACAAAAAATGTGGCAGGCAGCTTCTTGTCAGTCTTACTAATTAAAAAAAAGCAAACAGATGGACAAGGAATGACTCTTATTCAACAGGAATCTGGGTGCTTTGAATGAGAAGGCACTCTCAGAATTTTCCTAGGATGTAAAAAGGAGTGTCCTTATAGATCAGTTTCCAAATTCTAGAGCTTAGGCCTTGACACTGTTTTAGATTGTCTTCCTGTAGCATCCTCCCTATGCATACTGGTACTGCTCTTACACAGAGTTCTGCTTTGCCATGAAGGAGCAGGGATGAGTGGTTCTTGGAGAAATGGGAGAGGAAAGGGTAAGGGAAATGAGAGATCACAGGTTTGATTTAATTATGCTTTCATCCTCAGTATTTTTTAATCTTCAATTTATAACATATATAAGTACATGATTTCACATTTTTGTTTCTTGTTATTAATAATGCAATGTATAATAGATATAATATATATTACAATAAATATAGTCACCTTTTGGACTAGTGAGCTATTACCACATCAACTGAGGTAATAGGTCTGAGGGAGGATTGGTAAGAGGGAGGGTGATTGATTCTGAGGAGCAGCAAGCCTGAAAGCAAATAAATGAAAGAGGAGAGGGAGATGCAATGTTTGAAGCTTGCTCTGGGATGAGAGTGAAACAAGATTCAAGAGACAACACACATGAAATAACATGAGCTGAAGTGAGAATCTGCAAGGGAGGGTTATGTAAGCTCATGAACAATGTGCTTCAAATCAGTGCAAAGCAACCAGATCCTGCAGATGATTATAAAGGTGAAAAAAGCAGGGAGAGGAAAGGGGATAGCCACTACCAGGCAGAAATGATGATGGCTTTATTTGCAGCAGCTTGGGCAGAGCTAAGGGAGACTAAAAGTGAAGTGGAAATGACAGGAGACAAACTGGAAAGGTGCTAGCTGAGTGGTAACCACACAGGCAATGAAACATGGTTACTACCTTTTCAAAGGAGAATGAGCCCTGATTCTACTACATTGATATTGCAAGAATAGGACACAACCATGGATAGAAAAATTCTACGTAAAAAATAATCATAAAATCATAAAATCATAAGATGGTTTGGGTTGGAAGAGGTCTTAAAGATCATCTAGGATCAATGCCTTTACCATGGACAGAGACAGTGTAACAACTGAAATAGTGGAAAAACATGACTTAAAATGCATTTTTTTTCTTCAATTTTCTGTCAACATAAACATATAAATGAATGATCTCATTTGAACTCTGGGCACCTCTGTTAAAGACATTATAGTGTAGGACATCATTTCTACAAAGACTCAGAGACATTTTTAAGTCTATACATGGTATAATGTTTGTAGGGCTTTATTCAGTACACAGCAGTGAGTATGTATTTAAGCTTTTCCAGGGCAGGAATAATACCAATCTCAAGAACTCCAGAACTGATGAGCTGAGCTGCCAAAGCTGTGAGATTTAGCCTGGAAGTTATTGAAATTGCCTGTGTTAGCCTCCAAAATTTTGCTTTTTGAACAGCCTCTTTTGACTTTGAGCATATCAGCCAACTCACAACAGTTTCGAGTGAGCAGGGCCAGCTTTCTAGTCTCTTTGGGAGCCTCACTAGAAGAACCAGCTGGGACTAAATCACAAAAAGCTGCCAGCTGGTGTAGCCACCTTTCCCCCTCCAACCAAAATGCCCAATGAGAAATAATTATGTGCTTCTCCAGCCTGCTATCTGCCAGCTCACTATATAGCCCTCTTCCCTCCACTAGGCCTGAGTCTCCACCATTCAGTATGTCACTGAGTTCTCCATTCTTCATTGCAACACATTTTATATCTGCTATCAGTAATACTGAGTTAAGTCACATACCCTGGAAGGATTTGGAGGACCGGATACCCTGGGGTCCTGTCTGCATCCAGCACATGTCTCTTTTTCTGTGCCAATACCATCACCTACTCTTTCTGCCTTACTCATTTCCAAACCTTCCTGATAGTCCTGGAAGAGGAGAGGGGAAGCTGCATCCTCCTCTTTATAACTGATCCAAATACCTGCAGTATTTGGAATATTCTAAAATTTGAACTATTCTAAAATCATTAATTGCTCTCTTGAAAATATTAACAGGATATTCCCCAGGCTCTGGGTCATATTTTCAGATTTTCCTTTATACATATCTGAAAGCTCAGGTCTTCACATGAAGCCATCACTTTGGATGTAGAAATTTTAAAAAAATTAAATGTGGCAGAAATTTCAATCGAGTCGTTACAGTGAATCTTGTGCCTGTGAAATCTCTGAACAAATCTTAATTTAGACAGTTAACTGATTTTCAAAACCAGTCCACAACCACAATGGAGTCAGTAGAAAAGTTCAAACAGATTTGCAAAAGGTAATTGAGAGAAATCAAGTAAAATGCAAACATGTGACATCTCTTAGAGGGGAATATCTCCAGCTCAAGATGTTAATTCTGAAATAAAAGAAGGTTAAAAATCACTGGAATTGATACTTTTATCTTTTACAGCCTGACTGAATATATTTTGCTCTCTTTAAAAAATCAACAACACAAATCTCAGCAACCACATTTCAGGGAAAATCTAAAACCCAGATGTACTGGTCCTGCTCCTTATCTGAGCCTTAAAATGAGAAACAAATTCATGAATGCCAATGCAGTTCAAATCAACATCAGCACTGTCATCTGTGGAGAACAGAGTATAACAGAATCAACATCTACAAACCTTTGAGTTTTATCAGTGTTATCATTAGCAAAGCCAAATTGTGAAATCCTCAATCTGTTCCTCCTGCAGCAAAACTCCTGGCTGGTATGGGACTTTAGGACTGAATATGAATGTCAAAGTTTGGATTCAGAGCCTCCTCTCCCCAGATTCTAGGCACAATATTACCAATAGGATTTTCAGGATTGTAACACTTCTGTGATTCAATCTGTGGTTAGCACTGCCCAATAGAGTCCTGCATCAGACTCGAGATCTGTCATTTTTCCTCAAAGTTCACAGAGAAACCTTTTACCTTTAGGATCTGATGAGTGTTTGAGAGTTTAAAAACCTTCTGCAGGACTACTGCAGACCTTATGATCTGTTTCAGACATAAACAGGAAAAAGAGAAAGAGAAGAGAGAGAAAGAGAAAGAGAAAGAGAAAGAGAAAGAGAAAGAGAAAGAGAAAGAGAAAGAGAGAAAGAGAAAGAGAAAGAGAAAGAGAAAGAGAGAAAGAGAATGAGAAAAGAGGAAGAGAGAGAGAAAAGAGGAAGGGTCAAGAGGAGGAGAGGCAGGGAGGGACAGAGGGAGAGAGAAGGAACAAAAAAGGGGAAGAAAGGAAGTAAAAATACAAAAAGGGAAGGAGAAAAAAAAAATAAAAAGGAAGAGAAAGAAAACCTTGCTAGTGCAAAGGGAGGTGGAGGGGTGGAGCTAAATAGCTGGTGGGAGAAAAGAGGAAGCAAGATTGCTTTTTCTGACAGCAGTTTATGGTTAGATCAGTTTAGTTGTAACATCAAGCTGCATCCTTAGATAAGAACAGGACAATTTAACTTCAGCTGCATGCTAAACTTACAAAAAGGGTGAAAAGTTACTTGTCAGAAGGAAAATAACAATGGGTAGGAAAATGCTAATTTCCAGTTACTAAAAGAATCACTAGCAGTAATTCAAATATTGATATGAGGTATATACTGGAAAGTGATAGAAAAGAGCAGTATCATCAGTGTCCTTGACTGGAGTTGACTTTTATGTAGCCAAACTTCAAATTAAATGTCTGCTTTAGATATCAAGTAATTTAATTTATTTATTCCTGGTATAACTCCAAAACATATTATTAATCAGAGAATATCTCCCATTTCGCTGTTCTGCTGCATTCCTCTCTTCAAGCACTAATACAATGTGGATGGAAACAGAGAACTGTAAAGCAAGGGGGATAGAAGATAAAATATCCTGGAAAAAAATATTTGTTCTTCTAAATTAGGTTGAGTTTTGGTAGGACTGCTGTTTATACTTCACTCTTGATAACCCAGGCTGACATTCTTGCACTATGGGTACAGTTCCAACATGCAGAATTAACTAAATTAGTTGTTCTGCCCTCTCCATGACTCTGTTTCTTTCCTCATCACTCTCCTTGCTTTTTCTCCTTTGCTTGGGGAAAACCAAGAGATTTACCCTTCTTGTCTGTATCTATTATAATTTATTTTTCCCTGACTCACCTTGTTTCTGTCCCTTGGTGTCTCTCTTTTGCCTCTAGCTGTCATTTCTCTCTCTGGGATAATTGCTAAATTATATTAAAATTACATCTGCTCAATATAATGCAAAATATTGCTGAAAATTACCTATTTTGTTGTTATTTCAAGCAGGCCTAAAATTTGTACTCACTTACTGCTCACAGAGTTACATTTTATACCAGTGCCGCAGAAAGGAAAAAAAAAAATAATCTTTTGGAGGAGAGCTGTATTGTGAGCTTTGCTAGATTGTTTTCTTTCTGGGACCTTTCCAATTTACATACCTTACAGGTGTGCCTGGAAATCAGTGTAGTGATCAAATACCTAAATCATGTACCTGATTGGGGAGCAAAAAATTATGTTTAGTCTAGTCAAAACAGGAAAGGAAAAGTTAGGAGGAACCACAGCTAATGCACAAAATATGAATGGATTTGTCCATTTGTGAACTCTTACAGAAATAAAGATGCTTCCATTTATTTTGTATAGGATTAGCTTAAACTGAAGTAAACCACTGTGCCTCTGAATGTGATAGCCTAAAGGAAAAAAAGTGTGAATTCACCTGCACATTAAATTATTAACTTTAATTGATTTGCCCTATATTTCTTAAGAATACTCGTCTAGACAGGATCTTTGTGATGCTCAGTGCACATATTACTAATACAAATGATTCTTAAATTAGCTTGGCTTCTGAATTATTAACTAGACTATAATTAGTGTTGCACAGGAATCACTGGAATATGATGTCTTGATCCTTTGTGCCATCTTGTGAAACTATGTGTGAAAATGAGGAAAGAAGTGAATATTTTATACTAAAATTCTTCTTATGTCTTATGCCCAGGCTGAGACATAGCAAGTGGACATTGTATTTTATTACAATATATTTTGTATCCAACAGGTATTGTTCAGTTAACAGTGTTCATCTTCCCAAAGAAACTTGCCTAAAGGCCTGGCTTAGCAACGCTGCTGGCAGTGTTCTCCTCTGTTCCTGTTTTGGATATTCTGTCCTTATTCAGGTTTATGGCAAGCAACGAAAATCTTCTTAAAATTAGAACATCTCAACATCTAACATCTCAAATCTAGTAAATTTAGAGGGCTAAGTCCATGTCTGATCTAAAATATTTCTGTGAAAATGTACAGGATTTTATTAGACACAGAAATTAATAATTTCTCTTAAATCTGTTTATACGTGGGTACAGGTGTACGTGTTCACACACACACACACAAAACATATGTTAGAAGTCATATAAGATCAGTTTGCTAAATATCTGTTGATCACTTTTACTTAAGCTATATGAATGAGAATTGCATTTAACTTTTTATTAAAAATACTGGTGACACTACATCACATATGGCTAAGTTAAAAGTAACAGAGAACCATTAGAGGAGCTCTATTCTCCACCCCCTTGCCTTTATTTGAGTAGGTTTCAACACCTGCCAAGTCTTAATCGCCTTCTATACTCAAAGTTTGCAACACATTAAGAAGTTACTTCCTCCCTGTAATCTAAACAAATATGTATCTTATGCTCTAATGCATATAAATCAAAATTTCTTAGAGATTATGAGAACTTGTGCTGGTTTCCTCTCTACTCTCAAATCTATATAAATCTAAACTCTGTGAATAGCTTGGCTTAAGAATGTCTTATTGCAGTGGAGGTTGCTTGTTTGTTTGTTTGTATTTCTGGCTTGGTTGGGTTTGGTTTTCATTTTGCTCTAGATCAGTTTGGATTAAACGAAGAGAAAAACATGATCCATATGGCTTTTTTTTTTTTTTTTTTTTTTTTTTAAGCAACATAATAACATTACATCTTCAGCAATACAAAAAGTTTAATGAGGATCTAAATTCCTTGACACTGGATTATTTTCTTTCTGGCTAGCACACATACAGAAATGATACGAACAAAGACCTTGTGTATAAATTTAATAATTAATAGCAAAAGCCATAAAGTAATAATTAAGGTATTGTCTCCAGAGTGTTTTGTGCTTCATTGAAAAATCTGCAAAAGCTGGCTTTCTGTAACAAGGTGCACTTTACAATCTTGTTTGCAGGAAACTATAGCTACATCTGTTTATACCACACATGTACATTACTGTGGAAACATATAGAGATTTAGATGAAGACAAAGTGGAAAACAAGGTTCTAAGAATCTCAGTTTCACAAATAAAGTGATTAATAGTGATATAAATTTAAATAGAAGGGTATTGAAATATTTTTCAAAAGTGCACTCAGTCACCCTCTTTAATGCTTGGGTTAGATGACAAAGATTTGGTTTTTCTCAAGAGCTACTAGTTTGACTGCTGACCTACTCCAATTAATTTCATTTCACATTCCAGAAGGTAATGATAAATGTAATTGGAAAATAATTAGAAAGTCTAGATTGGTTTTTTGGGATATCTGATCTTAATTTGGGATATCTGCTTAATTTAAGCTAAGTTACATTCAAATGTTTAAAATCTGAATATCTTTTACTCTTTCATATGTTAAGGGGCTGACGCAGCATCCATAAAAATTATCTGCTGCATAGAGATGGCAAAGGTAATTTCATACATGTTTGCAGCACTTCTAATGGAACTGAAGTTTCTTTCTTTTAGAAGGTTTAAGAAAGAGATGCATAAGAAATGCATTAACTACTTGGTTTCATACTGGATTTGCTGTGAACAACAGTCACATTATCTCCTGTTTCAAATCTTAGCTTTCATGAGGATGTGCAATGTTTCTAATTTATGAAAGTTGCCTTTTGAATGCATTTGGCTTAGGTGTATGCAAGCAAGAAGAAGGGGCTAGAATGACGTCCTGTGTAGGATGGTGCTAATGTGTGAGGAATAAAACTACACTAACCTGTCTTCCACAGCCAGCTGTTGACCCATCAGGCCAATATCCCACACTTAACTATCCTGCAGCTATGATTCAGAAACAGGAAGTAAGCCTTGGCAGAGCCAGGACACATGTTTTGCCATGAACGCGATGAAATACAGACATGTTTATGCCCCAAACACACTCAGGTCTGAATGATGAATCCTCTCCTCAGCTGGCCTTCCTAGTACTTTTCCTAATATTGTCCAGACACTAGTATTTTGTGCCAAATCAGCAAAACATTAATTTAGCTTCCACTCTACAGCAATCTCTTTACAGCAGATTTAATAAAAAATTAAATAATAAAAGTACTGCTAACTACCACTGATATGCCTTCTCATATACCTTAAGGTTTTTTTTCCCATGTTTTAGTACCTCAGATATGGCTCTGTATAAAATTTTTGCTACTGAGTAGACAGAGCATAGATTTATGCCACTTTGCAGGGAAGAAGCTATCTTATGAGCAGCTGGACAAGTGTTATAAAAGCAAATTGTATGACTACAAGACAGAATATCTTCTTTAGCCTATGATGAAGAAAGATTTTATTTTTGTAGGACTATATTTTCTGCCTGCAAAGAAGACTCAAGTAGGAACTGTACTTCTGGAAACCATTTTAACCAATAGTTCAGCTGAATATTATTGGAGCAATCAACAAACCATGTAATTTCCCACAATAAGAGCTGGCTGTTTTCTGAACTGTAGATATTCATGACGTGTTCATGAATCTCTGAAAAATAGATCTCTGCAGTGGCAAATGAAGTTATGTCAAAATAACCATAGCATATGGTAAAGTTTCAGTATTTCTAGATTAATTTCCTTTTTATATTTGTTCTCTGAGAAGAAATTATAGTTTGAACAGGTGTGCTAAAATACTGGGAAATAGTTTTTGATGGAATATTGATAGTGATCTTGCAGGACATATCAGTTGGGTGCTACATATGAGTTAAATAAAAATAATAGCTGGACTGAAAATTGAGTTGGACCACAGTTCAGCTTGTCTTTGAAGCAATCTATGTATTGCTTATTTGATTTCTACCAAATCTTTTAGTTAGTATAGTTACAGAATATGCATGTCTCTGACAACATATAAACAAAAAATAATAATGAGGTTTTTACATTTACAAGGATATTGACCTTTAGACTCTGCGTAATGAAACTTCTCATGTCTTATCTTTGCAGTTACAAGCTTTCTACATGAAATGTTCCTATTTTCTTCATTTCCAGAGCAGAGTTAACTGCTGGACATTGCCTGCAGTCAGCTGGTTTTGTTGATTTTCTTACAGCTCTGCATTGCTCATTCTAAGACCCATTGCCCTAAAGCTTCTTCCCTTTCATCCCTTGAGCAAGATAGAAGTGGCCTTCCCTTTCTTAGTGTACTGGTATTCAGACACCACTGACCTGATCAGGTGCAGTAGCATCAGACGCTGAGGAAATCAACATGACTTCCACAGTTGCCAACATGACATCAACAGGAGTTTCACCAGCACCATAAACTTTTACAGTCAGATTTCTTGTGTGAGGTTCTTAAAATCTTTCTGTTTACAATGTCAGTGGAGGCTTTTCTGTTTGATGAATAGGGTGTAAAAATGCTTTCCACATGAGGGTATGCACTGTTACAATAGGCAGTCAAAAGATGCCTTTCTTATGCCATTATTTCAACACTGAAATACTTTGCCAGGCTCCACCCATGGTACATGGTATGTGTCTTCCCACTCTCAAGTCTGGCAGTAATTCATCCTGTGCAGACAATGCACCCTTCTGGTCATGGAGAGGATTTTTAAGTGAAGAACATTTCCTACAACAATGTTTGGATAAGCCCATAAACTAAACCTGAGTAGCTTCTTGAGAAAGCAAATGTAACTTCGATTCAGCTGTACAAGTGTTTATTATAATAATGAATGATTACTTAAATAAGCTGAACCACACAAAGCTGTCTCCTGACTGTGTCTCAGAGATCAGTCCAGAGAGATCCTCTCCCTGGATCTGAGGAGGTTCTCTTTCCTGTTACTCCCTGCCTCCAGTGTAACCTGTGTGTGCTGTTGGAATGAGATTATATTCACCACAAAGTATTCTGCAGTGACAGTTTTGTTGACTGTGCAGTGATCTAAAGGAGTCTAGGAAGCAAGGTAAGAGGCAGTAATGCTAAGTAGCATTTGCACTGGAAAGAGAAGACAAGGAAGATTTTGGGCTTTGTTCATTCACATGCACAAAATCCAGTTGTAGGTGAACCCATTCATTGGAGTGGAAGCAACACTTTCTGTCTTGTGTTGCAAGTCCCAGTTTCTGAATGAATACTAGGAGACAGAACACACAAAAAACATACAAAAAAGAAGTGTACTTGTCCTTTCAGTATAATGTAAAGAAAAAATGGAACTTGGCTTAAGGGACAATTTTTTGGTTGTTTTAATATGGTACCTTATTTCTTTAGTGACAGAGTTCTGCTTCTGTGAAACAGGTACTTATGTACATTGACTATGCACTCTGTATCTCTTCAGCCCTGCATCATTTCTAAATCTGGAATTCATCTCTGGAAGCTATAAAAATCAATCTGAGTTCAAGTTCTAAGCATGAAAGTATCATTAAATAGATTCATGAAAACTTCTACTGTTAGCCAATTTTATATAAACAAACGTACACCACAAGCATTTTTGTCTTGCCTTCCTCACAAACTATTAAAAGAACCCAAACTCCCAATTTCACTCTCTAAGAAAATGCTGACACCTTTTGGTCTGTTTTTTTATCAGCTTTACATCTCTTAATTATTATTTTCCCCTCATCTTTCTAGCCAAAGAACAACTTACAGGAGGCTAAGTTTATATCTAATTTAAAAACATCTCCAAATACTGTAATATTTTTTATGGCAAGCAATATCTTACTACACTAGCCTGTGACCACTAGGCACCAAAGAAACACAGATATGTCCCTGCTGAGGGACCTGAGTCCTTGAGACTACATTTGAAAAATAGATTAATGCACAGTGCAAGAACTAGGAGCGTCAGAGCTGTTGAATGAAAATCTAGACAAAACATCTTCAGAAATAACATTTTTGAAAGCTGTGGAATACTTAGTGTATGGAAGACTTTTTTCCCATTAGTTATGGAGACAACATCGACTAAACGCCTGAACTGAAGTTATTGAAAGCATTGTAACTATTTACTGCATGAACAGTATTAGGGGATAATTAGCTACATGTTCAGGATGTAAATTAGGAGTTTTGGAAACCTGTGAGTTCAACAGCTGGATGTCATGTCCATGTAGATAAAACCTAAATTTTATGAATATGTAAAGATACAAAGGAAAAGAAGCATGGATCAAACAATGGACTTGACACGAATGATTTCCGGTGTGTCTTTTTCCTCCATACTCCAGCAGTTCTTACATCCTGCTTTGCTTCCTGCATCAAGCTGACAAGAAACAGACATTTTCATCCTTCAAATGGCAGATGGAATGAGGCAATTAATATCTGCTGCCTTGACTTCCCTCTCACTGTTTGACTTGGGCCTTCTCTATATTTTCACTGCATAGGTCACAGTGCCTTGCAGAACACTAGATTTCCTACTGACAAACTGAATGTCTATAGAAAATTATTCAGAAGTAGAGGTTCCAAACTAAGAACATTAGCTATTAACTATGAGCTCAATTATATAGAGCTAAAGTGAAAAAACCCCAAACCCAAGCCTAGAAAATTGCAATAAATAGCCTCAACCAATCAACCAAGCAAAAAACCCCCCTCCTTTACATGCTGAAAGTAAAGGCTTAAGATCAAATCTAACAAATTTAAAATGTCATTGTATTTTAACAGCAGAAACCATGTTCTCTTTGTGTATGTATGTGTATCTAATCTGTCTGTGCTCAAACTTAGGACTCAAGATCATATGCAACCCAAAACACTTTGACTATACGCACAACTTAGTTTTTTATCTTGTGTTTTCCCCATTTTGGTGAGCAAGTCCAACTAAATTTCCAGCCAAGGAAACTTTTTCGAGAAGAAGGTAAGCAGACTGATTCAAAGTCAGATTTTTTCAGAAAGACACAGCCTAGCTTGCCAGGACAAAGGGGACTGCAGTGTGCCATGGTGTTTATTTCCATCCCATGCTGCCACCACATTCTCCTCCCTCCTGCTCCTCCTGCCTGCAGGTGACCACAGGCAGCCATGCTGCAGGAAGAGGAGCACCTCGTGCCTCTCACTGCCAAGGCACAAGAGACAACAGAGGCAGCAGACAACAAAGACAAGAGCTTCTCCTGCCTTCTGTGAGCAGGCAACAGCAGCAGAGACAGAGTGAGCCAGCTTGCCAAGCGGGCTGGACGTCCGTACCCCAGCAGGCAGCAGGTAAGAGGGGCAGCAGTCCTGGCAGCACCACAGACCGAGGAGGGGACCTTGTCCAAGGAGGAGGAAGACTGGCAAGTCTGCAGCTCTCAACACCCCATTCAAGGAGAACACACCAGAGACAAAATCTGGAGTACTAGAGAAGAGATACACCCTGTGCCCCTCACATGAGAGGCATGGGCAGAATGCTGGAACCTTCAGTCATGCACAGCCACAGTCCATGGTCCAGCACTACACATCAGAACCCACTACAATGGGGGAAAGGCCCTGACTCCGGCTATTTTTCTTCCTCGGACACAACCTGCTGCACACAGAACAGTGGACCTGGCTCCAAGCACAGGTGTGGCAATGGCAGCAGCATCCACAGCAGCAAGGGCAGAGAGAGAGGCAGCTGCCCTGCACTGCCCCTGCTGCGCTGGACACTGTGCACTCAGCAGGCAGTGGGCAGTCCTGGCAGCACTGGCCACCAAAGCAGGCACCTTGGCCAAGAGGGACAAACAGTGGGAAGATAACAGAGGCCAGTGGCACTCACAAAGGGAAGAAAGCAGTGATCAACCACTGTCCCCTGGGGAAAGGCAGCAACAACAAAGAGCTGTTGTAGAACTGGAAACACATCAACACCCACATTACCTGGGTCAAGCCTTTGTACCTGCAGGGAGGTGACTGGCCCACTGTATCTGTGTTTGTCTCACACCTCAAGCTGCACCCAGGGTGCAAGGTGGGTGTCACCTGTCCCTAGAAGCTGAAGTAGATGTGGCACTTAGGGGGCATGATTTAGTGATGGACTTGATAGTGTTAGGTTAATCTTTGGACTTGATTATCTTAGAGCTCTTTGGCAACCTTAATGATTCTACGATTCTATATTGGCTGATTAGGGAGAGAACAGGCATGTAGCATAAAATTTCAGCTAGCAGAAAAGGGACAAAACTACTGAAAATTAGAAAGCAAATGACATATTAGAAAGAACAGAAGCAACTTAAAAAAATACTCATCAGTTCCAGACATACATATTTTGTTATTATTTCCAGTTCACAAAGATGTCTAAAAAACATATTTTCCACTTAGTAATCACATATATTTGTTATGAATAAAGAACCAAGGAGAAACTGCCACATTTAAGTCTCAAACTTCAGTTACTTTCAAATCATATTTGTGATTAATTTGTGGATTCTTACACATGAATTTGTAACTGTTTGGTGTTTCATAAATCCCTTTTATTAGCCTTCATGGTATGGCTACTAGTGGGAAGAAAGATATTGGCTTAAGTGGAATCTGATGAAAAGTGGAGTGACTTCTTACATTCATACTACTGTTCTTCAGTATGAAAGTTATAGATGATTGTAAATTCGAGGATGATAGGGGAAACATAGGTCAAAATCAAAACAATAGTAAATTTCTGCATCTGCATAATAAAAGCCAACTTTCACCCTGTTAGGCTGTATATAGAAAAAGAAGTGTTTCTTTTGAAATATGAACCATATGTTTTTAGTCCACTACATTTCCACCCTAAATTTGTGAAGAAGCCAGAAAGAACCACTGCACTAAATCATGCAAGGTAGAGGGAAGAACTAAGAGGAAGTTCATTGAGAAAAACAACTAAGCAGAGTTTTAAAATTGTATCTCATTTAGTAAAATTTGTACGATTTACTTTGTTCACCATCACAATAGTGACTATCTTGTTTGTGATGATTCTTGTTTAGCTGGAGCTGGCTCTTTAATGCAGAGTAAGCCTGTGAAGCCTAGGTATTATCCTGTTTTCTCTCTGCTAACTTGATTTATTTGAAGTCCCTTAACCTCAAAATGAACATATCTGAATATACACCAGGCATATGAATAAAAATCTATAGGAACTGTAATGAAAGAGAGGTCACATTGCTGCCAGGATTTCTTCAAGTTATTCAGGAATAAAATCACTGAGATTCATTATTTGTGAATACACGATATAAAGATCAAATTAGGGATCTCCTGGGATCCTTAGTTTGAGATGTTTCCCATGGACACATCCCAAACAGCCTCAAGGCTAACTTTTGCCCATGGAACCATTCTGCATTTTATTTTCGACAAGAAAATGAAAAGCAAGATCCTGAAGGAGTAGAAAGTCAGCTACTGCTTTTGTACATCTTACAATTTTGTATGGCTCTGGTCCTCTTGGAAACCTCTGCATATTGCTACGTAAGTTTCAAAAACAATGGGAATAATTTCACATTCTTCTTATCGCCTTGTCTTCATATATGTCAGGACTTTTCTAGCTGAATATTTCAGATAGGTTTTCTTATCTTAGTTTTTAACTTATATCTTTTATTA
>JAOTQP010001179.1:14377649-14388307 GCA_026413545.1 Cichladusa arquata
ATGATATGTTCATGGAATAAAAATGAATATAAAAATTATTCATTTTTATAGAGGATTGTTCCAAAGAACTGAAGGAGAGCTATATTCTCATCAAGAGTGCCCTAATGCAATAAGCTAACTTCCAGTAAACCCAAATTGAGCCCATTTTATCACTGTGCATTTAAACTCAGGAAACAAGGCAAGCAGGGACTACTTTTGCTGGCTTTGAGCAGCACATTCTTAGCATCCAAGATGAAGATCACTTGTTAAAGAAAAGATTCCCAGATGTTTAGTGGTAACAGGCTGTTCAAAAGACTCAGCCTGTGTGAAGGACAAGTAAACAGAGTGGAGAACACAAAATTGGTCAGGTTCAGTGATGCTTCCACAGTCAAATGATGAATCTTTGAATATACTTCACATTTAGGTCTGATCCTACCTTGTAGTACTCTGGAAAAAACAAGGATATGAGAAATAACAGCATGGATTTTCTTAATAACCAAAAGAACTGAGGTAAAAGCTGACATCTCAGATTTATATAATACTGTATTTATCTTTTCTCTTTGTATTTCCTTTCTTCATCATGTTCTACTACTTGCAGAGAACTTATGTTTCTTTCCCAAGGGCTATTGAACACAGAAATTTAGCATTATGAGCTGAAATCCAGGTGAAAACAATTAAGAAGGTCATCACACTTTCAAAAACGTCAGTTTCAATAGAAGATGCTGCCATCTCAGCCCTTTGGAAAAGTAGATCTAATATACAGCTGCTTTACTGTAGACTCAGAAGCCCAAATTTAGATACTCAGTTCTCAATAGCTTCACTAATTTTCCTTTCATGTTTTTGTTTTTAAAAGTTTATTGTATTTTGTCTCTTGGTTTTCCATTTCTTTTGAAAGTATTGGAAAAAATATGATATGAGTCCAATACTAATTGTTTTCATCTTGTAATATTACTCATCTTTTCAAAGAAAATCATCATTTCTAGGCAACATTGTGTTCCTTATTTGCACAGTTGTGTGTTGGCTACATCTCACTCCCATGTATACATGCCAAAGATGAGTAGCTGTATGCATCCAAATGTATTATTTGTTTATAGAAGGCGTGCAAATTGTACAAAATAAATGTACTGAATGACAGTATTTAAGTCCTTTTCTTCTAATCTTGCATTTTCCTTAAAACATGAATATTCCTTCCTCAGTGTTCTTCTAGCCAAGATTCTGAGAGTTCACAGCTAAGCAGATGAGTAGAAAAATGTTCTAGGGTCCTTAATTTTCTGTCTATTAATTTCTGTAAGTGAAAACTCCATAAGTTTTATATGCATTACAATAAAGCATAACTGCTTGATTTGGTATTTTGGTTTCTATGGGATTTTGTTAAACAGAGAAAATTCACATTTTTGTCTTCTATGAGGAGTTGAGTTATTTGCAACTCATTTATTTAGGTCAACCTTTTTTAAAAAAAGAAAAAATATCCAAGATCAGAATCAGAATGTATTATGTCTGTGTACCCAATAAAGCCGTTGATCTCCTTATTTCACTCTTCTGAGAAGAATCCATAGCTGGAAGTGAAAGAGCTGAAGGAAAAAAAAAAGGCCAAGAATAGCAGACCTCCCACTGGGATCACAGTCTTTGTCTCGTTCTTTCCATTACAATGACTTGGAATGGCAACAGAGCCCATGGATGTATCATTACATGTGACTGGAGAGTCCCTGGAAAGACGGTCAAAGACACTTTTCCTATTAGAAATAATAATTCGTTTTGTAGATGAATAACATACTGCTACCAAAATGCCCTTAAATTTTAATTAATATTTCTAAGTAAAAGATTTCTTCTTCTTTATATAAACAATACTGATGAAAATAAAAATTCAATTTTGAAAATATATTTTCTAAATTGGCTATCTAGTGTACTATCTTTAAGGCAGATTTAGGGCCATATAATAACAACCTGCTATGTAGAAACTGGCAACAAGAATAATTTCTCTTAGATTAGTTGTGTTCCATTTCCTAGTGGTAGTCACTCAAAGTGATATTTCTGCAAATATTGAGTATTCTGAAGGATGCTTGTGTGTGTAACCTGTTCAGATGTACACTAAAACACAGACATCCTATCTTTAAGGGAGACCAACCACTTATCAAGATTTGTCATATATAATTTTGAAAATCACTATTTTTCAGACTCTGAATAATAATGAAGTACTCTTTAATTTCTAAAAAATATAATGAAAAAGCCAATACATAAGAATGAAAAACATCTTTCAAACTCTTTTCCAGAATAGCCATCCGAAAAAGTTACACTTGGAAGGGAAGAGGGCCTGTCGTGTTGGCAGATGCCCCAGACTCTACTAGAATGTGCACTGCCTCCTCCCAGTAGTGATACAACTTCCAAAAGAAATCATGGGGTGAGTTGAGTCAAGAACAGATTTTCTTGCCATTTCCACCCAAATGGACAATTGACCATTTGTGGAGTCCTCAAGCTGGAGTGACCCAAAGTTACAGTGCCATTGATCAGTGGCCTGGTTTCCTTCGGGACAGAAAGATTTTGCTTTACATTAGAGATGACAGTTTACTCATTCCTTATTGTCCTCTTATGTAAGGCCCTTCATTCTAAGGCATGCTGCTCAAAACCATGTTCTCAAGCAATGCTGGCATTTCTTTCCAAATAACCTTTAGAAAACACTGTAAAGTCTGCTTAGTTATATTACACACTAAATGTTGCTTTGTAAGTGACTTATACATTTAATGATCTGCGAAGTGATTTTTTAAAAATTAGTTATAATCATATTCCTGGTCTGTGTAATACCCCTAGTGTACTTTGCATTATATAAAAGATGACTCAATCGTAATGAAGTCTAATATTTAGCTTTAGATGTGGCCCCTAATTTTGTCCCACAAGTACAAAGTTGCATTATTATGTGCCTTTCTCTTCTGTGTTCTTCACCCTTTTATATTCAAACACACGGAATCTGAACTGAAACCTGAAACATAAAAACATTTTTACATAGTAGATCTGCTACATGAGAAAATGCTCTAATTAAGGGCAAGGTGTGACTTATTTCATGAATGTAGGACTGTAGGTTAGCTAATATTTCTACTGGAAAAAGTGACTGCCAGATGGCAATCTAGAGGGTAACACAGAATCTGGACCCAGTTTCCACCCAGACTTAACAAGAGAATTAGTAAGACATTCCATATGAATGTTTCCAACTGCTTTTAGCCAAGTCCCACTGATGTTGCCTTTTCTTCATCTATGCCACTGAGTAATTACCTCCTAATTTCTGCTGCTGACTCCTCTCTCCAGCTGCAGCACAGCTCATTAGCTCAGGCTCTGTTACACTACCTCTCTGTCTGACTGTCAGTGCCATAGATTATAAATCATTTGAGGTCATGACTGGTACTTTTGTATGTTTTCTATCAGGCAAACCAAACTCGACCACCAAACATTGGTATTAGATCATATAAATTACTTTCATAAGCCTTTAAATGAATTATTCATTGTGGTATTTAATCTGGATATATATTAAAAGGAAAGTTTGAGTAATTGCGTCCTTTATTTGACAGACACACTACACAAAGAAAGTATATTTTAAGTCTTGTACGTACAGGAGTCAGAAAAGCGTAAGTGTCATTGACGACTCACTACACGACTTCTATGAAAGATGGAATCCAGAAACAGAATCTGCTTTTGGAAATCTATGAAGTGACCCACCATAAGAGGTCAAACCAGTTCAGTCCCAGAGCAAGGAGCAGATCCTAGTAATTTTCCCAATGATCAGACTTTCCATAGCAGATTTGACAAACAAATGTACCTAGTGTTAAATGCCAACATGGAAACTTCAATTAGATGCAGCTAATGGGAAACTATTTTGCAGACCTTTCAGAAAGGGTTGAGTAAAAGGTTGGGATGTTTCTTTGCTGAAGTAGATTTGTAAAAATTTGTGACTTTTCTGTATGACTTTTACATGCTTTCGAAAGAATCACAACACTGCAAAGAAATCCTGCAGCAGAGAAACAAGAAGCTTAAAAAAGTCAAATGAATTCAGCTTAAATTTTTCTTTCAACTGTTTTGACCACTAAAATACTCTTCCTGTCTGCAAAATGTAAAGCTGCTTCAGAAGCAAAGCGTTCACAGCATCAGCAACAGAGTAAGGCAGGTGAGATATGTCCTCCCCAAATGGCATTGTCCTGGGTAATTATATTCTAGATCCATTAATATGAATTCTAGGTTGAAGTACAAAAGATTGCTTTTGTCAGAGGATACTGGAATATTTGAAAAGCGAAGGAAAAAATGCCTTGACAGACTAGACCAAAATGCCATGCCTTCCTTAAACTGCCTTTTGTCAGATGGATTGATGTGTTACAACCATTTGAGAAGACAGACTAGTGCATGTGACAGAAACAAAACATCTGATTGAATCTGGTTTGACTTTAATGGAGAAGGGAAGTGTTTATTTCCCTTGTCAGTAGGCTCACAGAATTAGACAAATATTGTCATATGGATTATTTTAAATAAACTTCATTAATACAAAAATCTATTGAGAGAATTACAAATAGCAGAATGGACTTCAAGACGGTGGCCTTTGTACTACAATCTTCCTCTCCCCCCACACCCTCAAGCAACCATGACTTACAAGATGGGGATTTCTTCCTTAAAGCTCACTGATTAAAATTAAGCTAGGCATTCTTTCCACTGGCTCTCTTCAGACTGCACTATCACTGCTGTTTTTGTTTGCATTGTAATGCTGATCAGGTTAAAAGTCACAAGGTTCAGAATGATTTGTCCAGCATTTTGCTGTGTCTGAAAAATTATATAACTTAATATCAGTAATTTTAGCCTACAGCCCTACTGATACACACAGGGGTGGTTTATGGAGGACAGATTCAATTTTAATAATGGAGCTGTCAGTTTCAACCAGGGCTTTCATTAATAACAGAAATGACAAATGCATGCCACTGAAGGTTACTTCTTGGTCACTTCTTTGTTGTCAGCAAATAATCTCACATCACAAATAATAATCATCAAATACTATTCCCAAATCTGTTGCATGTTTAATGTACAGACATCTCGGTATTTCCTGCTAATTAAAGTTATTTGTTTGGCTGTTATTTTTCAAAATAATCCATATTAGAGGCTATGTTTTAGAAAAACAGGTTACCCTCAAAAACCCCACTCCCTACATGTGGCCTGTAAATGTCAACATGATTGTCAGTATTGTGTAATAGATGAATAATTGCCATAGACATCCTAGTTCTGGAACATCAAATTCAGGGCAGATGATGTGCTCTTGGAGCACAAAATCATTTAGAAATAACTTAGACTTGAAAACTCATCTACAATCTATTTACCACCTTAGTGTGATACATTTCATGCATTCACTCATTTTATCCCAAGATCTGTCACATTCTGGGGAATAAGAACAATTTTAATTTGCTAACTATCTCATGACTGTGACAAAGTCTGATATTTTCTAAAGTTAAAAATACAGATAATGAAAGGAACTGCTTATATAGCAAACAATGTTGATGACGCCAAGAAACTGACTCAAAATTAACGTGAAATAAAAGCAAAAATAAGATAGAAAATCTTATAAAACAAAGGAAGATGTTTCACTTTCTTATGAAACATTAAGTTTTTGATTATATGTATTGTGCTCACTGATGTAGAAATTTACATGCCCCCATCTGTAAACAAGAAAGATGTATCTTCTTTTCCTAGCAGAAGCAAATGGAAAATAATGGAATAGCCACACATTTCTTTTCAGTTGACTATTGGACTTGTGCAGATCATGAATATGTGTTATGTACAATCTTACTCAAGAAGGAATGAAAAAAGTTAATTTTCTGGGTAAAAAGATCAGGTAAGGTATAAACATAATTTGTGCATTTGGAAATCACATTAGTTGAGATGTTTCCTCTAGTCAAACATATGCAGCAAATCCTATTTTGAGGGGCAGAGACCTATTTAGAGGACAACCAAAGCACAAGAGTACCTAACATATGAGACAGATTTGAGTAATCACAGTCTCCCTTTGCCTCTGGGATAGCAGAGTGAATTTCAATGCAAAAATATTCAATTCAAAAATATTTATATGAAGTCCGGAATTCCAAACACATATTAAAAAGTTTACACATATACATTTTACTGGGCCCACTTTTGTTGCACTCCCAGTACAAATAGAAAAATGGGTTTAAATTGTCTTTATATCAGTAATGTCAAGGTTTGTTCTCTATGATTTTCCCTGAATATAATCACAGACATTAGTGGTGAGATTGGGGCAGGTGGAGGAGAAATACAAGTTGCTGCAAAATAACCTGGCTACTAAAAGAAACAATTTGAGCCATTATCTTCACGCTAACCCAACAAAAACTGCAAAAGTGTCAGAGGGCTGAAAGGGCAGCACAAATATCACCTAACCCCCAAGCTCTAATTTTGTGATTCTGTTCTATATGCCTTCAAATTACCATAGTTGATGTAGTGAGGTGAGGCACGTAATGGTTAAGGTACCATTTTTTCCAGATATTTCAGAAAGCAGTACTAAAGAACATCAGCATCACAGGGGTTGCTGGGTGGTTGAAAGGGAAGAAAAGTGGCTGAGGGGAAGAAAAGACATACCCAAGAACAAGGAAGAGATTTACCCACATTATACAGCTCTAAAGAAACCTGAGCTTTCTTTACTGGCAATCTACTGGTCTACTTACTGATTGAAGCCAAACCTCATTTACAAAAATCATATTTTTATATCCTGCTAAGCATGCAACCCAAAGTTTCTATGTAAATGTTATTCATGGAAGTTTCCTTTTGCAAGAAGTGTGACTCTTTTTCCATTAAAAAAAAAAAAAAAAAAAAAAAAAAAAAAAAAGAGAGAGAGAAACAAAGAAAAAAAAGCAGAAAAAAAAAGCCTTAAAGAATGTCTGTGGGAGAGAGAAACAGTGTTGATCCTATGCGCCAAATGCAGATCTCTATCTTCAGCACAACTAAGGAGCACTAGGAAAACAACTCAAAAAGCTCTCCTCCATTAACAGGATGCAGAGAAAAGGACTGGCTAGAGCATGAGGAAGAGTCAGTTTAAGGGATGGATTAAAGGGAAGTCTTCTGTGGCCTCTGAGCTAATTAACTGTAAAGTTCACAGTAGAACACTTTAGATGCTTACTTTCTGGCATCAGGGTTGCATTTAGAGGCTGGGGAATAATATCTTCCGCTGTTATTAGAGTTACAGAAAGATTTTGGTTCAAACACAGAATAAGTCGGGTGTAATTGGCAACAGATTGACTGAAATAGTCAATAAATATTGCTTCATCTAACTTTTCATACTGCAAAGAAAGAGTTTTCCCCCAGGGAAATGTCATTGTAGGTTTCATTCTCATATAAAATAAGCTTTTATTATTCATCTAATTTAAGAAACATTAAAAAAAATAAGAATAAGCACAAATGTAATCATCCTCTTATATGCTATGAGTATCACATAATTATGCTTTGCTTCCACGTTATTACATATGGAAACTATCAATTCAATAGAAAACTCTTTTCCTGAAAAATTTAAAGCAATCATCCTAATGCTTTAATATTGCTTATATGTTCATATATCTATACAAGATCTCTTATTTTCAAGATAAAACTCACCAGTTTATTTGAAGATATTTTACTCTTCTGTGAGATGGGTTTTGTTTTTCATTAGTATCATTCCATATCAAAGCTTGTGATATGACTTTTAATTTATTTTACACTCTCCTTTGCGTTTGATGCTAATGACCTCTGGATTTTTTTAAATGCACAGAATTTTTAACTATCCCATTAAGTCATGATGAAGTTTACAATAGCTGAGACATCTGGCCTGGATGTGATATATATGAAAGACAGTCACCTCACAAATCAGCAATCTGTGGTGCTTGAGAGAGATTATTCAGGAGGGTTACTTTAAAGCTTCCTTGGATAAAGAGATCAGACACATCTCCCAGATGTAAAAATGCCTCTGTCTCTACTGGAGAATATATTGAAAGGTGACTATGAAGGAGAACTGGGTGGCCCAGGAGGTATAGTAGCAGACTGTGGAGCTATTCATCTCCAAGACATTTTTTGGAAACTACTAATGGCCTGTAAGATTTTATGCAAAGCCAATGAAATTATAATTGTTAAACACACTGTTGAACCCAATTGCATTTGTGGAGTCTTTACCAAAACTGTTAACCTTAGAAGCCAGAAATAACATACATTAGAAATTACTACGTGCAGTGTCCAGCACTTGTTTTAAATTGTTGGGTTAGATCCTGGTGGAAATTTATAGACCTGTTTCCTCCAAAAATTTTTAATAAATTGACCATAATAAAAAGGGGAGGAAGAGTCCATGAATGGCATTTTGTACATCACCTCCTCCTTTTAGTAGAACAAAAATTTGCATCATGGGGTTGAGAAAGCAACACAGCAGCAGTCACTTGCTCAAAAACACAAGGAGAGGGACAGATGTCCTGATTTATTTACAGCATTTGTTCAGAAAGTGTGGGGACCCACCTCAGCCTGGAGGGTTTCTAAATGGTTAAATTACCCAAAGAGTGCAACAGTCATGGAACCAGGAAGTAGTTTAGATAAGTAATGGCTACTAAAGGTACAGGAATTGTGGAGAAAGAAGACCATTTTCTCTCAGAGTGCTGTGGAGTGGGAGAACTGCTGCTGGGTATTTGATGTATTTCACTCTACACAGCCAAACCCAGGTATAAATCAGAAACAAACTCCAGAGCAAAGGAAAGATCAGAGTTTAGGACTGAGCACTCCTTATAGCTCTATTTTCTGTTCATTAAATGAACTTTGCATTTGTGTGTTTTTTGGTGCTAGCTCACTTGAATAGCTGGAGACAGGGCTGTGCTCATGATGCCTTTGTAGCTCTATGCTAGAGACATTTTTCCAGGATGTGGGTTCGAATGCACTCAAGCTACTGCCAGGTAGTTCCAAGCCACCTGTCTTCTAGATTAATGTGCTGAACAGCATTTTAGATAATTACCTAAAGGTAATAGGCAATATAAGCCCTTTTGAAATTAATTATTTCTGCTTATATAGGTACCTAG
Source organism: Cichladusa arquata (assembly GCA_026413545.1). NCBI lineage: Eukaryota > Metazoa > Chordata > Aves > Passeriformes > Muscicapidae > Cichladusa > Cichladusa arquata. Next base: position 14,386,682 of record JAOTQP010001179.1, read on the forward strand.
ATTAGGTAGTAACTTGACAATAATGGAGGCATCTAGCAAGTCACTATATTTTACTGATTTAGGCTTCACAGAGGCATGGGAATCGCCTCCTACAGACATACCCCTAGACTCTGTTTCTTGATGCCTGCTATAAATGAATTAACTCTCTGTGTGAGGTTTTTGAGGCAAATTTTTCCGTGCTGTCTATGTTGACATACTGTGCCATCTATTTTCATATCTTCTGTAAAGCAGGCTGGTGTCTGACATCTGAGAACATGTCCTTACTTTTGGAAAAACACAGAGCACTGAAGTCCTGGCCCATGTGCCAGGAGTTATGGTATGTGCAGGGTTCTGTAAGGTAGAGACACATCACCTTATTTAAAGCGTTGCTGAATAACACATGATTTAAAGAATACAGACATGCTAAATGTTGAGGCTACACTTGTACAATTCTCAAAGCAGGTGATATTTATAGAGCTTTGCTTTGACTGTGTCTGTGCTACAAATAACTTTACAAAACAGGACCAGTCATTTTAGTGCACTTCATAAGCAATTTTTATATGGATATTACTTTATTGCCAGATTTAATTTATTTTTAAAAGGCATATATGGCAAATGGGTTAGATATTTAATTAGCTGGAGAGGACATAGATATGAGAATAATGAAGTAACCATAAAGAGGTGGGGAAAGGGATTGCGGCAGAACAAACATCCTTTCTCCATAATTTTTTCTATTGTTTTGATGAAGCTGAAACTGATCCACAGGGCAAACGTCACGGCACCTATTTTGGACTTTTATGTGTCTTTCTCTCTATAAAACTGGAGCCAGAGATCGTCAGGGAATGGAATTATCACACACTTGGTTGTTTTGCCTCAATCTTTAACTATTTTGCAAATGAACATATGTTTATATCTCAGAAATAACTGAAGAGCCTCTAGTAATGCATCCTAGTATTTATTAATTGGCTATTTACTCCAAAGGCCATTTATCTTATTATTAAAATGAAATCAAATCAACTGCTGCTTTTGGCAGCTCAGTGTGGAGTAATGCAGTTTTAAGATAAATGGAAGGCCTTCGGAGCATGAAAAATGTGGTTAAAAGAATCTAAACAGAAGCCTCGAGACCCTTTTCTTGGAAAAAGTGTCACAGTAGTTTAAGGTCACTTTGTATAGCTATATAACAATATCATTTATTATGCCCCTTCTAATCCTACCAAGTTTTTGTAATGAGACAATCTGAGTAATTTTAATTGATGATGAATTTCTACAAGCTGGGGGGTATGTTTATGCTTTATGAGACATCAGACAAGGTTGTTTGAGATGGATGTGTTTAATGATATTCCGTTTTAGGGACTCAGTCTCTGAGCTGGCCCAGTTTGGCTTTGTTTCTGTCACTGAAGGATTAAGACTAGTAGTGGGTAGTTTAGGTTTACTAAGTGGAGCTGAATGCCAGTATGTTTGTATTTGAAACTTGCCCAAAAGAGATTCCAACCGATATGGAAAGCAAAAATAATTATGGAGAGTTTTATGTGAAGAAGCCAATTTTACTGATTCTGGTTTTGGAGTTTTTGCGTGACTTGAACATTATAAAAGATCATCCAGCTCTTAGCTATTCTCAGTTCTCAGGAGTAATAAGTGGGATCAAGT
>JAOTQP010001179.1:14564691-14575671 GCA_026413545.1 Cichladusa arquata
ATATCTCGTTATGGTACTTTCCAACTGGTTTACCAAAAGTAAATAATTTTGCTTGTACATTTTATATAACTTCATTTTTTCTATGATTGATAGATCCCTTACATAACAGAGCAACATGCTGCTTCAATAGTTTGTTTCAGGGACAAAAATCAAAGAGCTTTAAGATTCCCCTGAAAAAATTGGAGATGGTTTTAATCAGCTACTTCTGCTGAGTAGCTACTTTTTTGAAAGATGCAGATTAAGCATTGTGAAAACAACTTCTCATTTATAGTGCTACATCTCTCAGTGAATGCATCTGCTCTCCAGTCCCTCTGTGCACACACAGGCAGAAACAAAAATAAAAATAAAAGACTTGAAAGCGGAGATAGAAGGTATTTGATCAGAGAAAGAAACTATAAGGGAATCTAGGAAAGAAAGAAGGTACAATGGACTTTGTATATCCTGACTTTGTATTGTCTGCTCAGGACCACCAGGGCCTTTATTTTAGATTAGAAAGATAGATCTGAAGATTTTTTTTTTTTTAATCTAGACATGTCTTGCAAATAAAATTTATTTTTGTAGATTAAAGCTTTCAGTCTCTAAGGAAAACCACTTAATCTAAATGCAACATTTGCACTCCAAAGCACTGTTCACATATCTGCTGCTTAAGTGTGTGGTAAAAATCTGAGTTTACATGTTTTCAAAACCTAAGAATGTAAGGAAAAACATGTTTGGAAAGGCAAGAACATACCAGTATATGTACATGAGACAGAATACATACACTGGAGATGCATTTGAATATGAAACACAATCAGAACTTTGAAAATTCCATTTTTCTCTTTAAATTCTGGAAAACAAAAATAGTGTTTAACATGTCTAGAACTGAGTACTTCTTTGTGTAAATTGTCTTCCTCTTCGTATTGGAAGAGAGAAATGGCATAGAGGAAGAGAATAATCTGTTATTCAGCCCAGGTTATCAGGTTTAGTTGGACATCCTTATCCCACAGCCTGCTCTGAAACCTCTTTCCCTTGATTTTCAGGTCTCTTTTATATTACACAGCACTCTGATCTCCACAGATCTCACTTTAGCTTTTCATGTAGGTAGGATTCTTTTCAAAATGTGGCACATTACAGGATAGGGCAGAGGTTATCTGTAACACCATTTGAAAGTTTATTTCTTCTGAAATGAAATCATGTACCCAGTGGAGTTCTTCTAGTGAGAAGATAAATTTTTTGAAGATTTTCTGAACAAGTATCAACACTATCAACAATGATAATGGTGTTTTAGCATGTTTAATGCAGTTGCCTCACTTGATCTTTGCAAAGTTATCTTGCAGCAGAGCATTAAATGGTAGGTGGAGATTCTGCATCTGTGAATAGAAATTATTAAATATGTTTACAATCACAACTTAAATGGGTGATTAGAGTGAAATGAGAAGTCACAAAGAAGAGCAGTCATAATACAAGGGGATTATTTTCTTAGTTCTTGACTGCTAAACACAAACACCTTCACAGGGTTTCTTCTTCAATAATATTGAAAAGCAAGTTCTGATTTTTTTTCTCCCTTGTCCCTCTCTTTCCTTCATTTGAGGTTCACTTCTGCTATATTAAAGATTCTTAAGCAAGACTAGCAGGTGTTTTTACTTGAGCTGTTACTTTGGAAGAAATATTGGTGCAGTGTTTTCAAGCTGTCATTAAAAAATGTGGTTTGCCGCAGTTCTTTCTGAGCATTTAATAGACCATGTGTGATAATTTTCTTGTGGTATTTCTAACATTCTGTCTGCAGTCTGCTCATTTGAGGCAGCTGTTTTCAACTTCTTTCTCTTTTAGAACATATTTTTGTATGGCTGGCAGAAGGAAAATGATACAATTTGGCTCAGGCCTGCATGACAACAGCTCTTCATGAGCTCTGGTATGCTCCTGCATTCTCTTCTGGTGCTTTATAGTATAAATTGCTCTCACAAGACCTTAGGCAGGCAGATTTGCTTATGCTTATTTAGCCTGGCTAATATCAGTTTGTTAGACTAATGCGAGGTGTTTTACATCTGCTGCTTTGTTGCTGATAACCACAAATTGCTGAAATAATAACATCTGATCCAGAGATCCTGGAGCCCTGGATAGGACTAGGAGGGTGGGCAACCAAAACAGGGAGCTATCTTTAAAAATTATCTTGCTACTCTCGAAAGTTTTGTAATGCTGTGGAAAACCAATGGAAAATTTAAGCACAATCAATGTGAGCTCCCATATTTGAAGACAAAGAAGATACACTGTGGAACAGCACTGAAGAATTTAGAGGTCATAAATATAATGTGCAACACTATAGGAATTCACCCTGACTCTCTTTTGGTACTAAAGGATGAGGCTGCTCTTACTAAGTTACCCAGGAAGAATGAAAGGTGTTGAGAGAGGGTTTCAGAGTGCTTATATTAGCATTATGACCACATGCCTGAGAGTCTCTTCTATTATCTCAAGTTTTCCAACACTAATCAGCATGAGTGTTATCCCTTAAATAGCCCTCTTACGTGTTGAATTTTCAGTAGGAAAGTACTGCATGCTCACATTTCTGTTGCTTGAGTAAAGTTTTCATAATCTGGGACTTTTCATAATTAATGGTTAAGCCAAGGCACTGCTGTAGAAATAGTGTAATTGCTGAGAATTTAGCAGAAGACTCTTCATTTAAATAAAATCTCATGTTCTTGGAAATGTCTTTCTTGATTTTTACAATATAATCATCTGCACTAATATCATAAAAGTTCCATTATTGTACAGCATTGGAGCCTAAGGTGATGTTGGCAGAGATATTACAGAAAATATAAATAAGTTTGTTAGTTCAAATTTGCTGGGCTATGCAGTTTACCCTAGCAAGACTCTACAGTACTCCCCTATGGATATTTCATTCATTAGTGCCTCCCTAGTCCCTAGGGAATTATTTAAATGGCCAAGATAAATGGATGCTTAAGAGCTGCTATTTATGGCAGTATAGTGCTTAAATCAGCTTCTTTTCCAAACTGAGCACTTATGGCTATTTTAGATCAATCTCATCACTAGTCTGGTTTCAATATCTTAATTTTCTGCTTTTAATGCACAATAAGTTAATGTTAGTTGCTGTCTAAATGTAGCTAATGTCATAAATCCCCTTATCAAAGTGTTAACAGAATAGCCAATCCATCTAAATACATTCAGCTGTAAATATAAAGAAATTACCTATAGAGTACTCAATTCATCTCTGCATAGATACAGTTTCCACTATCACCTTCAAGAAGCTTATTGTGCCATTTATTACGGTAATGAGCACGCAGGTAGGAGGGAAAATGGTATTTTCATATGTAAATAATGAATGGCAGTGTGATATCAGATCCTCACTCCTAAAAAATCCATCCAGAATCCACAGCACCCTGTTACCACCCATTAGCTCTGAAAAGCTAATTTTTAAATTTATTATGACACTATCACAGTTTATGTTATGGCAAGCACATTTCCTAGCTCTCTGTGATGAGGCTGCACGCGTTCAAAGGGCACCTAACGATCCACTTTGTGGAGTCACAATGGATCCATTTATGGGAATAGGTCAATTTGCCAGACCAGATTCACAAGCATTACTGGGAGCAGATGTAGTAAAGAAAGCAATGCAATTAGCTCGAGCTGCATATAATTTAGTTAAAACAGAGCAAAAAAAATTACCATCTTATATGCATATTAGACAAGGTCCGCAAAAGCCTTTTTCTAGTTTTGTTAATAAGCTCACTGCCGCAATAAAAGAATCAAAAGTACCTAATTATATGCAAAGGGCACAGCTTAAAAAATGTGTTACTCAAAATAGTAATTCACAAGTAAAATCAATAATAGCTACTTTGCCAAGTAATTAAACTGTAGTAAAACTGTTAGAACGTATAAATAAAATTCCTCAGGGAACTCAAGCTATGTTAGTTAAAGCTGTAAAAAATTTAACACTAACCTTAAAAAACGAGCAGTCCCAAAATCAGGCTTTTGCTGTTGCTGCGCTAAAGCTGTTAAAACCACCTAAATCTCAAACTACTGGCAAGCCTCATTCCGCTAAGAAGTGCTTTCAATGTAGGCAATCCAGTCATATTCGGCGAAACTGTCAAATTCAAAATGTGTGGTGCCGTACCTGCCAGCTTAATTCTCATCCTACGGAGGTTTGAAAACATAAAACAAAAACCAGCAAACAAAGTGCGAGGGTACGCAGTGCCAAGACACCAACTGCATACCAAGTCACCCAAGTAATTCCAATGGCCCCTCCCTACTCCCTGCCAGCGAACTCCAGCCAGCCACAGGCTCCCTACTCCCTGCCAGTGAACTCCAGCCAGCCACAGGCTCCCTACTCCTTGCCAGTGAACTCCCTCCGGCACAAGAGGGAGCCTCGGCTTGGACTTAGCAACCGCAATAAATATTGTGTTAAAAAATACTAAGCCAGTAAAAATTCCTACCAAAGTTTGTAGACCTTTAATTTTAAATGAACAATCTTATAGAGCTTTATTATTAGGATAATCTTCAGCTATTTTACAAAAACTAACTTGTCAAACCTAGAATTAACAATGCAAATTATACAAGTAAAATTATAATTATAGCTCATACACGTTTTCCTCCTATCAGTATTCCTGCAAAAAGCCGCATAGCTCAATTAGTCCCACAACAACAGCTAATTAAGAAGGCTCAGGGACCACTGCAAGAAACTAGTAAATTTAAATCTACAAAAAGCTTAGTATTACTTACTCTCACCATAGAACAGCGTCCAGTAGTAGAAGCTATGTTACGTTTTGCCCATCAAAAAAAGCAGCTTTGAGCCCTATTAAACACTAGTGCTAACATCACCATCATTGCTCAGCGTCATTGGCCGCCTAATTAGCCTCTTCAAAATTGCCTAAAAGCAGTTTAAATAGTCAGTAAAGCAAAACAAGTCCAAAAAAGCTGTGAGCCAGTATCCATTACAATTAAGCAACATACAGTATCAACTGTAGTAACAGTAATGGATCTTCCTACTAGTGTACAAGCATTAATTAAACGGTATGTTCTTGCTCAAATAAAACTAGTATTACGTATGAGAAATAGTCCTTTTTAATGATGGCCACTACTTAAACTTTCCCAATCCAACTCACCTAGTTAACAAAAACTCCTGTTTAAATAGAGCACTGGCCGTTAAAAAGAAAAAGTCTTGAACAAGCTCATCTTCTGGTACAAAAACAACTGCAGCAAAGACATGTACAACCTTCATCTAGCCCTTAAAATACACCTATTTTTGTCATCCAAAAAAAAAAAATCAAAAAAGTACCAGCTATTTCATAATCTTCGTGCTGTAAATACACAATTGCAACCTATGGGTGCTCTTCAGCCTAAACTGCCTAATCCTGCTATAATCCCTCGTAAATAAAATATTTGAATTGTAAATTTTAAAAACTGTTTTTTCACAATTGCCTTGCACCCTCGTAACGTGTAACAGTTTGCTTTCACACTACCTGCTATCAATAAAAAAGCAATTGCACAACAATATGAGTAAACTGTTTTGCCTCAAAGCATAAAACATTCCCCAACACTTTGTCAATTGTTTGTTGCAGCAGCTTTACAACCACTAAAAGTATGCTCAAAAGCCACCTTAATATTTCATTATATGAATAATATATTGTTTGCACAAAGCACATCTTTTACCAAGGACCACGAGCGTACAATAATTAATACGCTAGCACAACATAAACTAGTAGTTGCTCCTAATAAAATACAAAAGACTAATCCTTAGCAATATTTGAGTTAGCAAATATCTAATACTGCCATAAGACCCCAAAAGCTAAAGTTAAAAACAACAATCCACACCCTACATGATGCTCAACAACAGCTTAGTAATTTACAGTAGCTTCAACCAGTAATTAAATTCTCCAATAATAACCTAGAAGTTCTTCAACCTTTGCTAAAAGGCACTAATCCTGCTGCACCTGTTGTTATTACCCCTCAACAAAAACATATGCTACAGCAATTAGCTGCATCTGTCTCTAAAAAAGCTATCTCAAAAAAATTAAAAAATATACCCATAAATGTCACTATTCTACAAGGAAAAAATCATCTCATAAGAGCCCTTACACAAACTACATCTAAAATGGCTTTTTGCATCTGTGCAACCTCGGACTACAGTACAGAGCCGTACAGCCAATCTAGCTGCTTTAATACAAAAAGGACGCCTTAGGTGCTTACAAATTACAAAACTTAAACCAGCAAATATTTATGTGCCTTTAGTGCTAAGAACTTAGCGTAGTATATGTATCACTCTCCGAAATTACAAGCAAGTCTTCTAGAAGCAGCACAAAATATTCAATAAAAATCACTAAAAAATCCTGTTTTACAATAGATGCAATGTCACGCTTGGATTCCTAAACCAAAAGTCTTAAATCGCCCCCTGAAAGATGCCATCACTGCATACACAAATGCTAAAAAAAAGTCAAAACAAGCAGCAGTTGTTTAGTTACAAAGAAAACAATGGCATCATAAAATACTGCCTGCAAAGCCTCAAAACTCTCTTCAAACACTCAAACTTCAAGCTATCCTTAAAGCTATTTTAAAATGGCCTCATCAAAACTTAAATGTAGTTCCTGACTCACTATATGTAGTGAGCGTAACTCTGCAAATTAAAGACGCGCTCATAAAAAACATTAAAAACATTAAATTGCTAAAACTCTTGAGACAATTGCGTCAGGCTGTCAACTTGCGAACAGCGCCAATAGCTATGCTGCATATACGCAGCCATAAGTAAACTAATAGCCTAAGCAAAGGCAACAATATAGCAAATCAATTAGCATCAGTAACTGTACCTCTTGATAAATTTCAACAGGCACAAATGGCACATGACACATTTCACCAGAATGCACGTGGTCTCCACAAGCAATTCCACATATCACTAACTGAAGCTCAAGGAATTGTTAAATCCTGTCCTGTTTGTAGTCAACAAAGTCCAAGATTAAGGATGAGTGCAAATCCTAGAAGCTTAAGTCCTAATAAAGTTTAGCAAATAAATGTAACCCATGTTCCCTCTTTTAAAAAATTAAAATATGTGCATGTAACAATTAATACCTATAGTAAGTTCATTTAAGCAACTGCTCAAACAAAAAAAAAGGCACTTCATGTATCTCAACATTTGTCAAATTGCTTTGCAGTAATGAGAATTCCTAAACAATTAAAAACAAATAATAGTCCTGCATATACTAGTAAAAAAATGAAAAAGTTTTGTCAGCAATGAGGTATTTCTCATATAACTAGTACTGCTCACTCCCCAACAAGTCAAGCTATAGTAAAGCAAGCTCACCAAACTTTAAAAAATTACTTAATAAAATTTAAAGGTAAAACAAACGAATACTCGTTACTCACCAAAACCTTATTTGTATTAAATTATTTGTGCATTTTAAAATCACATTCTAAACTTCCTGTTATAATTCACAGTAAGCAAACAAAACAAATTCCAAAAATGACCCCTATAAAAGTCATGTATCAAGATCCCAAAACAAAAATGTAGCAAGAACCTACTAAAGTACAATATATAAGTAGAAGTTACGTGTGTGTTATTACCCCCACAAAACCCATCTGGGTGCCCAGCAAATAAATTCGTCCAGTAACTAATGGCACAACCACGCAACCAGCAACAAATAGCTCCACCCCAAACACACAAAAAAAAACCCACGAAAAAGAAACGACTAAAAGACTATCTAGCAGTACAACCCTTAGTACAACAACTCAAAAGCCTTCTAAAAAAAAAATTAGGTAGTCAACTCTTCTCAATTTAAAAACATTCGCTATTCAAAGACCTTCATTAATTACTAATCGTATTAAACTTAAAAAAAAGTAGTGTTTAAGTTGTGTTAAAAAGTGTAAGAAAGGTGCATAAGTATTAATAAAGTCTAAAAAATGTAAGCAAAAACTTTAAGTACATCAATCACAGTTGTGGCAACCTGTGCGTGCAAATTGTACCAAAAAAATAATTAAATCTAGTTGGCAGCAAGATGCTCAAAATTTAACTAAAAATCGCTCACTAAGAGCTGCAAAATATGTTTTTAATAACCAAGAAAATAAATATCAATTGTTAATACATTAGTATCTTTTATATGCTATGAAAAAGATTAACTAGTTTCTTGCTACAGTATCACTAAAGTTTATCTGTTCTCAAAATATCAATATTTCACGTCATCGCTGTATACCAAAAAACCAGTAAAACAATACTGTTAAAAGGCATCGTCGGCCTCATTTTAGGAATGCTAATTCTTTGCATTCTACCAATACAGGCATGAATACCAACACAACCCAAAACTAATGTGTGGGTTACCCTAGCAAACAAAACTAGGCAGGATGCCACATGTTTGTCTTTATCATCACCAAGTAATCCCTTTTCTACGTGTTTAGTTAGTATTCCTCTTAATACTTAGCCATGTCCCAATGCCATTCCAGTCTGTAACATTACAGATCCAAAAAACAATGGCAATTTTTAGGACCTATAGGTTCCATATTTAGAACATGCATCTTTAGAATCCCAAGAATGGGAATTGCTTGGGTCAGTTCAAGCTAATGCACGTGTAATTTTCAATTACTTTAGCAAGTCCTTACATCAACCAGGGTGTAACTATACAGTTTTAGTAAATGCAACTCTTCCAGTGCATCAAAATGTCTCACTGTGGTGCAACTATACTTCTGCTACCATCTCAGTGTCTGCAAACACTCCCATTGCTTTGCCCCCAAGTGTATTTTTAATTTGTAAAAACAAAACTTAGCCAAGTATACCATCTAAGTTAAAAAAAGAACCATGTACATTAAAAAAACCTACCTTGCTTACACCCAATGTATCAATGATTTTACAGGTACATCAAAGACATCTTTGCATTAAAAATTAACTCATGCTTTTAATTCTAACTGTCAAGATAATGTACGGTTTTAGTCAACTGCACAAATTGTAGCAGCATCTCTTTTTACTCCAAGTGTAGCTAGTGCAAGAGCTTTGTTTCAACTTAACAAACTTAGCTGTTAGCTAGCAAGACAAACTAATGCAACCTCTATGGCTCTGTCACAACTTCTGACTGATGTTGATTCTGTTTGCCATGCTACTTTGCAAAATCGAGCGGCCATAAATTTTTTACTTTTAGCACAAGGCCATAAATGTAAAAACTTTGAAAAAATGTGTTGTATAAATCTTTCTAATCATTCTGTGTCCATTCATAAACAAATAAGTACCTTAAAACAGCTTATTACTCAGTTACAAAAAACCACTGAATTAAGTTTAACTAATTAGCTAAAATCATTTTATTTAAGGCCATAGCTAACAACTAACATGAGGAAAAAGGAGGAAAAAATAGGGAAAAAGGGGGAAAAAAGGAAAAAATGATGAAAAAGGGGGAAAAAAAGAGAAAAAAATCGGGAAAATTGAGGAGCAAATGAGGAAAAAAGGGAAAAAATGAGGAAAAAACTGGGAAAAAATTAGGAAAAAAGACAGGGAAAGAAGAGGAAAAAATCAAGAAAAAATGAGAAAAAAATTGGGAAAAATGAGGAAAAAATGGGAAAAAATAGGAAAAAAAGAGTGGGAAAAGGAGGAAAAGTGGGAAAAAGCAGGAAAAAGTGGGAAAAGTGGGAAAAGTGGGAAAAATTGGGAGCAGGAGGCACCTGAAGCGCTCCTGGCCCGCCGTGTCCCAGATCTGCAGCTTCACGGTTTTGCCGCCCACGCTGACGACCTTGGAGCCAAATTCCACCCCAATGGTGTGGCTGGAATCCTGCTTGACCGGGAAAAACGGGAAAAAACGGGAAAAAAGGGAATTCCAGGGGATGGGGAGTGGTAAAATGAAAAAAAATGGGAAAAATGAAAACAAATGGCCTCAAATGGCCCCAAATCGACAAAAAAATTGCAAAAAAAGGGTCAAAAATATTCCCCAAAAATGCAAAAAATGTAACAAAAAATGAACAAATATTCTAAAAATCCCCCCAAAAAATCTTCAAAAAAAATCTCCAAAAAATCCCCCCTAAAATCCCCCAAAAATTCCAAAAATAAGCCCTAAAAAAATTCTCCCCCAAAAATTCTCTGATCCCCAGAATTCCCAAAATATTCCCCAAAGCCCCAAATCCCAACTGAAAATGCAAAAAATGTAACAAAAAAGAATAAAAATTCTAAAAAATCCCCAAAATATCTGAACAAAAATCCCCAAACATTTAAAAAATATTCCCCAAATTTTCCTGATCTCTCAGAATTCCCAAAATTCCCAAAATATTCCCCAAAGCCCCAAAATCCCAAGAGAAAATGCCAAGAATTGAACAAAAAAAGAACAAAATTTCTAAAAATTCCCCCCAAAAATGCCCCGAAAAATGAAAAAAAATCCCCCAAAATCCCCTGACCTCCCAGAATTCCCTAAATTCGCAAAATATTCCCGAAAGTCCCCAAATCCCAACAGAAAATACAAAAAATGTTAAAAAAAGGAATAAAAAATCTAAAAATTCCCCCAAAAATCCCCAAAAATTCAAAAAAAATCCCAAAACAATCAAAAGAAATTCTAAAAAAAAATGCAAAAAATTCCCTGATCCCTCAGAATTCCCCAAATTCCCAAAATATTCCCCAAAGTCCCAACATACCAACAGAAAATGCAAAAGATGTAACAAAAAATGATCAAAAAATTTTAAAAATTCCCCCCAAAAATCTGAAAAAAATCCCCAAAAAATCCCCCAAAAATCCCAAAATTTCCCTGATCCCTCAGAATTCCCAAAATTCCAAAAATATTCCCCAAAGCCCCCAAATCCCAACCGAAAATGCAAAAATTTTACAAAAAATGAGCAAAAATTCTAAAAATTCCCCCCAAAAATCCCCAAAAAATCTAAAAAAATTCCCCCAAAATTCTCAAAACTTTCCCAAGGATCCCTCGACCTCCCAGAATTCCCAGCATTCCCAGATTTCCCGGAATTCCCGGAATTGCTCACACTTGCTCTCAATGAAGTGCTGCAGCAGGCAGGACTTGCCGGTGCCGGCGCTGCCGATCA
>JAOTQP010001179.1:14664773-14675173 GCA_026413545.1 Cichladusa arquata
TTACCAGATTAATTTAATTAGGATTAAAATTAATGCCTGATTTTTATTAATATACATCTGTTAGAGAGCTACCTAGTCAGATAGGAAGTCTCATTTCTCATAGTATACATTGGAAGAATAAACATTGATGTGTGCTAACATTCAGTGACAAAGTACTAATAACACCTTGAAATATTAATGAATTACAAAATATCTCATGTAAAATAATGCCTTTCTATTCATAGCTAATTTTGCAATTCTTGCTGTGATTTTTACCTTTAGATTTTTGACTCAAAAATGGTATTCTTTTTTAATTATTAATTTTGCCTTTAAAAAGCTATAAGATTGCTATGCCAATTATTATATTTCTATTTAAATATTTTCTGCTAAATAACAGCAATCTTAATTTAAAATAACTTCAAAATTCTGGATGGTCATACTGCATTTGTAATAGCTATCCCCACAACAGTAAGCAGACTCTGAAATTTTTTTTTTTTTTTTTCAGAAATATTTTTCACACTTTTCACTGCATTTGAATTGTCTAGACAAGTGACTCTTAGGTAACTTCTTCAGAAGTCTCTTTTTGTCTGTTATCTGTATGTGTTTTGTTCTACTGCATTCACTCCAGTGTTATAATTCATTTTTTCCTACTCACCTCCAAAGTAAGAGCCATCTGTCAGCTTCAGCTCCTTGTTGGACTTGGTGATAACACCAGCAACACCATGTTGAATGAAATACATCTTCTTACCCACAGCCCCTTCTCGGATAATATAATCTCCAGGTTGGAACACCTCAAATCTCAGTTTGCTTAGCATGGCAGTCACAAAATTTGGGTCTGCATTAGCAAAAAGAGGCATTGTAGCCACCAGCTTCCGACAGTTGAAGTTGACAATCTCCTAAATGGAAGGAAACAATAATAATAATAATGATCAATAAATATGTTCCATATGATGGGCATTGAAAAAAAGATGTTCTACTTTCTTAAAAAAGAATTTCTTAATGCTCATACTGGACTTTTCTGTGTCTCTGTGCTTGCTTTATAACATATTTTCATCTGTTTCTAGTGAAGTGATTGAAACAAAAGTGCAGTCTGACTTGTATTTCTAAGGTTAAAGGTTGTCTTCTTCTGGTGACTTTTCACATTTATTATTCCCATTGGAGTTTAAGGCGACAATGTGACAGAAAGGTAAAAATTAAATAGGATTAATATAAATCAGATTGGCTGTTGCAATAACTATATTAAGTGATGAAATTATGCAAGTCCTGTGTTTCCAAGTATTACACCAATAACATCTTCCTGTTTTGAACATAACCAGTGGTAATATAAATATATATTACAGTTAGCTAGTTGAAATCAACAGAAAAATTCCCAGCACAGTTTCTAATTAATTTTATTAACACAGAGACATACATTACTGCCCTTTAAAGAGATGTATAAAATGTAGACCCCTATATGCAGAAAGCAGTACTATTTTCCTAGGGCCTTAAGGATTTCTCCTGCCTGCATTCATATTTACAGAGCACACTATGAGCACATCTACATGAAAAGATTAGTACCAAAAAAAAAAATCTGTAAATGTCCTACTTGCTTTAAATAAATAAAAACAAAACAAAACCTATGAACAATTTATGAAATATTTTCAAGCTCATTCTTGCAGACCTTACATTGTCTTGAGAAATTAACATGGTCAGTTGCCATTACAGATTTAACATTGTATTGAAAAACTGAGACTAATCAGTATTACACATGGAGAGGGGCTCAGGCAGGCAACATCTACTGAAGTAGCAAACCCAACATGACAGGAAGAGCAAATATAATCATCTATATGTAAATGCAAACAGAGCAAATAAAAGAAAAATACAGCCAGCAGTCACTTAACTGCTTTGCCTTTATTGTCAGTGGAGTACCACTAGCAATTCTTACACTAACCTAAGGTTTCAAGATTGATATAAAGGAGACATTCCACCTACCAGTGCTCTCCTCCCCATGACTGCATTCCTTCTGGAAGTAGATCTTTCAATTCCCTATGCATCTGCTGTCTCATATATCTCATATATACCATGCAGACAACTCTGAGCATGAAGCCCAGATATCCAGAAGCTCAGATAATCCACTGATCAGACAAATTATTTTCCTCTCCTAGTCCCACAATGTAATATCCTGCTTGTAGACATGTAGGGGAAGTTCAGGTCATTTCACACCATAAGCAACAAAACCATAGTGGATTCTTCAAATCAGTTCCCTTGGATCTGGGAAAGGTGTGGGAATTCCCCTCTGAAGGGAAGACATTTGCTACTGAAGCAACTAACAGGCAAGTGCATTAAGAGTGAGGAGAATGAAGAAACAACCACCTTTCCCTGAGCAATCATAACAAATAAATCTAGTGGGATTTAGAAAAGTAAATTGGAACAAAATGACTCACCAGGCACCCTATGAACTATTAAAAAAACCACAGTGAATTTGATGCAAGATATCTTCTGTTTGCCTGAATCCATTATCTCAAGTATGTGAACTGCCAGATAGGTGACATTCAAATCTATGAATACTGCTGAGTCAGTAGAGGGGTAATGCCAAGATACCCTCTAAGTATATTTTTATGAGACAGTAAGTATCATAATGAGATTCCAACTGTCTTTCTAAAGCATGAAGAGAAGCTTGTTTTCCTTCTTGTTTAAACTCTACATTTCTTAGTAAAGCTCCAGCCATCACCTCCCTCTCAAAGGAAAATTATTTGCTTCTCCCACTGCTAGCAGTATGGTGGGATCCCACGAGGAGCCCAGACTACATCTCTGCTCCCTGTGAGACTGCCTTGCTGCCATCTCCACTGATGCTGGCAACAGCTATTACTTGTCTTGTCTTGCTTAGGGACTTTTCAGTAGGCTTGCTGCTTGTTTTCTGCTTCCGAGAGTGAATAGCTTGTCTCGCATGCCCAGGAGGCAGAGAAAGGAAATTACTAAAGAAAGCAAAAATTGACTGGAAATTATATAGAAGCTGGTGGGGAAGCACAGAAAAGAGTAGAAAGTTCAGCTCCAGTCAAGATTAGGAAGAAAGAGTCAAATAGACTTAGGTGGAGTAGTACTACAAAAGAGAGAATGGGAGGAAAACAAAAAGAAGGAACACAAAGACCTAGAAAAAATAAACAGAAAAAAAAACAAAAGAAGGCAGGAAGCTTGACTTTAAAAACAGGTTGAGAAATGGAAATTGTTGAGAAGTGAGAACACAGGAACACAAAACCTGGAGAATAGGTGTCTGGAGTGAAAGCTGAGAAGTAGGGCATATGAAGTAAACAAAAGGGAAATTGGAAAAAAAAAGAAGTTATCTGCAACATATCTTTAACAGTATGATAGGAGAGATTATGATATATAGAGAGGGGAGAATTGAGACCTGCATGACTCCTTTGTGCAGACCCAGCACTACCCATCCAGAAAGAAATTAATCTCATCTTGGGAATCCCAACAAAACATACCCTTGAAAGAGGATTTCACCCTTGGAGTCTCGTGTCCTCTTATGGCTCAATCTTCTGCCCACTTTTCTCTCACATTATGTAATCTGTATCTGGATATACCCATGTATACACACATTATCCTGCTCAGCCTGAGCTGCCTAATGAAGGTACCAACATAGCTACAAAACCACCCTGCTGAGGTAATTTCAGCTGTTATTCCTAGTAATGCATTCATTTTGTTGATTAGTTTTCCGTGAAAGTTTGTGCTGAAGTACAAACTTCCCTTATTTAAGATGTTAGAAGGTGGAAAATTACCAAGGGAGAAAGAAATGTGTCATTTTTAAGTGCTTTGTTTTTCTTTAAAGTGTTCTTTTATTTAAATATGAGATCATTCAGAGCAAGTAAAATACATTTCCCTGAGTCTTAATCACAGGCAGTTCTGCAATTTCAGGTTCTTGTGTATTACTTTAAATATCATCCTGGGGAGAAAGAAACAGTAAAGATTATGAAAGTGTTTTATATAACTCAGAAAGTACTAGGAGAAAAAGTTCTTTGTTTTGAAAGAATGGTAACAAAAGAACACACTGACAAATTAAGGGTTGACATTTTTTACAGAGAAAAATCTTTCACTCATATTTTTCTTTTAATTCTTTGGAGTTAAACTGGAAACAGTCTATGCTGCCCAATATGATATCTTCATTAAATGAGATTTTCCCTCACCTCTACTTGAAGAAAATAACAAATAAAGCTTGAAGAAGGGATTAGGAGCACATTATATAGCTGAAATGCTTAAAGAGCAAGAATGAATCAGACCTAGATTGAGCAAGTGTTGATATATTCCAATTGCTGGTCTCTTACACAAGAATTAAGTCAGAGACACAATGGTCTGCTATATATAAGAGATTGGTTAGGTAATTACACTGGCTTCTGCTCCTTTGTAGTATATTGGATTTATTACTCATCTTGAACTTCCTGGATTCTTTTTCAAATTGATGTTAAAGCATCAAATATTATCATTTTGTGTGGGCTCAGTATTTCTTGATGGCTTCTCTGAAGCTTCTCAAGATGTTACAGAAGCAGTCACAAGGCTGTCCCAGCTGTGACTGGAATTCTCTGATGGCATCTCTAAAAGTTTTTAGGACCTCATTTCCAGAAGATTTTTAGATCGATTGTAGTGCTTTTAGTTAGACTGACTGGAAAATCCTGTTGCCACAAAAAAGGAAAAGTTATTGAATGATCTGTTTGCCTGAAAAGTTCTTTACTTTTTCTCAGTAACCCAGTGGAACTAATAAAAGGTACTACTTCCATCTACAAACTATGTTCTTCTTATGTGTAGGCCATTTAGAAAAATAGCTTAGCTTTTTAGGAGACTTCTATATACTATTGCAAAAATCTAGTGTATAACTGTAACAGTGCATTTTTTTTCAGTGTTCCTTTTTGCTTTCAAAGGACACAAAATCAGTCTTAATTTCTTGATCATTGGAAGGAAGAAATCACTTTACTGCGAAAAATATTTATTTCTCTTAGAAATAATGCACAAATGAAAAGTTACTGAGCATCATTAAGAGAGAACTATAGAAAAAGACATTATATTTAGGGATTTGGGGTTGTTTGAGCAGGATAGATATATTTAAACCTGGTTTTAAGGAGATATATTCTGTATGTGTTCATGATTTCCTGTAATTTTTTAACCCATTGGTCAATTATAGTCAAGTTTGGCAGAAAAGAGGCATCTCACTGATACTAAGTTCTCACAGGTTTTATGACAGCAGGCAGTCAGGAGGACTAGGATTAGTACCCCACTGAGGGAATGACTACATCATTATCTAACAACTTGTTAAATGCCAGAAAATCTACATGTGGCAATGGATGCAATATTCTTTATTTCTGGTGCACCTGAAATTGTTCAAATTGCTTTGACACATTGTGTTTAATCATCTCTACTCAGTGTATGACTTAAAAAATAAATTTTGCTCAGAGGCCTTTCATTTAAGTAACAACAACTATGTATATTTTTCTCCTTGAATGGGATTGACACAATTTTCCATTTTTCAATTACATTGATCAGTTTCAACATAGAGAGCTCTGCTTAAGTTTTGCTTAGAACATGGTAACTCTTCCATAGTATGTCTAGAAATGTGTCAAGAATCATTATTCTTTTTTCTTCAGGACTTGGTGTTTTGTCATTTTGGCAATATAACTGGATATTCCTTGTGTCTGTTTTAGAAAAGCTCCTGTGTAGCTCCCTTGGTTATATATTTTAAAGGCCAAGAATGCTCTGGTCTGAGGTAACCAACATATCTGACCCACAGACAAAGCCAAAACCTGAATAAAGCCTCTGCTCTCTAAGGCAAAGAGAGTCCATGGAATCTCAATTGCCTTGAAAACCAGTGACCAGCCTGTCTGTTCACATTTTCAAAGCCCTCCAGTTCCCAAGATCCCCAGTGTACCTGGATAAAGCGTATCCACATGCAGAAAATTTGCCATCCAGGCAGAATGAGGGAAGCAATACATAGGCTTTGCAGCAAAACAATGAATGAAATTTGAAGTCCACCAGGACTGACAGGACTGAGTTAAAGCAGGGTTTTTTTCTGTCTAGCTCTGCTCAACTCAGATTCAGACAAGTCAACCCTAAACAGAGCATATGTTACTTGGTATTGCTGCCTTCTAAGAGAAAGCAGTTTTTTTCATGCATTTGCAATCAGGAGGGATGAAGATTTGACAATTATATTTTCTTGGAATAGTTGACTAAGTGTTGGCCTTCTGCACACTTTTGTGTCATTCCTTTCCTGATTAGAATTTTCTATTCAACTCCTTATATGCATTTTTCATGCTTCAGTATTATTATTGCATTAAATTCAAATGCAGACAGAATAATCTTTTTGAGGCAATATGGTTCAACAAAACCTCCAATAAAGGCATTCTGATGAAAGATATCCATCTTTTTCACAGCTTGTTAATTGATTTAATGGAGCTTAAGAGAAAGCAGTTCTGTGCATCTCAGGCTCCTCTTTGGATTGTCCATTATATTTGGAAGATAAAAAAAGAGAAAAGGAAAGAAAAAATAACTATCCACTCTTCCATTCATCCAACTCTTATACATTTTCTAACTATTTTAAAAAGGAATTTAGCTTTCATCTCCTTCAATGTTCTGAAATGTTAAATGCTACTTAAGCTTGTTTTCCAGAGGGAAAAAGGATGAGAGGCTTTAAAATGGGAGCAGCAATACAGCCAATGTCTTAGGGCAGTCTGTAAAAGAGAGATAGCCAGTCTAATTTCAAAACCCTGAGAAGTCGTGATAATTCAGATAAGTAATTAAAGTTGGGAACATCTGCCCAGTCTCTACTTCATCAAGGTTTTACCTTTTGAACCAGAACCCTTTGAATTCCACTGAACAAATTTTCTCTGTGTATGCTGTTTGGAAAAAACACCCACAGTTTATTACAGCAGGTAAGGTAGAATTAGTGCTGTACCATAACAACAGTTGCTGTAGAGACTGTTCTGTCTTATTAACTGAATAAATAAACTGCAATTTTCAAAAGTATTTAACAATCACTATTTCAATTTTCTGCCCCCGAGTAACTAAATATCCTCATTCCCATTTGTGTGTGTGTACACTGGAGTGTTATAATTCTTAATCCTATACAGTATTTAAAAAAATATATCTTGGGGGTGTAATTAGGGCTGAAATCTTTGTTTAGCAGGCATTTTAAATATTTCAGTTGTCCATTATGCCAATGAGAATACAGATTTAAACACATGTACTTTAAAACTGTAGCAGAAAATGAATCCTAAGAGACATGAAATTGAAAAAAATCTTATCAGCACCAATATCCTATTGGTATCCATATGATTATCCATATTTCGTGTTAGTGCATGGAAAAGTGGCATGAGTTAGACTTCATGTTTGCTTGGTAATGAATGAAGCACCTTAATCACTTTCAGTGATTAAGAAAGAGGAGAACGTTTTGCTAATAATCGCAAAACTTTGTCCAGTCTGCTTGCTCACAGGTTAGTCTCTGAGGCAGTACTGCTTTTCCACTGTCTTTGGAGACTCCAGTCACCTCCTCCAGCTGGTGATCTGCTGCTTCTGGAAATCATTTTCACTATTATGCATTTGTACAGAAACTCCACTTGCCATCACCAATCAATATGTGGTTGACCTTGTATATCATCTGTGTGGCAGTTACTATTTTTTAATACTATATCCTCCAAAAAAACCCAGTTCAATTGTGACTTACATCTTTGCTCAATGAAGGCTCTTATATCCACTAAAGTCATTAAGTTTTAACCTGATCACCACAAGAAAAAGGGTTTTGTTTTAGAATAGTGCTGGAAAGAGTGCTGTTGTTCTCAGGACAGTGCTTGATTCACCTGATAGCAAGGGATACTAATTGTGCTTGAGAGAAAGAGAGACAATGGAGTTTCACAAAGGCAGCCTCAGTTACATTTGTGTGAATTATTAGGTAAAATATATTGATTGGGGTGCTTTATTGTTTAAAACACACAGTTAGAATTCAGGACAACCTAAAGAGTTTCACTTGAGAAAGGGAAGACCATGAATAGAATAATTTGTGGATGAAAACAGGGAGGAAGAAATCTGTGTTTGAAGCTGTCTGGCGTGACTGGGGCTAAAACGAAGTTTGAAGCAAAGAACTAGGTGGTGGAAAAACATAAACGTACCTTAGAAGAAATGGAAAGCTATGGTTAGGATACAAATTTTTTGTGTTATTTCTGATTTGCACTTGTTTGATAAAGATCAGAAACTGAAGCTGTGAATGTTTTCATGGAAAGTTTATTGTGTTCTCTGAAATAGGCAAGGAATTCCTTCTGCCTTTCCAACTCTCCCTCTTTGTTCTCTCCACCCTTCTTCTGTCCCCCATGTACTGCAACCCAAATGGCCAAAACTGAGCAAGAACTGAGTTCTCAAGAGAATGTGCTTTATCTACACCCTATGTGTATGGTTTAGTTGACACAGTAGCAGCAACAACCAGGAAAACAGTTATTTAAAAATCAGTGGTGATTTGTTCACCGAGCTATTTTACAGCTCTTGAGCAGCTCTAAAATACTGTTATCCTGTTAATTGCTAGGTTAACACTTACTCTTCTTATAATGAATTAAAAGCCCATTGGTTCAAAGGCTCTCTCTATAAATTTATTAAGTGGCTTAAATTAAATCTTACTGATTATACTGGATAAATCCCAGTTAGCTGAACTTGAAACATCCGCACTGAAATTTTGTTTAGTGTTTTTAAGTGCAGTTCAGTTTGCATCTAATTTGATTTGTAACTATTCAATGAAGGCCTACTCTACATTATGTGCAAGAAACATCAAACTCTTAACTCTACCTAAAACACAAAATTTAGACATTGTTAGACAATGTACATTCCACATTTTAAAGTGGAAAAAAAGAGCTTTTATAATGAATGAGAATTACTTATATTTCATAGGTAAATGTGTGACAGGACCCCAAATGCCTGTATGTGTATGTGCTGGAATATTTACAATGCCAGCTATAGAGGTACAGATCTATATATAACAGAAGGATATAAAAAGAAAGATAAGGAGGATGCACAATCCCTTTCTAATTCTGAACTCGGCCTTTGTCACTGCTTTGCAATGTGAACTGGGACAAGATAATTGTAATACCATATGAATTTGCCTTCTAAAAGAAACTACTGACGAGGATGCTGGAGTGGGATCAGGTGCAACAGCTCAGTGATCATATGTTGTGAGTAGCATCTTGCAATACAGGTGTAAGAAGCCCATGACCCACATTCAGGCCACTGCACCAGAGCCCAGGCATGCAGAAGTAGAAAAATACTGAAAGTGCTGATTTTAGAGCCCTGGTTTACAGTGAAACATGAGGATGATGCTCAGTTGTAAGGGTGAGACATGGAGAGCTGGCTCCAGAAAAGTTAACAACAGGCCATAAAAATGAAGATGAAGTTTCTGGGAATAATTTAGCAGAGTGTCAGCCAGACAGCCCTCAAGACAGAATTTTCTTGAGAGTACCACTTTGGCTAGTATTGGTAGCTGCAGGGAAAATAGATTAATAAATGGCAAGGGCGTTGTGAAGAGTGGAAAAAATTCTGAGGAGGGCAAATGTTGACAGCAAAAACAGCCTCAATAGCAGATCATGTGGAGCAAAGAGAAGGCAATCTGGCAGGAGTAGACTAGTCAATGTGTATTAGTAATAACACTAGAGCAAAAGTAGTGCATCAGACTTTAAACATGCAGTAGGCAGATACACTAAATAATGCCATGGCATTGGAGTAACAAAGAGTCACTTTACAACCAGGAGCCAAATCTTGGTCAAGACTTGACAGATCAAGGATGCACCAGAATGTCCTCACCATTTTTACATCCTGAAAACTTATTCCATAGAACATGGAGAAGAAGCAGCTATGCAAATAATAAACAAGAAACCAGGGGGGATACCTATAGCCTTCTGCTGTCTACATTTACTACTGTTGCTCTGTTTGTTCTCTGAATTACACCACTGAGGCCTTAGATACTTGTGCTTGTGCTTCCACTCCAGGATTGGACATGCACTAAAAGCAAAGGGGCCTGATGACAGCAGGGCAATCAGAAACCACCATTAGCATCTGTGCATGAACCCAGGCAGCCATGGGATTCAGTTCTTTACACAATTTTAATATTCTTTTTCAAAACAATTTCAGTTCATCTGCTTGCCCAAAGTTCAAAAATTATTTAACTATTAGTAGCATTTAATTACATTATATATATATATATATAATTTAATTGCTCTCTTAGTGAATTAAATATAGACTGAGGTTTGTTTCCATAAGAAATATATTCCTCTAATTTATTCAGAAAGTTCTTCAAATTCTCTTTAGACTATATCTTAATCTCTACCTTTATGAATAAATTTATCTGCAATTTCAAGTAAGTAAGAACAAACAAGTTCACTTAGACACTACATGTCTTCTGAGCCCAAAATAGTAGTAACAAT
>JAOTQP010001179.1:14768466-14782981 GCA_026413545.1 Cichladusa arquata
TAATATCCTAGAATACTTTCTTCTCATTTTGCAGTGGTTCTAGTTAAGGAAGGGAGCAGGGGTAAAAGTAAGGTTTTTTTGTCAAGGTGTTTGTTTCTAAAAACAAAATACATGCACTGCTTTCCATTTTAAGCAGCACATTACAATACAGGTAGACAACCTGATAAAAAATGAAACAAAATTCTCAGTGAAGCAAGTAATAGGTGAAGCTATCCAAGTATAATTTTTTTCTGGGCCATGCACATGCATATCCATGCTCTGTCAAATTACCTGAGAAGAAACATAATATTAAAAAGAGAGGTCTTTTTTTTCACCATTGTAAATACAAATATATGAAAACAAATAATTTTTCAGCACATTTAAATATTGGAACTGATGAGGTTAAACCTATCAAATGACCTAGCATGTAAAGCTTTCAAAAATGAGAGGAGAGTTGTTGATTTTCACAAAATAGTTAGCAGTCCTCAAGCTCGAGAGGGTTGAGGGGCAAGATTCTCAACAACCAATGACGTTTTGTGGTTGTAGAATTTTTAAGCTTTTATATGGCATCCTTCACAGCCAAACAGAAAATTAAACAAAAAATAAAGAAGATAATAAAAAAAGAGAAGCCATAACTAGAGCATGCTTGTATTTAAAAGGCAGCTCTACTTGTGAAAATAGTGGCATTCGAACGATGAAGAACCAGGCATTGGCATATGGTTGAAATGCATTTATGAGCACAGCTGTGCTTGCCCACCAAAAAAACCTGAAATTGCATGCTGTTTTCTATGATAGAGATGTGTCATGCCAGCCACAGGAAACAGCATGAGAAAGAAGGGCTGGGGGCAAGGCTTTGAAGGCTGCTGGGGAGAAGCTGGCTCTGTGCAGAGATAGGACAGCCAGGTCAGTAGCCTGAACAGCAGTAAAGCATTTATCTTGCAACAAACAAACTTGAGAAACATTAATATAAATGAAAAAGCAGTATTTTTAACAGAACCTGTGGGTGCTGGTGTCAAGGAGGCACTAAGGGTGATGAGCAAAAGACAAAACCAGATCACAGAGGGCAGCTGGCAAGGATGCAGCTAACAAATTAGTGTGCATTTTATAACAAATAGTGTTTTAAGTCAGCTCTGCTTTCACGTATTTCAACATCTGTATCGGATCAGCAAGGATCAGCCACTCTTCCAATCCTATCTTACTTATTTATGATGTATTTTCGAAAGAGGATGCTTTTTAAAGCTTTTTATAAGAAGAGCTTAAATTAATACTCTATATCAGAAAGAAGTAATTACCAATGGGCTTGAGGTATTTTGTGGCAATATGGGGACAGAAGCTTGTGAAAGGTATTATCCTAACCAGAGACACCTCTGTTTCACAGAAATTTGATCTCCTAATTAGCACAAACGTTAGATCATGTACAAATAATAAAGCAGACTTAAAAAGGCACTTTAACAGTCAGTCTACTGTTTGCTCATTATTTCCTAATAGCTTTGCCTATCCCCAGTTCAGCACCACTTCGCTTACCACCTTTATCCTTCATTTCAAGCAGCTTTCATATACTGGATTTTTAAGTTTTTTAAGCTTTTTGAGCTTTTTAAGACTCAGATATCCTAAACACATACCTTTTTATACTGCCTAAACTAAGAACTGGATCAATTTCGCATCACCCTTGAGGATTGCTATAGCACAAAGTATTGCTGTTACTTGTGGCTGGAAAACAGTGTACAAGCATCAAGAAAATGTGGAATTTTTCTGCTTTGCAATTCTGGAACACTTCCAAATGTAAAAGTGATTCTCATGAGAGGATGAAGAAGAAATTTCATGGCATTTTGACATATTCTCAGTCCTGTCATAAGCATTCACAAAAAAGGTTAATTAATATCAATTATCATATTTAAAACAACAAAAAAAAAAAAAGTGGTGGAAGGGATTAATCAATCCTTGAGGAAAAAAAGACCAATCCTAGTCACCCCCAAATCTACAGGGAGACACAGCTCTTCATACTTTGGTGTCAATGATGACATAAAAATCCAGATGCAGTCTCAAAGAACTTGCATATTAAATTTTGTATAAATAAAAGAAACAGTTTTCCTATACTATATACATATATGTATCCAGCAATCCATAATAGGAACAGAAGTTGTGAAGGTCATTATTTCAGATTTGAATTCCCAAAGCTAAACCACACAATAAAATTAAATCAAACTGAACATTAGGCAGAATTGGTAACACTGCATTTAATGTATTTAATTAATCCTTTTGTAGGCTGGGAGCATACTGTTCTGAGAAGTGACAGTCATCAACATGGCCCTCATTAGACCTTAAGTAACATCTGCCTGATTCCAGGTGGGATCTTGAGCCCCACTAGGCTGTTGGTCAAGAGTGCCAGCAGCACAGCCACATCTATAATTCCTTCTGAATATGCCATTCAGTCTGCAAGCTGATCGGTGTCCTCTCTCTTGTCTGTAGTCTCAGAGACTGAGGAGGGATCATTCCATACCTCAATTATTATTCCTCAAACTTGTTTATTCTATATCTGATCTAGACAGAAAAATATTAAAATTAAAAGGAAGTAGCAGCAACTCTACGGTCAAGACTAACCAATGATTTTTCTGCTCTTATTAACCTTCAGTCAACAATACAGTTTGCTTCTGGGTCCATTAAATCAACTGTTCAGCTTTTACTTTTTGCATTGCAGTTAGGAGACATTTTATATGCAATTTTAGTTGAAATGAAAGCTTAGAGATCATAAAGTCATCAGAAAATTGAGACATATGTTTAATCTTTTTGCACTGTATCTGTGTTATTTTGTCTTTGTTGAATAAATTACTTTGGTTATTTCATTTTCAGAATTCAGGGTAAAGAACATACTCTCAAACAGCAGTAAGTCAAAACGCAAAGCATTAAATAATTAAACAAATTTACCAATGCATATAATATACATATTTGATATTTAAATGGTGATTCTCACATCTTAACGAGATATGTAGGTGTTCTAAGATTCTGAAACCATGCTTTGGAATCTTAATAGCAGTATGATAATACAGTCTATTGCTTCAGGCTTTACTTCCCACACAGAGTAGCCCTCCTTCCCTTGAGCAATATTTTACAGAACTTTTATACTCTGTGATTTGTAGAAGTAGTGAGATTTCAGGGAAGGGAAGAAATTATACTGATTTATTGACCCATCCTTTAAGCTGAATAAGCAAGAAAAATTAGAAGAACATATAGATCCATGAGTGTTTTGCCCTGTGTAAGAACCCACGTGGGAACATTCCTGAATATTCAAAGGGATATTCTAATCTCATACAAATACATTTCTAAGTTGCATCAGCTAACTCTTTGTGGTGTCCTGTCCTGCACCCCTCTAGTGCAGAGGAAAATAACAGGGAGCAAGGTATTCTTTAGATATCTCTAAAACTGCTATACACCAGAGACAAGGAAAACAGTTGTGAACAGTTGTGTCCTCTGCTATTTATTCCCTAGGGCTGCAGATAAGGGAAGTGGAATTTCATTATTCGTGACAATCCTACTAAAGGCAGACATTTGTATTTGTGATTTCATTTGGCACTATTGCTTAACCAAACATACAATTTCTGTAGCTTAGTGAGGCTGAGCACCCAATCCTATCTCATCCTGATACTCAAAAGATAAAGCTCATAGCTTGGAAACACAAGTGCTCTTCTTTCCAGGAGCCAATATGAAATTTTCCTCAGTTTTTTGGATTCAGTTACTTGTAGGAACATCAGAATTAGAGGAAAGCCCTAAAACTCTTCTCAAAGCTTAACTCAAGTGAGCTAGAACACTTTAATTTCTCACAGCATCAAAACAGAAAGAATAACTATTTAATAACTAATCTTTTCTCCATAAGACTATCATCATTCTCAGTTTCTCAGCACAATTCTTCTATATTTTATATTTTCATTATGAAATAAACAGAGCTTTTCAGAATCAGAGAAGAAAGTACTGAACATATGTTAGTGATTACAGTATAGGAATGTATCTATTACAGAAGAAGAAAACTCTCTAAATGCAGCCCCATCTCAGAACTGCACTGCTTTGATGCTTGGATATTCCCTTCAACTGTCAGCTGGAAGAGTTATTGCAGATTTCTAATAAATTTCATTTGAAATGGTCAAAGTAGCGTCAGGAATTTTCAAAAAGTTTCTGTACAATAACAAGAAGAAGTAGGAATTCATTTTAGAAAAGCATGCAATGTATAAGTGAAAAATTCTGAAATGGTGAAATGCAATAAAAAACATGAAAGAATGCAGCTGACTATTAACAGAGAAAATGCAGTAGACGTAATGTCTAAAACGATCAATGCTTATTTATTTTCAAAGCATTATTGTGTGAAGAATGAAAATGAAGTAACATTCAAAATGAATTTTTAAAACCATATTATTCACATTAATGGACCATTAAAATAATATTATCTTGATTAGAGGTAATTTTTCATTATTATATTCTTCAATTTACTACATCAGTAAACCAGTACCTTATAGCTGTTATCATAATTAAGCTTAATTTCTATCTAGTGGTTAGAAAATGGTCTTGAAAAATAAAACCTGTGTAGAAATATTAACATAGCTTAAGAAGGTTCCTTCCCTAAAGGCCAAAACATTGGCACAGGTAAGCAATGCTGATGGCTGGGCTGGTCCAATGAGGCAGTGATGGAACAAGGGGCCCTTTCCCTGGCGAGGAGTGTCCTGCTGCAGACAGGACATGCAGGGGGTTTGCACTCTGTGAACTCAGTGAACACAGCAACTCCTGCTGCTGTGACTTGGGCAGGGCAAGGCAGTGCAGAAATAAGGACAGGGGACGAGAGACAGGGGGCAGACACACTGCCAGTAAGGGTGACAATTGCACATCTGTTTGAAGATCTGAACCATAAGGTTGAAATATTTTAGAAAAGCATTGGTTCAAAGTATACCAAATGAGCACAAATTGAAGAGCAAAGAGACACAAACAGATTTCTTTTTCTGCAACCAACCTTGATAAAGAACTTGTCCCCTTACATAACAAGATCTGTGGCAGCTGAAATTCAAGTAATATATTGCACAATGGTGGTGAAATATGAATGGTAATATAATACAGCCTAATCAGTTCTGGTTTTAGTCAAAAGTGTTGCTGGGGCATCACCACGGTAACAAAGTCCTGCTTGTTCAAAAGCCGAGCTCAGGGCAGTACTGACTGTTCTGAACATCAATGCTGAATTGCTGTTGTGGAAATATCTGACAAGGATCACTTTACAATGGTTATCTCCTTGCCATACTTTAAAATGAAACATAATGAAAGCATCCAAGCACTGGATATGCAGAGAAGAACATATCATATGCCATATACGCTTTTCTTTGCTACACATGTTCTGGTCTCAAGTAACTAGTTATTTGTAGTTGTATATCCATTATTGCAACATGAATCTGACACAAATTAATTTTTTATCCTGGTCAGCGGCAAAAGAAGGCTTTTCTTTAATGCACATGACTGCTTATTAATACTTTCATCCAAGTTTGAAGCTTGCTTTCTGTCATTATATTTCTTAACACCTTCAAATAGAATTCTGAAATCTGGAAAAATAAAATACATTCAGATTATAAAGACCTCTTCTTTGTTTATGGACTTGATGCATTTAGAAGGGGTTTTTTTGAAGCCTGTTGAAATACTAATAGTGCCACAATTACCATGTATCTCAAGGAATGTTACTCTGTAACATAAAGAACTAAAACTCAAGAAATAAAATTAAGCTCTTGTGGACTACTAAAACCAACACGATGAGCATAAAGAGAACATGAAAAGTTTTTAATTCATTAAATGTGAACAGGTACATGAATGCAGAATGGATACAACCCTCTCATAAATAGAAGTGAGGAAAATGCATTAAAAGCTAAAGATTTGGTGTGGCCCAAAATAACAATGAAGAATATTACATTTAAGAGAAAATGTTGAGATCTGAAAAAAATGCTTTGATTTTATATTGCAATTACACCTTGGGCAGAAAAACAACAACAACAACAAAACATCATGGAAAACTTAGAAAATAAAATAAAACTAATATGCTTTTGCATATTGAGGACACATCTAATTATCCTAGTGTTATCTGTCTTGTACCTGAAATGATAAAGAAACCAGACTGTGCAGCTCAGGATTCCAACAGGCCAGTAGGTGCAGTGATGGACACTGGATTAGTCAGCCATTTCAAGCTGCATCCATTTTCAACACGGACTTCAGAAAACTATCAAAACAATTTCTCTTTAAAGCTACAACTGCAACAGAAACCAGCAAACATGAGAATACAGAAAAATATTTGCCAGTAGCCATTTCTGATCATAATAATGCTTCTCATAATTTTAAATTCACTCAGGAAGAGAAGCCAAAATAAAGCTGTACAGAGACAGAACTGAAGAGACATTTGAAATACACTGCACTCAGCATAAAATATAAAACGTGATCAATACACTCCTTTAAAGAGAATGCAAAAGGAATGGGAATATAAAGGACTTCATGATTAGTTAAAGGATGAACAAGACCAGCATATTTTTGAAGGACTGGAGGAGAGGAGGCTTGTGATATGTGGGCAGTGTTTGACATAAATAACATTTCAAAGAATCCAAAGGAATAAGAGAGAAGAGTCTCTGGAATCCAATACTGAATTCTGTCCAAAGCCATACAGCTGCATACACAGTTGTGATGACCAGCACAATATAAAAATAATGCTTATCTCACATGAAAAGGTGTAAGAAATGGAACAAATAATATTGCTTTGTGAATTTTCTAGGCAGGCACAAATTTCATCATCTGCCATAATGCTGTCTGTTGCATTAGTGAAGATAGATTGCTATTAGTCTGACAGAAAAAAAATCATTTTAAATTGAAAAAAGATGCATAAGCAAGTCTCTTGCCAAGACAAACTTAACTGGATTTTAAGACTCTAAATAGGTAAAATTCTGAAAAAATTCTAAAAGGACATTCATGAAAAACAAAGTTCATAAAATAAAGTTCCTAAAATCACATCAGTTGGAAAGTACTTCTGGAGGCAAAGAAAGGTCACCTTTTATCAGGTTGCTTAGGTCCACATTTAGTGAAGTTCTGAATATCTCCAGGAACTGAGATACTGCAAGCCCACAAGCTGGAACCCTGTTCCAGTATTTCATCAGTCTCCTAGTGAAAAGATAGATTTATCTGAGACAAGTTACTCACTTCTGAGAAGTACCTTCATTCTGCCATGAATCTCTCTACAGTGTAAGCATTAGTATTTTGTAATCTTTGGATTCAAATACAAGGGCACCTAGTTTCTCTTTGTTTTTTTGGTCTCAGGATACCACACTTAGTGCAGGCATTTGTCCTGTACCTTTGAAAGCAATGTATTCTCCTTCCCTGGAGAAAACAGAAATTTTTATTAAACTGAGCTTGCACGTAAAGAAAGGTTTATAGTTTAGTGATGTACTTGATCTTTTCTAGCCTAGGGGATACTGTGATTCTATTATAGGCAATCTAAGTTTGTTACTGCAATTCACGTCCACTAAATGTCCTCTGATTTGGCACCTGAGAAAAGCCTAACCACATCTTCCCAAAGAGGATAGAAGTTAGGCAGTTGTAGACAGTAATCGGGTCCTGCAAAGCCATAAATAAGCCTTAAATGGTGCCTCAGCTGCTTCTTTTACTTTTTTGCCCCAGACCCTCAACCATCTTGATGGCCCTCTTCTGCTTTTTGCTCCAGTATGACGTCTATCTTGTCTGGCACTGGGGAACCCAAAGTTAGGCTCAGCACCCTAGGTTTGGTCTCAAAGCTCCCTAGATGTGGAGTCAAACAGGACAAGGATTACTTCCCTCCATCTGCTGGTTGTGCCCTTTCCCCTACAGCACCAGATGCTGCTGGCTTTCCCAGGTGCCAGCCCCAGGGTGGCTCCTGTGCAGCTCACCTGTGTGCCTCACAGCCACAGAGCTGCTGCCCCAGCAGGCAGCGCCGAGCTGGGCTCCTCCTCACACCTAGATATCACTGCACTCACACGTGCCTCCTAAATGGCAAGATTAAACAGCTGAGGGAGAAGTTTAACTACACCTGGAAATGCATAAAGACTCTGGCAACAGAGGAGCAGCACATTTCAAAATTAACAGATTCAGCAGCTGAAAGACCAGAACTGCATCAACACCGGCGATATTAGAGGTGAAACCATAGCTTATGAACAGGCCCAATTGAAAAGGAAGATATTTTTGGAGAGAAATGAAGCAAAGATCAATAGATTTGGAGAGCAAATATTTACTTCTATGAGCCAATGAAGCAAGTTCAAGAGTAAAACAGAGCAAACATTTGTGCTGCACTAACCCCTTCTGCAGACAACACTCTTCTTGAAGCTGTGACTGCCAGCTGAGGTCCTCAGCTGTGGGCTGGGAGCAGAACCTGACTAGCAAGAGG
Source organism: Cichladusa arquata (assembly GCA_026413545.1). Classification (NCBI taxonomy): domain Eukaryota; kingdom Metazoa; phylum Chordata; class Aves; order Passeriformes; family Muscicapidae; genus Cichladusa; species Cichladusa arquata. The sequence continues at coordinate 14,776,862 of JAOTQP010001179.1, forward strand.
CTCAGCAGGATGGCTAAGGGTTTATTGTTTTCAGGTTTGCTGCGATGAACACGTTGAGAGAGTTCATCTTTTATTCCTGGCATCCTTCACTTCTACATTTGTAAAGCACTTGTGTGTTCACTATTCAGATTGTACCAGCTGTTAGGAGACCCAGCAGGAAAATGACCCTCTGGAACCTGCTGTGTGTCTCCAAGATCATGTTCAGAGGCAAACTGCCAGAGAGGAATGGTTTGCCATACATTTACAGTGACACCTTGAATTGGACTGGATACAAAACTATCTTAATTTTAAGTTTGAACTGAAAGTATTAAAGCACTACTCTTGACCAGACCTAAAAAACCCCACAGCCACATCATCCTTTTACTCGGAGATAAAGTTCTGAAAATATTTTTTGGCACAAAGGATGGCAAAATTGCTTCCAAATATACCTTAAGTGATGTTTACTTTCTTCATTTATTTTCTATATGCTAAGTAGACAGAACAGAGTGTACTACATGTTAGCTCAAATATTTCTCTGTCAGGCCTGAGTCTAATATCAACTTTTTTACCAAGAGAAATCAACTGTAAACACCATGTTGAATGTCCTATAAGTCTGAGCCTGAGGCATCCTTAACATTGCTGAAAACTATATGAGCTCCAAGTTAGGTTCTTCCTTGTGCTTGTTATTACCGTAAGTAATTCAGCCAAAACTAAAATTTAACTACACTCTTGTAGTAATTTTGCATTTGGTGTAATTTATTTGACAGATTCAGACCAACAATGATTAAAATTTTTATTCATCTATCTGAGTCTCTTTGCATATGCAAAATAAAATATTAACAAAACCTCTAGCCATGTGATTTATGAGCAAAGACTTACCTTTTCTTCCTTTTTTTTTGAGTCATTATTTTCCACTTAAATCTGCAGTAAGAAAAAAGTGTGTTTGTGTATATTTTGGGTAACTTTAAGGTTCATGATGACACATTTTACCAGGTGTTTCCAAGACTGAAAATCCCCAGGATATCTACACTAATTATTAGCAATTTTAGCAATTAATATTAATGTGTTTCAAAAATTACCTAGCTGTCTTGCTGTGCTGACAGGTTAAAAAAGGTTATTCTGGCTTATCAATAGTCCACAACATTGTATTTTATCTCTATGAAATCTAAAGCATCTCCTCAAGCTTAAGATAATGTCATGGTATTATTTTTCATCTTTAAAAAAATATTACCAAACAACCCCCCAAAACTGAATTAGTAAACACAATTTCTTTTTTTTTTAAGTCTTATCTCAATCTGTCATATGCTACCTCATGTTGAGTTCTTTTTCCCTTTTCACTGGAGGGCTACTTTCCACTCAGCCAGTTTTACAGTTCTAAACAGAAGAATGGCACTCACACCCAGACAAGAAGCAGTATGATCACATTTGCAAGTTTCAAGTTCAGTTTTCATCAGAAGTTTATTTAGTCTTCATGGAGATGCATAATAATGAGACAATAAAGCTGGAAAATCTCTGGAACACCTGAACAACTTTCTAAGGAACTGGAGACTGTGCTGAATCCTTTAAACCCTTATTGGTACATGTCCTGCAAAATATAGCCTGTTTAAAATACCATAGGAAAATGCTTTGGTCTAATTACTGAAATATTTCTTACAGTTTCACATTAGAAATAAAACACACTGATATGCAGAAAAATATAAATTTATCTTTTTTAAGGGCATCATGAACAACATTGCTTCAAATCAATCAGTTTGGGCAAAGCTGACACTGGAACAATTTTGAAAGCAGCAAGAGAGTTTAAGTATTTTCAGTATTTGAGGAAGGGAAAATGAATGAAAGCATAGAGTTAAGGAGAAAAACAAGTGCTTTTTAAATACTTTGCAATCATACATCAAAATACTAAACCAAGACCTGCTAGTTTGTCAGTATGATGATGTTAAAAAAAAATTGACTAGAAGCCCTTTTGAAAATGTCAACCACTTCACATCAAGGTATTCTTGAATCAAAAATGCTGTAAAGAGCTATATTATAGCTCTTTTGTTGTAGTAAATAAAAAAAAAGAAGAAATGTCATACACGTAAGATCACAAATTAAACAACTGCACAATGTTCTCCTTTCACTAAGAGGTCTAAGATTTAATTCTGATACTTGGTTGTTTTAAGTTTATTGCTCTGAAATTGAGCTAATAAGAAGTATAGGAGGGAAAAAGATGTTTCAGATTCAGTCTTAGTGTAAAGACTGACTCAGCTCCCTTGATTGCATTCGATTTCAATTCACTTGTCTCCAAATGAAATAATCCCAATATTCTTAAAAGAAATTATATCATTAGTCTTTATCCAGCAGATAATTCAACAGTGACTATTTTTTTGAACATTAAGTTTCAGAAGCTCCCTCTTTCCAGGAAGGTTAATTACTCTAATGTGTTTATCTAGTTCTCTATCAGTAATACCCTATGTCACATGGCAATATCACTTTAAAAATAGGGCAGATTAAACAAATCTCTTTACTTGTCCTGTAAAAATATTGGTTGTGGTTTAAAATGCAGTTTCATAAGTATGCCATTAATGGCTTGTCTTCTAAAACATTAAGGCATATGTAACTATAGTATTATGTTCTTCATAAACCCTGAGGCAATGTTGAAAGAAGATAAACAGCAACTTAATTCTAACTCCTATTGGCTTAGTCTAAATGTGCTCTGAACAGAGAAGATCAAAATTAAGCAATACTCAAATCTGCCTATGCAAAACATGCACCTGCTAAATTCTACCACAGATTGTATCTGCAGATTTCATGTTTAACATTTTTAAACAGGAAGCAAAGTGTACAGGTATGAAAAAGAAAACAATTTATACCACATTTTAAACATTTAGCTTGGTTGTGCAAAGTGCTACATGGTCTCATTGTAACAGAGGACAGTTTTTGCAGGATCAAGCCCAGATCTAATATCTAAATCAGCCAGTGCTTAACATGCATGCCCAGCTTTTGCCCCCCAATTTTTTAATCATATGGAGCTGCCTGTGCTTCCATGGCAGTAAAATTCCAATTTCTTTCCTCTTGAGATGGTTCAAAGCAATAAATAAAAATAAATCAGGGCTTATCCCAAAGCTTAGGGAAGGGGTTGGGGAGGATTTTTTTCAATTCTCAGAGTGTTTTCCAGTGTTAATTCCATTTTTTCCATGTGTTCCAGGTCAGGAACTGTATGTCTAGATGTAATCAATCAGACTTGGACAGCTCTCTATGGTGAGTTGGGTATTTTCCTCTGCATTACAGATGATTTCAGGCCCCTTTTTGGGGTTTTTTTTGAGGGGTTTTTACTGAATTTGAAACTCCTCCCTGAGCCAAGATCTCGAGAAAAATTACATTTTTTACAGGTGAGGAAGTAATATTGTCTCTGATGCTGCAGAGTGGTCATTTCTGGTTAAAAATTGGTTTTTAGAGATGAATAGATCAACATAAAATGGAATTTAGAGAAAGCTGGAATTGTTCAAATTGACAATTGAAAAATGGGAATTTCAGATATTCCAGTTGGGGGATGTGGACACCAAATCCTTCAGGTTTTTCCCCTGGAAAAGTGATTTTAGCTGGAATTCCCAGTGTGGTGGAAGGATGGATTTGTTGTGGGATATCAGCTTTGTCACTTTTCCACACCAAGGACAAAAAGAAATAATTCCAATTTTTCTGTTCCTGCCTTGGAGCTGCAGGGGGACTCTGGGATGGCAGAATTCCCTCCAGAGTCACCAAATCCAAAATTCCAGCTCCACCTCCTCACTCCCAGGGCTTTGCTTATCCCTCTGTGGCACAAGGAGATGGAAAATAATAATATTATAAATTATAAATAATAATATCAAGGGAATAATCCCTTTGCTTTTTGGGGTGTTGTCCCTTTAAACCTGGAATATCCACCCCAAAAAATTCCTGAGGACCTCATGGTTCAATTCCTGCTCCTTCCTTGGGGAAGATGTGGAATTCCTGCAGGTGTCCCACCTCTTCCTGCTGATCCAGCAGGGATTTGGGGGCTTGGAGGAAAAGTTCTTTCAAGAAAAAAATCATTTTTATGAGCCAAGTGGAGAGACACAGCCCAAATTTTACAAATTAAAATCAACTTCGTGCCTGAATCCATCCCTGAAAATTCCAGCTGCCTCTGCCTCTTCCATACAGAGCATTCCTGCTGATTTTGGGGATTTTTTTTTTTGGATTAAAATCCTTTTTTCCAGGTGCTGTTGTGTTCCATCCCCAGCCAGGACAAACCTGAGCACCACACATCAGTGCTGGAGCTGGAATTCTGTGGCTCCATCCCTTTTTTGGTGAATTTTTTTAGGAAGTTGAGGGCTCCAGGATCTGGTTGAATTCAGCAGCTTGGTGATGACTCTGGAATGGGAATTTTTTTTTTTTTCCCTTTTTTTTTTCAACCTGGAAAAAGAAGCTTTTTTCCAAGAGAAGAAACAGCTTGAGGTGGCCAAAGTGCTGCTGATCCTGGGCAGGGCTGGGATTCCCTAATTCTGATCCATGCAGTGGAAACCAATTTAAATAGAGATTGGAGAGGTAAAGAATTCAGGAATTTGGAGTTTTTCCTCATTTTTCAAGCCAGGATTAAAAACCAGAAAAATTCCATCCCCTTCCTTGCTTATATCAGCATTTATGTGCAGGGATGAGGAGTTTGTGAGGAGCTGCTATTTTTATTTTTGTTTTTATTCCCTTTATCCCACCTCATTGCCAGATTCTCAGTGCCTTTCCCTGTCTGGCTATTCCAGGATGGTTTTTTTTTTTTGGGATGGACATGGACACCAACTTTCTGTTTGCCTTGCAGATCTCACCAATATATTTGAGTCCTTCCTGCCCCAGCTGCTGGCTTACCCCAATCCTATAGATCCTCTAAATGGTGATGCTGCAGCCATGTACCTCCACCGACCAGAAGAGTACAAACAGAAAATTAAAGGTGAGCCCTAATTAACACAATTAGTGGGGTTCCATCCTCTGGGAATGATGGCTCTATGCTGCACATTTGTTTTTTTTTTTTTTCCTCCTTCCAGTTTCAAATGGGGTGATGTGAAGGAATGAAGGGAATGCTGCTGGGTTAAAAATCACCAGCAGAGCTTAAACACAGGGAGAGGTGGGAATGATTCAGTGGGATTTTGGGAGATGGGAGAAATTATCTGGAAGAAAAAAGGAGGTGGAAAAAAAAAAATCATTGGAATGCCTGAATTCCTCATGTAATACAGGGGTGAAGATCCCAGCATGGATTTATTGGGGGGAGATCAGCTTTGCCACTTTTCCACAAAGGAAATTATTCCTTTGGTGAATTTTTTTAGGGTGTTGAGGTTAAATAAGGAAGAAAAGGTATGTGACAAAAAAAAAAGCAGGAAAAATTCCAATCTTAAACAGCCAGTGGATAAAAAATGATTTGTTGGAAAGTTCTGAGAGCAGCAATCAAGGAATTGGTGATGAGGTGGAGCAGGAATTTGTGGAAAATGCCAAATAAACCTTCCTAATTCAGCCAATCCATGCCTGGAAGCTGCAGGGAAATTAGTAAAGACTGGAAGATGAGGGGGAAGGAAGAATTGGAGGAATTTCAACTAAAGGACCAAAGGGGTTTAGGAGCTTTGGGGCAGAAAACAGAGGCAGAACCTCCTTGGGATCAGGGAAGGATCCCAAAACACTTTGGATAAATATTTTGGATAAATAGGATTGCACAAGCAATCTGGTGAGTGAGACACAAACTGACTTATTCTTGCAAACATAAGAATTTGAGTTAAAAAATGAGGAATTGTTCTTTAGATTTGCCTAAAACCAGCAGGGCCCTTTCCTGCTGTGCCAAATCCATGGAAATTGTTTCTCCTCTGACCCAGGAAACACAACCAACATTTCAACTCCTGGTGGGAAATTTGGATTTGAGCTGAGTTTTTAAGGAGCTGAGTTCTGTGCTGGGATCAGCTCTGCCACATCAGCCAGGAGTGCTGAAACCTGGAGTCCCTGCCCTGGTGGGATATTCCCCATTTTGGAGGGTAGAACTCTCACAATTTGATTGAAATTGTGAATTATTCAGGATTGTGGGAACTTCCCTGCAGATCTGCCCTGCTCAGTATCCCAAAATCCATTCCCAGCACTGAGAGTCCTCTGGAAACAGCCTATTGCTTTCTCAAT
>JAOTQP010001179.1:15159525-15172496 GCA_026413545.1 Cichladusa arquata
ATATATAGTTTTTACAGGGGATGTTCCACACACAGAGGGTGAAAAATGTGCCTCGATTTTATTTTTTATTCCAAATATAGTAAATGAGTATAATACACTTCTCACCTTGCTTTCTCTTTGCAGACAATCCCCCCTTCCTCAAAATTTCATTTTTTGAGTCCGAGACCATCAACCTCCCTCATTCTCTCTCTGTCATACACCTTCTCAAACAAGAATAGGAAAAGTTTGGAAAGATCCTGTCAAATGCTCCTAACTGTGTCTAGTTCTAGCCTCACAGCACCTCAGTGAATCTATTTGCATAGGCACAATTAAATAGATACGTATGTACTTTGCTTGTTCATGAGTGTAGCATGATATCAGTGATCAGACTGGACCCATGAATATAATTGCTTGAGAAAGCCTGTTTTAAAATCTGCCAACAGATAACACTGCAGATGTAAAGAAAAAAATTATGTATGGAGTGGAGCTAAATGTTGAAAACTAGGATGTCTTAAAGCATTTAAGCCAGTGCTCTGTATAAATGTCCTACATATTATGCCAGGCAGTGTACAAATACATTTATTTTGGTGAATATTTAGTATTATGCATATCTCTGGGTTAAACGGCCATGTTAGAAGACACTCTGTATATACATATTTTGTTTATGAAATAGCAAGGCCTTTCAAAGGTTATTTCAATTTTTCATGTTACTTTCAGAACTGATACAGAGTCTATACTTGACCAGGGCTTAAATAAGATTTTAATTTTTAAAAATACTGCATTTTAAATTAACTTCGACTTCCCCTTGTCTTTGTGCTCATTTGGTGAAGCTCACACTGTCATGACAGTGGTTGACAATAATAGATAAAGTGCTGTACATAAAAATGAGGTTGATACATTTTACATGAAAGCCCTAAAGCAACTGGGTTTTTAAATCAACTATCTAGCTGAGATTGCTTTCACTTTCCTTTTTAGCACCTCATTAGGCTCACTGCAATTTTCCTGCAGTACTGAACTGCTGCCCCAGTCACAGTTCATTTTCCTCCTCTAATGTCCAATTATTCTGTTTACTGAAAATTATCATATTTTAATTTCACAATAATTTAATTAAAATATTTCATTCTGGAATATAAATCAGCAATAGAGAGCAGCATCATGCTACATTCTTCTGTTACAGCTCTGTGGCATCCTGGGAAACAGCACAGCTGTCACAGCTTGCAGGCAACACCAGGAGAGTTTGGTGCCATCCCGTTCTTGTTTTTAACTGTCACTGAGTGCCCTACAACATTTTTAGGCTTCTAATGAAGCCAAGAGCAGTAGTAGCACCTCTGCAGTGTGCCCTGAAATCCTGAATGAACATCCAGTTTCTTCTCACTGACACTGCTTTTGTACTGGGCTTCCTTTAGGCTTTGAATTGTGGTGACTCTCTCGAGCACAGCCTCTCAGTGTTCCTCTTACTACCTATATTCCCCAGCTCCAGACACCAAGGAAAAAAGAGTTTTAGCAATCTTCAGTACAAATGCCTGGGCTTTTCAAGCAACCTGCTAGCACACTGAGATGGAGAAAGTTGTGAAATTACTTAACAATTGAGAGCTACCTTACAAAACATAGTGGAAATTCTTATGTCAAGATTTCAGCACAGTAATATTTGTGGGATGAGGACAGCCACCACAATTTTTTCTTCCTCAAGGAGGAATATAGTTATTCCAGTTTGGAACCCTTTTCCTTGACATTAAAAATGGTTCTTTTGGACCCCATCTCTTGGGGAGAAGAGCTATTTAAAAACTGGGATGAGCTACCAAGCCAAGGCCGGGGTTGCACGCCCTGGCTGATGATGAGGTAGAATGTGTGGTCAGCTCACAGACTTCTGTAGCACTAAGTTTCATAGACACAATACGAACAGCTTGCATTTGTGAGGCCTCTGAAACAAATCTAAAAGGAAAACTTTCGAAAGAAAGTACTCAGGAAAAGTTCAATGCCAGAGTATTTCAGCGAATATTTTTTTATAAGGAAAAAGAAAATGCAACTAGAATGCTGCGTCCCTCGTAGATCCTTCGTAGGAATCTCCACCCATGGAGAGCTTCAGCACTTGGATGTACAAGGTCCTGAGAATCTCATTGTACTTTCAAGTTATCCCATCCTCAGGCAAGACATGAACTATCATGTCTAGACATCCCTTTCAGACAAAACTTGTATTATGATTTGGTGAATGGAGTAAAATGTTTTGTTTCATAATACCACCAGGCCTGACCAGGTTGTGTTATGATTTTTTCCTTCTATTTTCTTCAGTAAGGTAATTGCCTTTCTTTTTCCATACTTTTAAATACAGGCCAGAAATCCAAGCCCCCCATTCACAACAGATATACCTTTATTTGTGAATTTGCCCTTATTAATTTAAAATATGGAATTTGCCTTACTCAAAAGAATATTGTCCTACAGGACAGTATCCTTGACATTATAGACACTAACCTTGGCTTGGGCAGACTCACCCTCAGGCTGCTAAGATAGCAAACTCAGGGCTAGGATACACTTGGGCTATGGCCAAAAATGCCAAAAAATTATCTGCATAGTACGACAAGTATTTTTCTCAGAAGTGAACAAGTTCTTTGAAATCTCTATTTCTTGTTGGAATCCAATCAAGTTTGTTTTTTTTTTTTCCATCAAATATGGCTGGGATGTAGACACCATTAAGAATGAACCAATTTACTGGCAGCAATCCATTAGGGAGAAAAATGCCCTTGTTTCCAGGTGCTCCTGGTAATCATGACAGTCTGATAAGACAGAACGAGATTCACTAGAGAAGGGAAAGTCTTCCCATGTGATATGAACATCAGATGTCCTTAGGGCAGCTATGAAACCAAGGTTAACTAGGGAAAAGTGGGAGGTTGTAACTATCGAGACATGGTTCAGGAACTGGAATGCAGTTTCTGAATCTGTGGTCTTACACACACTTTATACATATATATGGCTCTATATGTTCTTGCCTGATATGTACTTATTTATTAAGCATACTTATTATTTCTTGTCCAAAGTAGGTGAGATGTTCACAAAAGAATGTGAGAGCATTAGTGTATCAGAATCTCAATGCTTTTGTCAAATGTATTTATAAAATTGTTTTCTATAATATGAGTAGGTGTTCTTTGACACTGGCAATAACTTCAGCAGAGTGACTCTGATTATAGCCTGTTCTTAATCACAGTAAAAATGAGTAGGGATAAGAACTAAAGTTCTGCAGCCAAAGTTAATTTCTGTACAGGATGTCAATCATAAAAAATAGAAATTTTCCATCCATTAATGCCTTTGAAGAAAGAAAACCATTCTTTCTATTAAGTTGAGATTTTTTTTTTTTTTAAGAAACAAACCTTCTATTTTGTAAAATCAGATTACATCATCTATTCATACTATATATTTATTAATAACCCAGATGATGCTTTTTGGGGGAATGTGTGTTCTTTTTTTATATAGGTTATTTTCTGCGTAGACAGAAATTTTGATGATTTTTTTCCTCTTTTCCCTTATTTTTAATCTAGGTGGCCGTGACGGAAACAAATCCTTAAGAATAGGTAGATGATGAATAGAACTGCTCAGTGATTGACCAAGGCAATGGTCAAAATCCAGAGTACCAAATCAGGACGCTGCGGTGATGATTAGCATGCTATAAAAATGTTGACTGATGAGCACCTTCTATTCTTAGGCTCCAACACAACATGACATTTCCTTAAACTGGTGTAATTGAAATACGAGACTGTAGAGTGAACTTGACATGTAGGGGAAGGTGCATGCTGGAAAGAATGGGTAAGAAAGAGGTAACAAGGAATGTTGTGATTAGGTGCATGAGAACTATAGTGCATGATACAGGTAGTGGTTATGTCCAAGTACCCAGAAATGAACTTAACTGGATGCAATCTGAACCTTAGCAGCTGTTAAACTTCCAGTTGCATATGTAACAGAAGATCTCTATATGAAAAGGTGTCTGTAGTCCCCTCTAGTACAACATTTTAAGTCCCCCAAGCACCCAAACTCACAAAAGCCATGGTTTCATAACTGATTTTTCGAAGGCTGTTGATGTTCCACCCTATCAAGCAGTTTTAGCCTTGAATTGCACATTAGCAGTCTCAAAACCCATGTCAGCAGCAATCCTGCAACTTGCTACCATTTTGCTTGACTTCCTATGCTTGAATGGCCACCAAAATCACGTCAGAAAACAATTACAGCTCTGGAAAAATTATCATGAACTGCATTACTTATTCAGTTATTTTCAGGCTAAGTAACACAATTAGTAAGCAGGTGGAATTACAGGAACCCCATGAGTCTGACATTGGTAATAAGGGAGAGACCACACAGAAATCTCTTTAGTAAACTGCATATAAATCTGCCAGGAGCTAGAACTTTCCAGTGCTACTGAGCTGGAAATCTCATTCATGGCTGTAAGCATTGATGCATCTTGAATTGACATTAAATTAAATAATATCCCACATGCATTATGGGTGACATAGTTATTCATAACACAGAATTTATTGGTCAAATGTTTAATGTAGTCTCTGTAGCACTCTGGTCCTTTCTCTTGCTTTTGGCACATAAGCCTAGCCTAAAAAGCAAAACTATTTTGGTTAACCAGCATGTGTATTTCCTTTCATGTTGTTTTGCCAAAGAGATACATGAGTGGAAACCAAGAAACTCACCCAAAAGCTGTTGCAAAGAGAAAGATCTGTATTCTATAGCCTCTGGGAGAGGGCAAGGGCTTCTTCAAATACAATCAATAACCAAAGGAAAATGGAAATTGGGCCAATGGAAAACATTGGCCTGCTACTGGATGGAGCAGAGGCTGCGGAGAAGACTGAACATACTGAACATTCATTTTGCTTCAGCCTTCACTGATGTGGCTGGCCTTCAGGATTCTCTGGCTCAGGAGACCAGAGAGAAGGTCTGGAGAAAAGTAGCCTCCACCTGTGGATTGCATTTTTTGTAGTTTTTCTGTTAAATTGTAACTCTGACCTGGAATCTCTCTCAAGGTAATGTGTGGGACTCATTTCTCCTGCTGGTTTACTTTCAAACCAGCACAATTACTGTTCCATCAGTCTATTCCATCTGTTCCTTTGGGTCAAAGTACTAGTCCTCTTGCAATTCAGTATTTTTTTGATTGCTACCTATCCTGTAATCTTTAATTATTTATGCAGAATGAAGCTATATCATCTAAAATTCCTAAAAGACGGGATGAGAGAGGTCCATACACAACTTTTTTGTGTGTCAAAGAAGACAGTCCAGTTTTTTAACTTCTGAAGTGTGAATCAGTCTTTAAGTTACAGATTTTAGATCATAATTGCATTCTGGACACTCAGCTGTTAAGATCAAGAGGCAGATACACTCGTGAAAGTCAAACATTACAAAAGCAAGTATGTTTTCTGTAAAACTCCAGTCAGTAGAAATTTGTTTCCAGGCCTTTGCGAGGAAAAATTTCTCCTCCTGTTCTCTGATTTATGTTTCAAAAGTCGACAGAAAGCATTTGAAATTATGGTACAGAGAAGGCAAGTTTAGAAGAGTTTCACAAATCCTTTACCATTTGGAGTGGAAAGGTATTTTCTGAGCCAAGATGGCTCTCAAGAAGAAAAAAATTATAGTTCTGTACTTGATTTGCTTTCTGTGAAGTATCATCCAAGCACACACATTTAGGTACAATAATCTCCAATGTAATATACTGTTTTGTTTAGCAGCAAATAAAATGTGACCCCTTCACTTTAATGAAGAGACATCTGGAAAACTTCCCATAAATGCATCTTTTCTTGTAGACAAATGTAAGGAGAATACAGTACCTAGCTAATCAAGAACCTTAAGCAATAATTCAAAGCTCCTGGCTTTTAAATCATTACTACTGCTCTTCTAGTGACATGAAAAGAAAATGCTGCCAACATCACTCCTTAGCAGATAATAAAAAACTGTTAGCAGTGGAAAATTTTGGACACAGTGGATGTAACCAACATCTCTTAAGCAGGTGCCTATCCCACTTGTGAAAATTACCCTCAATGGGAGGTTTGGAGGTGCGGCTGCTTTGAACAGCCTCAAGAATGTTGAAATTGGATAGCCCATAACCTAGAACCAATATCCTGACTCAGCTGCCCCATGGCTCATATCCAGAGAAGAATCTTGGTTTTTGTTATAGCCTGGTCTACACAAAATGCAGAGGATAAAACCCACCCAAAACAAAACAAAAATTGCTCACAATTTTTTCTGTGTGTTGGAATAGGAAAAGTTTCAATGTTTGGATCATTTTCTGACTCTTTCCAAGTCACTTTTTTTCCCTCTTCACATTTATTAAAATCCCAATAGAGCATGACAAATAGTCAACTGTTTGACAGGTAGTGTGGTCTACCCCCAGCCAGAAATGAAGGCCCACACTCTCCCACCAGTGGGATGGGGGAGAGAATCACAGGGGTAAAAGCTGGAAAACTCTTGGTTACAGCTAAAAACAGTTTAATATAGCAGGCAAAAGCTGCACACACAAGGAAAGCAAAGCAAGGAATTGATTCACCATTCCCATACTTGGGCGGACATTCAACTGTCTTCAGGAGAGTAATGTAACTCAGGAAGACAGACTCCAACACTCCAAATGTAGCCTCCTTTCTCCTTCTTCTCTCCTCTTTAAATACTGAGCGTGATGTCATGTCTTTGGAATATCCCTTTAGTCTGTTTGGGTCATCTGTCCTGGTTCTGTCTCCTCCCAATCTCCCAGGCACTCCCCGTCCCCTCACCAGTGTGGCAGTGTGAGAAAGAGAAAAGGCCTTGGCTCCATGTGAACTCTGCTCAGCAATAACAAAAACATCTTTATATTATCAACCTTGTGCTCAGCACAAATCCAAAACAGAGCCCCGTGCCAGCCACTGAAGGAAACTTACTCCATCCCAGCTGAAACCAGCACAAGTAATTGTCTCATTGCAGATGAAGCACCCATGGGTGCTTCAAAGGCCGAAACTCAGCCGCCTCTTTTACCATCTGTAGAGTACAAGAACATTATGATAGAGAAAAATCAGAGCCAAAAAGGTGGAAGATGCCAGAATTTTGATGAGAAATGTAGAAAGTGCTGTTCCTAATGAAAAATCTGTAGCTTTTAATAGAGAATAACTATAAGCCTTTTATTATGACAAATACATATTGTGGATGAGTTGTTGATTTTTATGTATTATATAGTATAGTGCTTACAGACCATTCTGAGAATAACATGTTTTAGCAAACTGTAGGATTTTAGGCTGACATAATTCATATTATATTAGTGTTGGTGTACTTCTTTTACCTCACAATAAGATGGAAAAGAATTACAGCAGGATTTCACTTCCTGCATCAGGTCTGCAAAAGTCCTATGCAGGCAAGTTATGTGTCATTCAGAATTAAGATTCTGTTCAGGGGCAAGCGTACAGGAAAATTAATTTCAGTGCAACCAGAGATTTGGTATACAGGATGGGGGCTTCAAGAATGGCACCAAGCAGCAAGGAAAAGAAAAACGCAGTTCTGCTTCCAGCCAAACGCTGGCACTCTCCCTGACTGTTTCTGACTCAATTCCAGGTTCTTGTGCACTCTTACTTCAGCAGAGGCACAGGCTTAATTTCCTCCTCACAGTCCCTGCAGGCAGCTTGTTTCCATGTTCTCCCCTCAGCTGACTAGAGCTGTGCTGCCAGGGCTCAGTTCCCTTTTTCCTCACCTGCCTCCTTTTTAACCTTGGGAAAGTCACAAGGAAAGTGATCCTGATCCTCAGGTTTAGGAGGCTAATTCTCTCTCTCTCTCTCTCTTTCTTTACATGTCCTAAAGTCTGTCAGTCTTGTCAATACGGACCAGCTTGGTCTCATGCCAAAGCCAGGAACACTAGGTGCCTTGTAATGAGCTTCACACATGCCAAGTGGATGGGTGGAGGATCAAAGTGGAGTGCTCATGTCAGGGGAGTTTTATGTCTGACTCAAAAGCTTCAGCACTCAACTCTGGGATGGTCACAAGCTAAAACACTAACCCACACATTATTTATTCTGCAATTTCTCAGAACACCACTTTGTGTGAGAACATCCTTTTTGTACTTCGAAAGGGACAAAATAAATATTAAAGAAGATGTCCTTAGGATTCTCATTGGTGAGATAGAGTCTTAAAAGAAGGTAACTAGAATTCAATTATGTTTCAATGGTGGCTCTTGGTCTGGAGAAGATAATGTTGATGCTGACTATATGAAGTCTTAAAGTAAGGGAGACAGAGTTAGCTCTTAGGCTGAGTCAGAATGCAGACATCTAGCAAGCAGAAAGAAAGCACTATAACTGTTTATATTTCTATTAATGGTAGAAATGGTGATGGGGTTGTCAGTTCTTTCGGATATTCTGTAGGTTGCCCAAGGTACATCACTTCCAAACAAAGCTTATTGGCTATTCACCACTCACAGCTGGTTTGATCCTGTTGTCAAATATTTACAATAATCTTCTGTTTGTATTCATAAAAACCTTTTATCTGGGATACATATGGTACTTCACAGTCTTTGGATATTTTAACATGTTACTGTTAAAGATGTTGCTTGGTCTCAGTGTTCTCCAAAGTACAAATTGTGTTTTGGGACTGCGATTCCCGAGCACTGCCTTCTCGTGTTGGTGCTTTTTTATGTCCTGCATAGACTAACTTGAATTGATACTGCTCAAGAGTACTGGAAAGTTTTACATTCAGATATACCATTTTGCAGCCCTCTTAGTTACTTCCTTCAAGGATTCAGTAGTAATTTACCTTCAAATGCACATTTAGTGACTTGACCCAAAGAAACAGCTCTTTTCCTTCCAGGAAAATGGTTGCTTGGAAATACAACATACGGAATCAATTTGTATTAGTTGGAAGAGTTACTAAGAATAAATTGTGAGGGTTTTTTTGTTGGTTTTTTTAAACACCATAATGACTCTGCACTAAACAGCTTTAACAGGCACTCTTAATGATTGCCCCACATTTGTAATACATACAAAACTGTATTTAGGCAGTTTTTTACACTTTGTGGGAGTTTCACTAGGTCTGCTTTTTTATGTACTTCTTGTGAGGGGAAGACTTAACTGCCATTAAAGAAGTTCTCTGCAAATGTTGGAGTCCTGGAAAATTCAGCACAAGATGAAAAACCTCCTGTGGACAAACACTAGGACAGCCAGTGTGTCCTGTGCAATTTTAGCCACTGGCCTATCTGTAATTGTGACCAATGCACAGACATTTCTTACCCACTCAGCAGTGGTGCTGTCAGCTCTCTCCTGTCTTCTCACAAGATCTTACTCATACATACATAAAACAAACCAAGCCTTACCTCACAGGTAATCCAGTGTTAAGACAGTCAGTGGAAAAGCTACAGTCGGTGGAGGTACCATGGGCTTCTTTCTTTGCACAGCTGTTCTTTTTATACTGCAGCAATCTCCATCACAAGCATGTGCAGCTACTAGGGATTTAATTTATATGCAAAAATTTAGAGGTACATAATTAATTGTCTTTTGCATTAAAAATTCTAGACAACAAAATGTTAAACTTACTGATGTTTTTCTCATTTTATTCTACCTGTGTCTCACTAATCCTACTGGTTGACAACTATGTCACTGGGCAGACAGTAATAAAGCAGGAATATTTAGACTTCTTAAGAAGGCTTTAATCTTCTGGGTTTATATTTTTGTTTGTTTGTTTTGTTATTTATTCATATGGAAAATGCACTGATTTTGTTTTGGCCTATCCAAACTACATAAGGAAGCTAAAAGTAGAGTTTTTATGATGTAATTGTTATATCTCTTGAAAAAACTCCACCTGAGCAAATGCCACATGACAGGGATCCCTATTATCTTCTGCAACTCTCCACTTCACAGTTCTTCTAAGTTATTGACTCTAGATTTGGAATTGCAAGAAATGCTGAGATCTGCTTCAATGGTGTCAAAAAGAGAAAGCACAAATAAGCCCATGAAGACACAAGAGACTTCCTGTGTCAGTTAAGAGAATCAATTACAGATGATCAAGTGATTCTTGGTAGGTATTATTAATGTAGTTTGTATGCTATGCATAAAGCCTGAGACTTTCACAGCTTTGTGGGATATGGTGTCTTGTGCCCTGAATCCTGAAGACAGGTACTTGCTGTGTTACCTCCTACAGTCCCCAGGCAGGCTCCAAGCCTGAACACACACAGATGGTACTTGCCTCAGAAACTTTATAATGTAACAAAATGTCTGACCATAGTACTGTCTGTAGATACAAGTACAGACACTGGCATGTATTAAAATAAGGTTTGATATTTTATGAGAAATAGCTTTGCTTCTTGTTAAAGGAAGGCTTTTTCTTTTCTTCTCATCTTTATATATTTCATGGAGGGCAGATGCTCTGGGCTTGCGTGCACACTGCCTCTTTCTAACTGGCCTGATCCCAAGCACTCTTGATTTTTATGAAACCACATCCTTCTCAGTCTCTCCACTGTGAGAGTGCTCTTGTCACTGCCTCTCTGTTCAGCACCAGCTAGCCTGCTGCACTTAGCTCCTGCCCCCACCTGTGGAAAGGTTGTCTCTTCATGATCTGCTCTCTCTGTCTTCAGGGAATTGTCTCAGGAGCAGAACTGATGAGGCAGCAGCGGAAAGAGGATAGGAACCCCTGTGAGGATTCTCCCACAGCCCTCTTTCCCAGGATAAAAACGAGCATGGATAAAAGTAAATGATGTAATAGCCTTTTCTGCCACAGAGCACAGGGTGTAACTAAGCCCTAGGGACATAGAGGTTATGTTGAAACTGCTAATGCCTTAGTGGATTTTTGAGACATCTTGATAAAAATTAGTGGCTAAAAGACAAATGTTGCAGAGTGGAAATAGTGATACAGGGCAATCAAAGCGTAAAGAGAACAGGTGAGGCACAAGCTTGCACTTGGATTAAGCAGGTGTGTTGGCTGAATTAATTTCTGCTGTAATAGCATATAAAACATCAACCCTCAAGCTAATGAATTTGCGGGGTATTTCAGATTACAACAGATTTGAAAGCAAACAGACATATTAATGGTTATTCCTGATATGTTAGGATACATGTGAGAGGTGTTTTTTAGAGATTTTATTAATATTTAATTTTTGAATTAATGAATAAACCAAAAATATATAATGCAAAGCATAGGGGAAAAAAGTTTTTTTATTTCTATTTTATTTGTGGTAGATGTGGCACTGGTAGCTTTTACTGTAAAGATTATTAATTTTGTCTTTATTATAATATCTAATAATCTGGTCACTTTAATTAATGTCTTACCCATAGCGTAAGTGGATTAATATACTATATAACTTTTATACATTTACATACAAATTTTATATAGACACATATACGTATATGTGCATATATGTGTGATAGGCGCATATATATATATATGTTTTTTCTTTTTCTCCTGGGGAAATGATGAAATGATCATACAAATAGTTTCATCATTTAATTTTTTTTACAGCAGTTTCAATAGAAGGAAGAGAAGAAGTAATGATGGAAAGAAAAAAAAGGATCTGTTTTACATTTCATTTGATTGCTGGGAAATGACAAGTGAAATTTCTGTAGCTAATTAATTTTGTTACAGATGTTTTTAGTTCATATAGCCACATTCTGAGCAGGGGCAATTGCCCTAGTGCCATTGACTTCCCAGCTCCTAGTACCCAATGAGTCTAATAAATTACTCCAATTTAAACGTGATTAGGAGCAATTCCTGCAGTGATACATTCTAAGAATCAAGGAATACATTCAGGATTTCCTAGACTTCCGCAATAATAACAAATAAAGCATTCACCTCATTGTTTGGTTGGCTGGGATCCTTGTCTTGCCTGTAGAAAAAATCTGTGTGGAATTTCAGGTGGTCAATAAAATTCTTTATTTTAAAAGGCATGATGAGGGATGTAACAGAATGGATGCAAGAGCTATCAGTCTTTGAAGGACAGAATGTCATTTACACTCATCTTGGTAACCTATTGACAGGCAGTATAGCTCTGTGTGCAATTTACACGTCAGTCACAAATTTTGCAGTACTTTAATGCAGGAATATTTGATCCATAAGTGCCCTTGACCCATGGCTTTCTAATAGTATCTGGAAATAAATTTAAGTGTTATGAGCATGCTTTGTTGCTCTTAATGAATGAATCCCTTACCCAAGATTTTAGCAAAGAGTTAATGAAAGGATGCAAATATATCTACCTAGCAGAGGAAGGCATGGGCCAAACTTCAAGTCCACTGGATATATGTAATGGATCTGTGGGTAGTGAGTACTTGAAATATACCATCAGTTAGAACTGGTTGTATCATCTGCTTACTGAGTAATGGAAGCAAGAATTATGGGTTTTGTTCTGCCATAGAAAAAAATCCTTCTCAGGCTGGATTATACCAAACTAATGATAACTAAACATATCAAACTAATAATTAGGCAAGACAATCGCAAACTTGTGCTGCAAATATCCATAGGAAACCAGTTGTGATCTGAGACCCACAGAGACCCGGTTGCCATCAGGATCTGCACAGTTGCACAGAAATATGTCTGGCAGGTGAGCTGTAGTTTAAATGCAGTGATTTACCAAATACCCATCTCAGGCCCTGCTGGAAGGGACCAGTGACTCCTTATTAGCTTAAATGGCTCATAACATGGGCTTGTGTTCAGGTCCTGGATTGTTAATTGCTGAGGAATTCCATCCTGGCGCTCATTTGACACAAGACAGCGGGATGAGTTTATGCACAGATGGACCCCTGTAGGCTATGGTCTACAGCTGGTTCTTCTGAAAGGGCCAGCTCAGGGAAAGAGGTAAACAAAATTAACTAATTTGAATAAACTGATTGAATACTGAAGGTATGCAAAATATTGTTTATTTAAAGGAAAATTGTATTTTGTTCATTTTAGATGCTAGTAACACTGAAGATAATCTCATTCAGCACAAGACTTAAGCAAAATTTCTAAAGGAAGGACTATTCTACTGAAAATTCATATATTTTTAGTCCTCTTACTCTGCAATTATCATACATTAAATTACT
>JAOTQP010001179.1:15237388-15250520 GCA_026413545.1 Cichladusa arquata
CTCATGTTCAGCTGCTGGCACCAGCACCCCCAGGTCCTTTCCAGCCACTCTGTCCCAGCCTGTGGCACTGCCTGGGGCTGTTGTGACCCAAGGGCAGGACCCAGCTCTGGGCCTTGTTGAAGCTCACACCACTGGCCTCAGCCATGATCCAGCCTGTGCAGATCCCTCTGCAGAGCCTTCCTGCTCTCCAGCAGATCAACACTGCTGCTCAGCTGGTTGTCACCTGCAAAATGACTGAGGGTGCTCTTGATCCCCTCATCCAGATCATCAATAAAGACATTGATCATGACTGCTCTGACATTGAGCCCTGCAGGACCCCACTGGTGACTGGCCCCAGCTGGATGTGGCACCATTCACCATCACACTCTGAGCACTGCCATCCAGGCAGTTTTTTACCCAGCAAAAAGTGCATCTGTCCAAGCCCTGGGCTGCCAGCTTTTCCAGAAGAATGCTGTGTGAAACAATATCAAAGGTTTTACTGAAGTCCAGGTAGACAATATTCAGAGTCCTCCTCTCATCCACCAGAGGGTCATCTGGTTATATAAGGAGATCTGGCTGGTCAAACAGAAACTGCCTTTCCTCAGCCTGTAGTGCCTTGGACTGATCACTTGGTTGTCCTGTGTGTGCTCTATCTGTTCCATAAACTCCTCGGGCACTGAGGTCAGGTTGACAGACCTGTAGTTCCCCAGATCCTCCCTACAGTCCATTCTTGTGAGCAGGTATCACATTGACCAACCTTCCCAGATAGCCAGAGCTGATGATGAATGATGAAGAGTGTCTTGGCAAACTCTTCTGCCAGTTCCCTCAGTCCCCTTGGGTGAATCCCATCTGGTCCCATAGGCTTGTGAGTGTCTGAGTGGCACAGCAGGTCACTGACTGTTTCTTCCTGGATTGCAGGGGTCTGTTCTGCTCCCCATGCCATGACAAAGAGCTTAGGGAGCCACTTGCCCTGGTGACCACCAATCTTTCTGTTAAAGACTGAGGCAAAGAAGGTATCAAGTACCTCAGTCTGTTCCTCATCCTTAGTGACAAAGTTCCCCACCACATCCACTAAAGGATGGAGATTTTCCTTGGCCCTACTTTGATTGTTGCTGTATTTATAAAACCACTATTTATTATCTTTCATAGCAGTGGCCAGATTGAGAGAACCATGAACAGAGGATAATGTCCAGTGATTTCAAACAATTTCAGGTAGGCAGCAAAGACACACCTTTTCTAAAAAGAAGAAAAAAATGATATTATAACATGGTAAATATTGTTTTCAAGAATATTACTCCTATGATGGACTGTTTAGATAAAATGCTGAGCTAAAGTCAAGAATGAATGAAAGCAGAGCACTTGGCAGAAACACATCTATGGGTAATGGAGTTTTATGATCACTTGCAAATTGTGTGGAAGATGAGCACTCTTTATTAGAATAAATAAGTGTACAAGGTTATTCTACATCTATGGGGAACATTATTTGGCTAGTTCTGGATAATTTTGATGTCTTTTTCTAAGACTCTTTAGTTTGATGCAATTTTTTCTCTTTTCCTGCTGAGGGTGCAGGCATGTATGCATGTAGAACGAGCTCAGCAAGCCAACCTTTCCTTATCTTCCAGCTTCCTGAGGCTGCTTGGGGCGAGTCAGCAAGACAGCAAAGAAGGGAACTGTAGTTCAGACAGACACCAAATGATGAAACTTGGGTACTCTTGCACATGTTTTTACAATGATGTAGAGAGTGAAGCAGGCTAATTTTATTTACAGAACTAACTCTTGATAGTCATGACTAACAAGTTGCAAATCCTGCCTTCTTGCATTTGTCTCTTATCTATGCTTACACTTATCTTGGTCTCAGTCCCTCGGTCTGCACTGTAACTCTTTCATTAATAGCTATGTCCAGTATGTAGCCTCGAGTTTTGCAAAACACAGTAAATTGTATTTCCTGCAATTCATGTCAGAGAAAACATATGAGGAGAGAGACATTTTTCTCATTCTGACGTTTGCATTTTTCCCTTAGTGAGAATTATCTGTGTGTATACTTGAAGGAGAAAATTGCAGAGATTAGCAGAAATTTAATCTTAAAAATAAATGATAGAATATAATGTTATAATGACAAACTCAAGTTAGAAACAGGGATATGAAGAATAATTTCTGAATTTTTCAGTCACATGAACAAGCAAAAAATAAGGGCTGAAAGAAGGGGGAGAAATTTCAGGAAACTGAGGAAATTATCTGCTTTAGAATTGTTCTTGTACATTCTTGCTTTGTAAGATGTAATTGCCCATGTAAAACAATTTGTTATGGACATATGGCAGTGAAGAACAGAAAACCCATGAGAAAAATTCTCTGTGTCATCGAGGGGATTGTTTGAAATGACATAATGTTTAACACCTAAGGAGGCAGGAAGAAAATTAAAGAATTCTGTCTAAGCTGGAAAATCCATCATGCTGCCTATGCAGAATTGCTAGCTGTAGTCTATATTTCAGGTGAGGTAAAAAACTTTGACTGTCTGGGGCTGTGAGAAGAGCATCTAACATAACCAAGCAACTCAGATGACAGTTTTAAGCTGAGCTCAGCTGGTAACTCTCTACATGTACTTTCTTATTCGTCCAAGATGTGAGATGAAATTTGTTACCTTAAAATTCAGATATCGGAAGGAACCACTAGTTAACTAACATGTACTCAAGAGAAAAATCATTTAATAAAATAAAATATGTTGACAGTTCTCAGGTACTCCTTGGTTTAACTAACTGTTTTGACTGTGAGGCCCAACCTGGTAGACCTTGCACTGCAGTGCTCATGTTCCATTTTGGCAGCTCTGGTGTGGAGTAATTCCTGAAGGACACATGACAGATAAGCTGGAGGAAGTGGCATCCTAAACTGCAAGAGCTCTTTGGTAAGTGTTTAATGTGAAAGAACTAATATCTTTTACTAGGATCCTTATGTCAACAATAACACAGCACAGTCAGTTGATTTGTATGACTTGTATTTAGTTTGGATTTGGTCACTCACAAAAATACCAATATATACAGAGATCTACTTCAAGGGTAATCATTGTTACCAAGGATAATAATTACTAATAAAGATAATAAGACATGGAAAAATTTAACACATAACATTTTTGATATTCTTGTTCCAGAGGACTTTTTATTTCTTCTCCTTATGGAGATAACTACGCTGCACATTTTAAAGAAATTAACTTAATTGCATTCAGTAACTATCATATATGCTAGCACTATTCATAAGATACATGAGACACTGGTAGAATTTGAACAAGCTCTCTTCTCATTTCATTCAATAACAAATGGAGGTACTGAACACCTTTGAAAAGGAGAATAGCAACACAATCACTAAGGATCTTGTCTACAGGAAGTTGTAAAAATAAACCTTATTATTGTATTATTTGAATCCTTCTTTTCCTAGTGATCACTTAGGCCAATGAAGCCATGCCATTGTTTTAACTCGGTGTGGTTGGGTTTGCATCCTACCTCGTAGCATGTGAAAAATTATTAAATTGTTCTAGGTTTGTATTGTGGTAATAGAATTTCGCTGCAGTCTAAACTCCAGTATTATAGGAAAAAAGGAAAGCATACTTTGAAGACAACATTAATGATGAGCTAGGACTTGTTGACAGAGACAGAGGGAGCTCCTGGTTCCTAGAACTGTGGTGAGCACTTATTTTGTTATTGGGAAGAACAAAAGATCATGGTCCTAGTGACTGAAGAGTAAACCCATACCTTATATCCTGTTACTGTTCAAAGTACAATAAAAATGTAACTCAAGTGATATGCTTAGTGACAGAGGATTGCAACCTACAGATTAAAAACCACAGGTTTTAGAATGGCTAAAAACGTAGGTAGAATATTTCACATCTTCTTGTTTTTTTAAGTTGCACTGGTAAGATAATCTTATCTATCCCCTAGTAGCTGGGAAAGCTAACTTCAAGCACTCTTAAACAAGGATTATAAGTGAAAATCCATTTTAAAAAAAGTTGACTTTACCCATTTATAGTTTCAGAAACACTGCTAATAATCTGACCAGAGACTTTAGAAAAACCTAACTAGCATTTTAAATTATTTTTCAGCTATTTTTTTCCCTACTGTGTCAAATGCAGAAATTCTGGTGAACTTATGGTGATAACTATGCTGTGTGCTCACTTACAACTGCATACAGCATACTGCAGCTTCCTACCATAATGCCATCCATGATATGAATTTTCTCTGAAAAGAAAAGCGTTTGTCTCTAGGGATTACAGTTCTTTTAACTGTCAAGAAGTTTAAAATGTTTCCTAGATGAAAGCAGATGTTCACTTGCAATTGAGGATGGTTGAATTTTGATGGATTAAAATGCGTATTTTTACCATTTTCTGCAAAGAAAAAAACCAAGCCCAGACTGTGGGTATATACATCTCTCTGTGTGCATGTGTACACTTTGACTACTATGCTCTCATTGACAAATCATAAGCTAGAAATCACAAAGCCCATCAGTGGCTTAGTTTTTACAAAAGCTTTAGAGTATTTGAACAAGAACCTGAGAATTGAGGCACTGTGACTTTTTTGTTTTTGATTTTTGGAAAATGTCCACAACATGGAGTGATGAACTGCATCACTAGCTTATTTTTATAATGTGAAAAAAATGAACATGCAATTCTTTCAATTTACTGACACTTCAGTGGAAGAAGAAGTCACATAAAACAGTGTCCCTTATAGCAAGGGATGATTTGCCTTCTATATTCTCTTTCAAAACCTTGGTTTCTTTCCATTGCTAATTTCCATGGTCTTTTTCATTTTAAAGAGGCTTATTTCCTATGATTTATGATACTTAATGCTTAGATTTTGTTTTTTACTGGACCAAATCCTGTACTTAATAGCAAAATTTGTATGGTTTCATGAACTTGAAAATACCACACAAACTTGAACTACATCAGGTTGTACTAGCAGATCTTTGTTAAGCTACTCGGGGTATATTTGTACCAGGATGTTTCAATGTAAATTTTATAAAATATGAAGCTACTGCCAAATTTACTGGACTGTAGTTTTTCTCTCCCTAAAAGGCTTTATATCAAGGGGTACATTGTTCACTGTATTTCTTAATGCTACAGCTTTGCACATACACAAAGGTTCTCTTGTTCTTTGTTTTCCTATATATGCAAAATTTTTAAAATTTGGGTTTTTTTAAGGAGATGTTTTGTCATGTGCAACTGTTTTTGCCTGCATGTTTATATTTTTATATCATCAGCAAATATCACCCCTTTCATTCATGCATATTTTGTTGCCTAACTTACAAAACCTTTTCTTAACAGAAATTTTGAAATTGACTTGACCTGTTTAAACTGAGAATCTGAGAACTTAAATCTTAAAATGTTTAAAAGGCTTGCTCAATTCTGATCCCAAAATTCATGTTATGGATGATTCAGATATTGTGAGGTGAAGAGTGTGTACACACAAAAAAGAATAATATTTAATACTGATTAGTCCTGACTTTAAAAACGTAGTTTTAAACATCCTGCCTTCCCAAAATCGGTAGTTTATTCTGAAATATTTTTTCATTTTCTGATGCTTTTAAAGAATAAATAATCTTTATTATTTTTCTTACTTTTCTCTGTTGTCATAAAAGTGTTAATAAATCCAACTATTGCATTACCAAGACATATTCAAAAAATGTAACTTCTTGTGCCAAAGTCTTGAACTAATTGGACTTGAGGTTTCAGGCCAAATCAATAATAAAAACATGCTCTAATTTTTTAATGGAGTGTAATCTCTTTTTCAATGGAAGAAAAAAATCTGTTCCTGGAAATTAATAACCATTTCAATTTGGATTAATATTTATTTCCTTCTATACAACGTAGCATTTGTTTGGTTGTTAGCTAAATTATCTGAAGACAAAGAGAAACAAGAGCTTGTCCATCTAGTAAAGTCTAAATTTGGTCTTGTAAATGAAGATTCTGTCTTAAGGGATGTCTTGGTCTTTTCAATGTTTTAGTAGAAGTGCTAGTCTCTGCATGAGAATGGTCTCAGCTGATGTTCTTAGTATTTTTCTCGTTCTACTGTAGTTCATCTCTAACTTGTTATTGTACATGACAACGGTTGCACCTGAGCAGAAAGTGAATAAGCCTTCCCAGTTGTCAAAGTCCAGAAGAGCGAGGATTACTTCTATGATGTAGTTATTATGGTCATCCAGGCAGGTGAAGTGAGAGATTGGATATGGGAGTAATGTAATTTGACAGCTCTTTTCATCTTATAAACTTGAGGGAGATGCAGAAGGTCTGGTGTGTAATGGTGGAGACATTCCAGCTTCACTGAAAATATTAGGAGAGAGAAAATTCAAGGTGATGGATTTTAAAATTGTGTCAATTAAGTAGTAGACTTGACACAAAAATCATATGGGAGGAAAAATACCTAAAACACTATAATCTTAGGAAGAAGTCATTTTGATGTTTCAAGAAGACACAAATCGCCTCAGAACAAAGGATTGCATTGTTAATTAAAGACAATATTTCAAAGCAGAGTTATACAAAAGAGCAGACAAATAAAAGTTGGCATCAGGTGGCATCACTACTTGAAGTGAAATTTGACATTTGTTACAAACACTGTTTAAAGAATTCAGACACTTTCAGTCAGACCGAAACAGAAGTGGCCCATACTAGAACATTGAAAAACAGAAACCAGATAGTCCTGGAATAAATGCCTCCAGGAGAAGTCTTTCCAAGTTTCTAACTTAGAGCAAGGAAGAGGTGTTTTTGTGGATGCCTGTGAATGTGGTGTCAGACAGCAATGATCACTGTAGGCCTGAACACTAACTTACTTAAGAAACAAAAGTCCATGAAGACCACAAAAGAGTTCTAAGAAAATTTTTGTCGCCAGTTTTGAAAAAATACATTGAATTAGTGGAAGAAATTAATTTCTACTTATCTACTAATAGATTTCCATTAAGATTTGGATAAGAGAATTTTCTTCTTCTTCAGTCACTTAATGCAACTTCTGTGACACTGTAAAATGTGGATAAGACTGCCTGCCTGCTCTGAATACTGGAAGGAAATTCCACAGAAGGGTCTGTAAAGTCTTTGAGTGCTAGAGTAGGGCCACCTATATCAAAGCAAGGATGGATGGATGGATAGACAGACAAATGAACAGGTAAACAGGTGTGTATATGGATAAGTGTATTACCAGAAATTGAAAATAATTCAGTATCCAACTCCATGTGCTGGTAGGAGCTATATAGATGCTTTTAAGCAAAGTGAGATGATTATTAAAAATTATTGAAACAGTGATAGAAGAACTCAGCATTGCTGAAGGACAGTAATCTTAAGAGCACTTCTTGATTATTGATAGTTGTTTGCAATGGGTAACAGAGAAATAGCATTTTGGGGTTCCATTTCTCCGAGAGTACTTTAGCATGTCACTTGGTGAGTATTTTTCTTCAAAGAATTTTATAATGGTTAGCTAATGCTTCCAGTACCCGTAAACTAGGAAGTGGAATATGTGAATTTTAATTTGTCCAGGCAGCATAGAAATGATGTTCTAAGCTGTAGACTATTTAAATAATAGAGTTTTCAAGAGTGGCATGACCCTTGTTTTATTTGGAGGGGTTTTTGTTTGTTTGCAAGGTTGATATATGTAGGGTCCAATCTCTACAAGGATTAAAGAAACAAAGAAATAGGCATATGCCCCTCATGCCTTTAAATTGTCCTCACCAGTCCTGAGCAGTGAGATGAAACAGATTGTGAGGCTGAATTTCAGAGTCAGCGGAACTAAATCCGGGAGAGTAGTGGGATTTAAGATTCAGTTTCTCTTCTGACTGCTTGAAAGGAATTGCTCCATTTTGACTTTTGTAGCTCCCCCTCTGAGGCCACTATCCCTCTGTAACACCTTCTCACCTGTGGCTTGTGGAGGCTACAGAGGCAACACTTCACAAAGTTCAGCTGCATGACTCCCAGCACAGAGAGCCTTAAATTACTTTCTGTATGCAACTCCAGATCACCTTACTGGGCTCTGGGCTAGGTTAGTGGTCTAGGTTTTAACTTTGTAGCCTCCTTATCTCCTGTCCTAGAATATTAGTGGGCCAAGAAGTAGTTTTATATTCTCCAATGACACAATTAATATGTTTTGGTTGTTATGTAATGTTGTACTCCTTGTATAACACAGCTCCTTGTAGTATAGTTGCTATCCCTAGAAACACAGCTACTATTACTACTCCTAGTACTAAATATGACAGATCTGAGAATCTAGTCATAATCATGTATCCCTTTCCTCAGTAGCCTAGATCCAACTCTGTCAAAAGAGTCACAAATTAAAGTAACAGGAAAGGAAAAGAACATGTGTATTTCAAAGAATACATACAGTGCAACACAGTAAGGATGAGTTAATATAATCACAGTAATTTTACATTACCTATTGCACACCTATATATTTGTGCTATTGAGTCTTTTTGCACTGTGGCAGCAATAACCATAGTATCATCAAATCTTTAAGGCCTGAAAAAGATCTCAGAGATAATGGAGCCCAAATGCCCTAATATTAAACCAGCGCTGCTGTGTTCACCATTAACCATGTTCCTGGGTGCCACATCTCCATGTCCTTTAGATACCTCCAGGGACAGTGATTTGACCATTTTTCTGAGCAAATTGTTCTATTGTTTGACCCCTTTTCAGGGAAGACATTTTTCCTTTATCTAATCTAAACCTACCCTGGCACATCTTGAGGCTGTTTCCTTTTGTCCTGTTACTTGTTACATGGGAGGGAAGAGTGACACAGTTCCTGGCTATTGCCTCCTTTTTGGCAGTTTCAGAGAGCAAAAAATTTCCCCTCAGATTCATTTTATAGTGTCTAAATATCCTCAGTTCCATCACCTGCAACTCATAAAGCTTGTGGTCTGGTCCCTTCATTAGCTGTGTTGCCCTTCTCTGGGCTGTGCATGGCATTGTCATGTTCTGTCATTACCAGACTGCACAACAATGTACCAGTCCATCCCTGCTCTGAAGTAAGACAATTTAGACTGCTGCGTGCTGATATAAAGTAGAAATTTGTGGTGACAATTAACATGGTCCTATTGCTGGTGTCATCTTTGAATCATCACAGCTCAGTCATGCCCCAAAATATATCTGCTGTGTGCATCCAAGCATGCACAACGTGAATATATGGACTTAAAGAACAGCACTGTGGCCATCTTCTGTTCCCTGATACCATGTCCTCTTGACTAATGTGGAAGAGAAGCCACAGTGTTGTGTCGTGGGTTAACCATGCAACGATCCCTGCTGGAAGGAGTTTTCAACCAGAGCTACAGACAGACCCCTGCTCTCTATCTTGGTGCAGTGCTTCCATGTGTTTTGGGAGCTGGATTAAGTGAACAAAACTTACAATACAGTTCAAAGGAACTAAAAGCCCTGTGAAAATATTTTATTTTGTTTAGATAATTAGATATTGTAAATAGTATTTAAATATACTTAGATTAAGACCTTAAGATGCTTTACTTTATATGTCAACATAAAAAAACATTGACTTTAACCAGAGGAAAATGAAAAGAATTTGTTCATCATTTTGTCACAGGTCAAGGGCTTTAGAATTTAATAAAAACAGATTGTTCTGATCTGTTTCACGTTAGAATCTTCAGAGACCTCAAATTATGGTACATACAGAGCACTTTATTATAAGCTCTGAGTACTCTTCTGTCATTGGCAGCTCTCTGTTGCTCTTGAGGCAGAGATAACTGTCCAAAAGTATCCTAGTCCTTCCAAGAGTAGGGCACTTCACATTCCCATTAAAGATTCTTGATGAAGTGGAGAATTGAAACATGTTATTAACACTTTATGAATCAGATTAAGGAACTAAGGTCTACTTCTGCAGTCCCTTCCCTGTCATGGGAGCTTTGTATTGATTCAGAAATTACCCCAAAATGAGAACTTTAGTTTTCTTTCTATTAGCTTACCAAATACTTATACATCAGTCAGAATTTGTAGGAGAAAATTAAACAAAAATGCAACTAGTGTTCTGCTTCACTAGCATGCAGAAAGCAACTCTGGTGTCCAAAATTATGAAAAGAATAGAAGAATGATTATCAAGTACCATTAAAACTGTTTGCATTTAGTATTGCAATGACTGAAATAAAATAGAATAAGTAGATAGGTACAATTTAAAGACATTTGTCAGAATCCTAAGATATTTGTGAAACAGGTAAAAGATAAATGAGGATTGCTCAAAGTGTGCTCCCTTTAGAATATAAATATATCTCTATATATGAACACATAGAGAAATAAAGAAACCTCTAGAAGTGAGTAAAAAATTGCCTGAAAATATGTTATGTAGCAATAAGAAATTGTTAGATATTATGTACGTGTAAAAGTAATGAGGATTTTTCAGTAGGCAGAGCACAATTATTTGCTTTGGAGTTCAGCCAGCAAACAGGAGTTAGCTCCTTTGCTTTAAACCTAAATGAACATGTGTAGGGATAGTTGTGTGGTAAAAAAGAAAGCTATGCTGCAGACTCAGTGCTGGGTCATATCACTTCCAGCAACTATAGATCAGGTATACGGGTCACATTGTACCATCTCTCTGAGCTCTGTCTAGGTTTATTTTTAACTTGTTGCCAGCATTTTGCAGTACTGGGCGCAGACAAAAGAAAAAAATCTGACTATTAGTGCAGAGCATTTTTTTCCAAGTGGGTATTTTGTAACTATCTTTGGTGATAAGTGATAGTCTCTAATTCAGGTCTTTGGTGGGGTGGACAGTCTTAAGGGTAAAAAACTATTGTGAAATTTCACACTCAGCATTATGTTATTTACAGGTTTTGTTTCTAAATCTTAAGAGATTGGGAAAAGACAGAGGGAAAAAAATATGTTGCAAAATGACAAGAATTAATTTGACATGGTAAAGAAAATTTGTTTCTTGGTTCTATGTTTCTACTGAACTTATTTATTTTGTAAAAAAATGTTTCTTTTGCTTTTAAATATGTTTGGCTTGCATTTCAGATTTCAGTGGGTGACATGGAAGGAAACAAAACCAATCATGCAATTGCATCAGGTCACATCTTGACCTTCACATTATGCATCCTTAGCAGTCAGTAATGTGTCATGATCCTTTCCCACCCTGACATCTGCTCTAACTTCAAAAGATGATAGCCACCAGACTTCTAAGTATTCCTCTACCTTCTCAGACAAACAGTGTTCTCTGTATCAGTATTTTCCATTTCCCTGCTTACCACCATTTCCATGGAATTATATGAAAATTGTGTGATTCTGATAGGAAATCCTACTGGTTTGCACTCTGTGATCCCCTTCACATGGGATGTATATCTCCATCTTTGGAAATTTGACAGAGCGTTAACAAGACACTGTGCAATGTTTCCTCTGCCAATTGTCTTATATCCCTCATAATTACACTGCCATTTGTCATGAGGCACAAAAAATAAAAAAATATGTCTTACTTATTTTCTGTAGCTGTCCTTTCTTAATACACCTAGAGAATATCTTTTCCAATACCCAGCCTCCGCTAATTTCTTCTCATTTGGGCATTTCAGAATCACGAGTTTTGTTTCCTGAAAAGAAGTTCTGAGATTTAGAAAAAACCATGGCAAAGTTCTATTTTCCAGAATGATATTCCTCTTACCATTCTGCCTTCTTCAGGCCTGATCTCTGACTCTGAACGAAACCTTAAAACTCCTGGTCAATGAGTAAGTGGAAAATATTGGTTGGCAGGAATAAGGGTAGTTTCCAGCAGTAGAGCTTGGGCACATGACATGTCTTGAAAGAAATGAGTCAGATTTTCCTGTCAGACAAGCTCCCAGGGCTCACCTCTTTGTTTCATATATTCATGCTTTATGACATGCTTCTGTCCTTGAAGCTCTGCATAGTTGATAGCTATGACAGGAGTTGCTTCCACCTGAGATATGCACAGAAAAGCTATTTTCTAATAAATATTGCTTCATCCTGCCATGAACTCCTCTTGCAATGAATATTGCACAGCACCAACATTAGAGAACAAAGACATTGAAAACAAATTAAAGCTCACTGGTTATGAACTTCTGCAATTCCCTTTCCTCTGTGTGCAGGTGCTGTGTAATATCTGCCCACTGGTTCTTAACTGCAGAAAGAAATGCTAAATCAGAATCATTCTTTCTAGGTATGCCTACAAGACCTTTCTCTTAGATGTCATTTGTTAGCCAAATTCAGGCAGAGCTGTGTTTGGCTACCTTTGAGAAACCTCTTTGGCTCTGAGCAGGATATAATTTGCACAGTTCTCAGATAATTATAACATTTTTAGAGGAGATAAAATAGTTACATGCAAAAACAAGGTGCTACTTAATTTACATTACAACACACAACAACTTTGCTTTGACTTCAAAAGCAACAGAATATCTATGCACTCAGGGCAACACTTTCTTTATAAAAATTACAAACTTTTCCTGCTCCTTGGAAAAGGAAAAGGGAAAAGGAGAAGAAAAAGAGGGAAAAAAGTGGTTTGCTCAATGGATCCCTTGGCTCTTGACACTGCCTTAGTCTTGCCTGGTACTAAATAGAGGAACAAGAAATAGATTTAGGCTTCTGCAAGTTTTGGTATTTCACCAATAAGCAGACTGCTGATCTAAGGAATATATAGACTGTGCAAAATCAATGTCCAGATTCCTCTCCTGGTCCGTGGGGTTTGGATCAGGTCTTCAAAACCTACACATGTAAAAGCTATTGTTGTTTTGGCATCTTACATTGTTTTCCTACTTAGTGCCGAATTTTCAGAAATAAAGGATTAAAGATTAGGAACAAAGCTCAGGAAAAATGTATTGTACAGATGACAGGGATTGCAAATCGTGTCAGTGTGTGCCAGAAAGCTTCTTACAGCTCTCACATAAGCTACAGAGATGCAGCCTGAATCTCCAGGAAGCAGACATTCCCTGCCACAATTTTAAAAAGAGGCACTTACCAAGCCTACATATTGTTCAGGCGCTACAAATACTTCCATTTTTTTCTTGATTTCTAGAAAGATATTTTGCTCATGTTATATTAGAATGACAATGACATCTAAGTCAAGGCTAAACCCACAGCAGAGCGATGAGCATCCTGCCTGAATGTACAAGCATAGCCATATCACAAAGCACCATTTTATCTTTGTACATCCCCTGGCTGTTTGCTGTAATCATTCAGCAATGTTATATACAATGTTTA
>JAOTQP010001179.1:15459361-15474334 GCA_026413545.1 Cichladusa arquata
CACTGTAGCACACATACATTTTAAACTGTGCCATTTGGCATATAGAGTCAGCCCGTGTTGCTTTGCATAAATTCCTCTTGGTTTTGTTCTCATCAAGTGATAAGCATAGCTCAAGATGAAATGCAAGTTTCTCCTCTAAGGAGAAAATTTCTGAATTTTTCAAAATTTGCTTCTATGAAGGTGAATTGTCCTATACCTCTAATTTAGTTGCCTATAACTTTCAGAGCAATTACACTTTTCATATTTGACTGCAAATATAAATTTGAGTCTGGATTGCAGCATATAATCTGTTGTAAAAAAAAGAGAATCAATTATTATTCTGAGTATCACTATGAAGGCATTTTTTTTCTGAATGGCAGACGAAGGTTAGGAGTAAAATTCACCCATATTTTGTTTCTACAAGGAGATTGAATTTCATTCTGATAAGGAATATATCTGTTGTTAATAAATGGGCATTTTTAAATGAATAAGACAGGTTACATTTCTGAAAGCTCCTCCAGGCATTAAATGGTACAGGCACATTCAAGTGTTTCATTTAGCAGTCGGTTTATCTTTTGCTACACTTGTGGTGAGCATTCAAGTCTGGAGACAACATAGATATCGATAAATATGTGGTCTATATCACTTAGGTAATGCCATTCAGCCTTTTCAGAACTGTGACCTATAATATTTTGCTAATACAAACTTTGTGCTCACTGGTAATCATGGGATAATAATTCACTAAACAGCTAGAGGAGAGCTCAGCTCAAGCCCCACACAGACATATGTCAGAAACAGATTATAGGGTAAGAGGCAGAGAAAATTAAATTTTAACTCCCTTCCCTCATACATAAACTCAAAAGACTCTCCAAAACAAACAAATATATCCTCAGCTGTTAGGAAAGATAAAAATCAGTACTGAAAACTGGATTAGAAGGTTGGTTTCATGGGGACAGAAGGGAGCAGACTCTCACTGAAAGCATGATCTTCTAATCCGATGCAGGAAAAGCTTTAGCTGAAGGTCCAGCTTTAAGGCTGGACCCTTAAAGTTCCTGAGAAGTTCACAGTTCATAACAAATGAATAATGTGAATAACTGGAAATTAATACTAGCACTTAGTGTGTTCTGTGTAGCATAAAAGAAACAAAAAACTGAGATAAAATTCATAGAGATCCTTTTGTTTTCCAAATTATGCTGAGACATGGAAATCTATCTTATTAACTCTCACATATATTTATGTGTTTAGTAGCAGGAAGTTGCAGTAAATGTCATATTATTATTCAGAATGTATTTGTAGCTCACTTATATGTTTATAGTAAATTTGAGGCCCAAGAATCAGGATTTAAAGACTAGCAGTTTTTATGAATAAAGACTTCTGATTCAGGTTTTAAGCTCAAAAAAATTGGCTCAAAATAAAAACAGCTGTAGATAGGCTTCCAGACTAGTATGGAAAAGATAAACAAACTGAAAGATATAAATTATAAAAATTATCTGGTAGAATAAGAAATGTCATTTTTTTCTTAGATTAAAAAAATAATGCTTATGATGTCACAAGTCTGTTGTGATTTATTGAGCAACACTTTTTGGAGATGAAGTGAATGCTGCATTTGGTGCTTTTGAGTCTGAAATTAGGAAAGGATATATAGGTTGGTTTTTTGCCTTGTTTGTTTTTTTTTTTTCTTTAAATTAGAAATAACCCATAGTGTTCAACTGACAATAATATGTTCCATTTAACATTACATTTATATCAACATGCTATTCAGTATTACAAGATATTAAGAATAAATTTTTAGTGTGATTGAAGTATTCACATTCTGAACACGACATTTAGTTGAACTTAAATTCATTAAAATACAATTAAAAGGCCAGACAGTTGGAATATCAAATCAAGAAAATTTAATAGCTTGATTCTGTTTATTTGCACTCTTCTCTAAGAACTAAAAAAGACTACTGTGTGTCTTCAAGGATTTTTCAATTGGGATTGTCTACAGATGTAAATGAAAATATAAAATATAAGTATAAATCAGATTTGAGGTGTTGTATTGCGCCATAGTGCTTTACTACAAACAAGAGATCTCAAATAAGTTCACCAAAGAGATTAGTGTACTAAACCAGGTAAGGTGTGGTAAGGCACAGGAAAAAGAGTTCACCTGGTGTTCCCAGATAAATTATCTGTACCTGAGGATGTAATATAGCTTGTTTTATTCCAGCCTGGTATCAAAATACACAAGGCATTACTGTCTTCTGGATCAGAGTAAATTTGGCCAGAACAAGGCCAAGTTCTTATCATGATAATCCCCATGAGCTTAGAGCATGGAGGTTTTGGCCTATGTTTAATTAAAGCAGCATTACGGTATTTAGACATCTGTTACATTTGTACATTGTGGGTCAAGGGCTCAGCTCAAGCTTCTCTTCTGAGCTCTGTATGGCCACTGTTGAGCCTTTTTCCCCTCTCCAATATTTTTCATAGCTAAATCATGACTTCCATGATCAAGGACACTTTCCCTCATCAGAGAAAGGCCTGTAACTTGGTCCTCAATTTCTAACATTTTGAGATTTTAAGAGGTATATTTAAGAAGAGCAACTTTCCAAAGAAGTTTAATGAGCCACAAATGTAGAACCAGTATTGGGGAGAGATGCAAACTTCATCTTTAAGCCTGATCTTAGAATGATAAGAAGGGTATCTAAGCATTGTAGTTAGGTTCAACGTTTCATTGTCTTTATTTGAACACCTGCAAACAATGATTTTCCTACATTTATATAATTCTTTGCTATTTCTATCTTTTATTTTACATCATATATTTTGACGCCTTCTTTCATTCCCTTCTCACCCCCATCCAAAACAACCTAATGCAAGAAATTAATCTCTCTTTATACGAGCCTTTAGCAATGAGACTAATCATATGACTAAAGATTTAGACTTCTACTTCCTTAACAAATACCTATGACAGTTGAAGATGGCCCTCTTTTCTCCTCTTAAATTACCTCTATCATGGCTCTATTAACAACAGACAATATTTGACTGCCCTGCAAACACCTCAAAGAGAAGTACCACAGTTTTCATTGAAAAATTTTGCTTTAGATCCATGTAAAAAGTTGTATTTGAAGTGTTTTGTTAAATTAGCACCTCTCTGTGTGAACATAATTCTTTAAGGAAAAAAGAGGTTATTTACCATCCAGTCTTTTTTTTTTTGTTGGGTTTTACCCAACTACCAAGTTAGATGTAGTGAGTTAACTCCAAAATAATTAATGAGAAATGGATTTATTTTGTAAATATGTTGGTGAAGCTATTGTTAACACATATATGAACTTCAAGTCATCAGGCAATGCATTTTGATACTTGTGTCCTTACCCTTGAGAAGAAGAAAAATTCCCATTCCCATTTTGGGCAACACTTTACATTGGTAAAGAATCCTTCAAATAATGAACCATGAAGCCTCACTTCTACATATAAATATTTTTTTTCTTACCTTTAAAAATTTTCGTCTGTAAAATTTTGGATAAACTTTGACCAAACCTAAAGGAGTATCAAACTCTGCTCTGATGAACTGTTAGGTATACTCCTGAGCAGCTTTTCCCCACAATTTTAGGAAAGTGATATGTTCTGGCTCAGTGAAGACAGAATCTGAAAATTTCATACTGCAAGGCTTTATATTCCAGAAGGGTATAAAAAACCGATATATAACCTAATCAGTTTGCTGAACAGCAAGTGTATTTCTTTCAAAGTAAATAGCTTCTGCAAAATATTATTTATATAGTTCTTGCAAATTGGTTTGAAGTGTTGTTTAGACAATCTTATTATGTATAAAGATAAAAACTTCCATCAAGAAATTATGCAAAAGAAAATGGACACACCAGCTGGATAAATCTATCATACATGGGCAAAAAGCAACAAGCACTTTTAATTAGCTGAGTGAATGTAGTTTGTTGAATGTTGAAAGCACAGACTCACTCATATTAAAATGTGCCTAATTTTCTGTGAAAAAGTCCCATCTGAGCAGCCCTGACCACAGTCAATCATACTAAAAGCCACTGGTGCTTTATTTGATTTACCAATATAAAATGCAAATGAGGTGATTAAGTGGAGTGGCAGACATAGTAGGGCCTCTTTCAAACCATCAAGTTAAATGCAAGCAGACAGCAAACTGGCTGTGCAAAGAAAATTTTAGCATATTCGTTTGATTAGTGCTACAAAAATTTAATTAGGTTGGCTAATTACTTGACAAATTGCTCTACACTAGAGAAAAGGCAGAGCATGTTTTATTCCTGCAAAAACTCTGTGTGTATTTTAGCCCAAATGCTATCTGCCAATTTGCAAAAGCATTATTAAATGAATGAAGAATGGTACAACAGTCTCCAACAATGGCAAACTGTATAATGCATATAATTAGAGAAGGCGCACACCGCTATATCCATATGTCCATGATCCCTCAT
The DNA here is from genome assembly GCA_026413545.1 of Cichladusa arquata. NCBI lineage: Eukaryota > Metazoa > Chordata > Aves > Passeriformes > Muscicapidae > Cichladusa > Cichladusa arquata. The sequence goes on from JAOTQP010001179.1 coordinate 15,463,774, forward strand.
GTCTAAAAATATTTAACACAATATTTCTAGAAAAATACTGTCAAAACAGATTATTACAAGGTTATCAATTCTTCATAAGAGCAATATATAGAAAATACTCATTAATGGAAAACACAACTCATCCAAAGCAGAACCTCTCCACCCAAATGAACTCTATCAAACAGTAACACTTTGTCTGTACGTTGCTAAGAGGAAATAACATACACTGTACTGCTGAGGGATGTGTCTCTCTATTTATTGTTATGCAGTGCCAAGAGCATTAGTTCTCTGTGAAAGGAAAAAAAAAAAAAAGAAAAATTTGGACGAATTTCACATTTTGCAATTTTATTGGTGTGAATAGGCCATAGGAAGAACATCAGGAATTTAGGCTGAGTAATATATTTCTCTTCTTGTTTGTCTATTTGCATTCACATGCCACGAAAGTTGCCAATTTTTATTCAGGAGACTGCAATTGCTTTTGCTGACATTCAATGTAACTAATCAGCCTCTACTGACTCAAACATCATGATAATATAAATAGATACCCACTTTATCTAGTCAAGTGGAAAAAATAAGTATCATATTATATAAACATAATGCATTGCAATTGGCAATTAGATACTGCATTTAACTCAGGCTAAAACAATGTCTCAGGAAACCAAGGAATATTTGAGATCTCTTTTAACAATCATCATGCACGTGCATGCAGGAATAAAATACTATTTCTTGCAATTATCAGTTCTCAACTTCTGTTCTACCTTGTCAATATACTTTTAAGTGTACAATCTTAGTGAGACATCAAAAACCTTAAATCAAGCATAATTTCAGGTTAACTCAGTGTAAGTATTACTCTTTGACCACACTTGTTTCCACCATAATGTATATTAAAACAAATTTTAATTCCTTTGCAGTTTGTATGAACAACTGTTAAGCTCTATTCAGTAAGAAGATAAATGAGCTTTCTGATGGTTTTAAAAGGAAAGTGGCCAAACATGGTATTTCAGTCTTTATGTCCTGATTCTTCAAAATTCATAGTTTCCAAAAATGATGCTTATTTCTGCATTTATGACTTTTGTAGCAAAAATTTAATGTTTTGAAATTACTTTTCACTTAAAAACCTCTTGTTTATACTGAAATAATCCAGAAAGTAGATGATGATAATAATAATAGTAGTAGAAATAATAATAATAATAATTTTGAAACCACTCAGAGAGAATTGAAAAAATACCATTTTCTCTACTACTACAGTCCTCATTCACAAAAGCAATAGGAAAGGCAATACAAGGCTCAGAAAATGCTCCAGCATCCAAACAACTAGCTTTACCCTAGCTCTGACATGTCCTGACATTCTGCAGATGCAACTCCATTGAGGTAGAACTTAATATTACCTACACATTGAGAGAAAGATGTGAAAAATTAATTCTCCGAGACTCAAATTCCTTAAAATAATGTAAAGAGGAAAAGAGAAGCTTTGCTTCAGTCCTGTTTTGACATGTACATTACAGATATGAAAAACTCTGCAGTGAGTAACAGGCCTTGTGTGAGATCCTTTGATAAACTGGAATTTTGTAATGAAGACTAAATTGAAAAATCACCATTTTTTGAGGGTAAATATCTAAAAAGCTGTTGAAAGCAGTCATTGCACAAGCAATCCCAAAGGTTCCTTGAATATGTCAATGTCAACTTCTGTATAGAAGTGATTGATCGGCCAACAAGGAGAGGTGTCATGCTGGACCTTGCTCTCACAAGTGAAGGTGAGACGGAAGGGAGGTGAAGGTGATGCCCCAGTGCAGCCTTTACTGCAGTGACCACCAGATGGTAGAGCTGGAGATCCTCACGGCAATGAGAAGGTCATGCAGTAAGCTCACCACCCTGGACCTCAGGAGAACAAACTTCAGCTTCTTCAAGGTCCTACTAGGTAAAGTTTCATGGGTAAAAGCCATGGAGGGTAGAGGGGCCTAAGAATGCTGACTGGTACTCAAGGATCATCTCCTCCAAGATCAGGGACAATGCATGCCAAAAAGGAACAAATCAGGCAAAAACTCCAGGAGGCCCCCATGGATAAGGAGCTCCTGGGCAAACTCAGAACATAAAAAGAAGCTTTCAGAAGGTAGGGAATCCCTAGCAACCTTCTGGTATCAGAAGAAGCCTACAGGGAAGCTGGGGAGGGGTTCTTCATCAGGGCAGTGACTGGACAAACAATAATGTATCCAAACTGAAAGAGGGGAAGTTTAGGCTGGAAATTAGGAAGAAATTCTTTATTGCTAGATTGGAGAGGCACTAGAAGAGGTGGTTGAAGAGGGCTGAGGATGTTCCAGCTCTGGCAGTATTGAGGGCCAAGCTGGATAAGGTCTTGGGCAATGTGGTCTAGCGAAAGGTGTCCTTGCCTATGTGAGAGGGAATTGGGACTAAATAATTTTTAAGATCCCTTCAAACCCTTGACATTCTATGATTCCATGGCTTTTTGTACTATTTTGTCTTGGTATTGAGCATGCTATCTATATGGCCTATATCTAGGCCACTCCATATGCATGAAAATGGAAACAAGGGAGCATCTTCAGATCTGGTAAAAGAGAATTGTGGTTTCTCAGGAAACGCCAACCTAATATCAGTTTGTTAAAGGACATAAGGCAAATAAACTTCCGATTTGATTTTTCCTTCATATATTTTAAAAAGCAAGAAGCAATTTGTTAAGAAATATTTTAAATGGCTATGCAAATTAATAACTATATACACAATAACTATGTATGTATAACTATGTATTGAATAGCTAGATAGGGAAGCCAGAAGAACACAGAAAAATGTTATTAGAACAGATGCTGGAGACTACAGCTCTTCCCACAGCCAGCATAGACCAGAGAATAATAAAGATCTTATCTATGTAGCGTAACAATTCTAAGTCTCCTTTTTGAGAATTTTTCATAATAATTAAGGTCCCTCTACCCACTGGTGCACATTGTCACTCCCTCTAGCCAAGCTCAGCCATCTGAATTTCAAACTCTCACCTTTCAGCTTTCATAAAATGCAAAAAATTTGTTCTCTCAAATCCTTCTCACTTCCACAAGTCTCTGGTCTCTTTTAACTGCCATGGTGCCTTTTTGACTGACCCATCTATACTGAATCAGAGAAAATAAAGCACCTTTCCTGTAGAGTAACTTCTGTGAAAGAACTGTGAGAAGGAGCAGTGAAAAAATCAGGAACGTCACATATACGAGGAACAGAGGTCAGAAGGGATTTCTGGGGTTGATCTCATCTCCGAGTTGCGTGCACCGATTATGTGAACTGTGCAATGCCCTTGGGATGCCCTGAGCAGGACCACCAAAGAGAGAGCAGCCCTGGAGCCAGCAGAAGAGGCAGCAGATGCAGGACTGTGTATGAGGAAAGCTTTCATTCTCTCTTTTTGTTTTGGCCTTCACGAGCTAAGGACATGTGCAGAACAGTGCTTATCCTAAAGTGAAAAATTCATCAGTATAAAACAAAACTCTGGCAAGTACAGAGCTTCTTGTCTGTTTGATTTACTGCTTATTGCTGCCTTTCTCTGTGTGAAGCGGGAACAAACAAGAAAACAGGAACCCTAAATGTTTGAAAAGACATTTGCTGCCACAGAAGTAAACATAGAAAGCAATAGTCAGTTTTCATATTTTGAAAAAATCCCCCTCTTCTTAAACAAAGCCACACGAACAGGAATCCAGTTATTACTTAGATGAGACAATTAGAAGCTGAGGAAACTCAAAACAAAATAGCTATTTATTTTGGTTGCTCTTTGTGAGGGAGACACACAGCCCTGGAATTGACATTAGTGAGATTTGTAAACCAAGAAAAGCTTCGGTTTACATGCAAATTATAGACTTGGCACATGGATTTATATCTTACTGTTCTTTAAAAATCTCTATTTAGAAAAAGACTATCTTTTTAAAAATTGTTGCATTACTGGATTATTTAAGGGAATTTATTCCTTGTTACAGCAAAAAGCTGCTAGACTTGGTTTGGACTTGTTCCTGGTTTCACTTGACTTTTTTGCATGTTTTGTGATTCATATTGTCTCCTTATTATTGTTTGTCTTGCAGACAAGTTACTCTACTGAGCTGGTATTCTGTTCCATCCTTGTGCATGTAGCATGATATGACTTAGGCAACAAGATTAATAAAATCTCATTTAGTTTCCTCGGGGTCCTGGTCTGTGAAGGTTATGTTACTTTGGTTTTGGTGGAATACTACAGTTATGCTATAAATAGTTCAAATTTGCATACTAAAATTAGATTTTTGCTGTATGTTTCTGGAATCAAACTTTGGATGGCTACATGGTGCTGAACAAACCCCTTAACTTTTCAAAGAAAAGATCCTTGGTTCTATTTATTTGCATTAAGACTCACAAAAATTAGTATTTTAATCATATAATTGTGTATCATTCTAGATAAAAGTTAATATCTGGGAAAATAAAGTGTTCTAGTATGAAAATTATTAAATCAGAATAGTTCCTCTATCTTGAGTCCCTTTTTTTTTTCAGTCCCTTCTCTTTCTGCTGTTTTTTGTCAGTTTTTTTCTATTTATTAAAATATTATTTTTTCATTATTGATGGCACTAGATTAACTCTTGAAAAGTAATTTCAGCGCATTCTGAAATGATGGCAGCAAAATATGGTTGTAAACACATTTGTGTTACCTTTCTCAGACTTACGTTATCTGAGAGAGTTAAGACATAAGGAAAAGGTCTTGAAAAAAAGGACCATCTCTATTGAGAATTTGAAGGAAAACAGTGAAACTAATGCTATCATCATAAATAGCGTACTCTAATCAGTCTCTCCTTTCATGTGAATTTGAAAATCCTTCTTCCCTAGTACTTGCTAAAGGCAATCATGCAATAGCAAAACCACACAGTGCTACTGCTGAAAACTGCCAATAGATTCTGAAGTGTTTCAAACAAGGATTTATTAGATTGCCTACACACTTGTGAATTATAATAACAGAGGACAGCAGGCTGATGGGAATAAACAAAAAGCTTCCTGGGCAAAGCACATAACGAAACACAATCATAAGTTAATATTTCAGTGATAATCTGCAGTCTATACTTACGCTTGAGAAAATGCCTGCTTTCTTTTATTTCTCAACATTCCCTGAAGTATTCGCCACAAGCTAGTGAAAAAAATTAAGAGATCTTTATGATAACAGGAGGATTTCATTTAAACATTGGAATATATTTCAGCTGCTTGAACTAAAATCTATGATACTTGAACTGATCATTTAATCACCTTTGTAACAACGAAGAATTATACTTGCGAGCAAAAGTGGATTATATTCTGTGAAATGCTCTGGGTTTACATTTTGGACACTTGATAGCAAGCAAAACTATGTGAACAAGCCCTGAACATTAAATTACGAGGCACAGTTTCTTCCCTTTTTACATTAACGCAGATCTCAATAACTTTGATGAGTGCAGGATGTTTATTCTTGGTCCAAATTAATGCATCTGACAGCAAACTTTTGACTTAATAGAGCTATTTTTTAAACTATAAGGAAGATATTGTATAACTTGAGCACATAATATCAAGGTAGGTGTTACAGATGATGTAGAAAATACAGGTGACTTTCTTTTCCTTGTAGGAATTGAGTCCTCGGAAACTTTGCAAGTACTTGTTTGTGACAAGTTTAATTTCATACACACCATCTTACTAATTAGTAGCAATAATTAGAAAGTATTGTTAATATTTTCACTAAAACCTGGCTTCTCTCCTAAACCAGACAAACTCTCTAGAATGAACAAACCATAAAATGATCACGTGCCAGTTAGGTCAAGAAATTTAGTTCTTGACAGACTAATTTCAAAGTACTGATGATTCTGCCTGTCTTGTATAGAAGCTGGTAGCACCAAATCAAATTCCTTGACTTATTTTAACCTCAGATAAAAAGTAAGTCTCATTATTTTCTTTCAACTTGACCTTCTTAGTCTGATTGGATTTTAATCTTCTACAATACTGCCCCTGGAAAAGAATTTTTATTCCTCCTTCTGTTCTTAATCACAATATTCCATGCTAGAAGACATGCAGAATAAACTTCCTTTAAATGTATGGCTGAATTCAAGATCAGATTTTTAAGAAAGGGCTGTTGATACCTCAGCTTTAAAAGCAATGCAGACATTCAGTTCTAGAGCTGGATCATTGACAATCCCTGCTAAAACTCACAGGGATCCACAAGCTTTGCAGGTGCCTGAGGCTTCCAAAACACACAAAGTTCTGCTTCTGCACAAGTTCAAATATCTGAGTTACAGCAGTGTTGAGCAGCCAAGAGAAACTGTCAGTTATACTTATCTACATGAAATCCCGAATCATTTACTAGAAATATATTCATAGTGCTGAATTACTGTGAGACACCAGAGTGTTTGTTTTTTGAGCAAAGACTCTGTATCTATGATATGTATAAGGTACTGAAGTGCATGAAATACAATAAGTGATATAAGTACTTGATAAATTGTTAAGCATATCTCGAGGAAGGTAGGTTCCTGTGTGTGTGTGTGTGTGTGCTTTCTGCCAAAATAAGAAGGCAATGTACTTGCAATATAGCTATTTTATACATTAGTGTGATGTTTGTGGGTTGTTTCCTTGAAGATGCTCAGAAGGCTGAGGAACTGTTACATTTTCATTCTATTAGAAGATGATTGGTGCAAGACTGCTAAACTATGGTATAGTGAAACAAACTCAAGATAAAAATTGTTTTTGTGTTTGGGTGCACCGTTCAGTCACTGACACAGTTAAACCAAAGAGATGGTCAAGATGATGATAAGCATCAGATGATTCAAACCCTTGTTAAACTGAGAAGGGTGTGATGGTATACTAAGAAAAATAACAAAATTCCTGGACCATCCAATCTGTTGCTTTGCTTCCTTTTGCAGTTTCTACTATTTTATTCCTTTCACTTGTCTTTCCTGACATGAAGATCAGTTTAAACAGAAAGGCAGTTTAACATACAGAGTAAAGCAGAGGGTTCTATTACCCTGCATATAATGCTGCCTGCTAGTGATAGCAGTATCTTGGCAAATAGGAGATTGTATGGGATGGTGGTGGCCAGGTGGTGACAATGAGGAGCAACTGGCCTCTGAGAGAAGAGGATGGATGGGCTCATCCCAAGCTGACACAGGGAGATTCAGTTGGCCCCAAAGCCCCCTGACACTGGACACAGCTGAGACCCACAGTCATATATGTGATGCCTCTGGGAAAATATACTTAAGAAAGGGCAAAAATGGCAGAGAGAAGGAGAAAAGAGGAGAGAAAAAATAGGTGAGAAATAACTCTGAGAACAGCAAAGTCATTGATGGATGAAGAGACACTGCTGCAGACACCAGAGTGGATAGTGCCCTGCAGCCCATGGAGCCACCACACTGTACCAGAGGAAAAGCATGAGGAGAAAGGAGCAGCAGAGATGAGCTATTATGAACTGGCCACAGGCCTTGTTCTTTATCCCTCTGCTGCCTTTATTTAGAGGAGACAGAGGAGCTGCAAATGAAGGAATGCAAATGAAGTGGATGGAAAGTGTTTTTTGATTTGTGTCTTAATTTCCCACCATCCAGATCTATCCTAATTGTTAAAGAATTATATTAATTTTGCCCCGATTGAGTCTGTTTTGTCAGTGATGGCAGCTGGTATGTGATCTCCCTGATTTTATCTCATAAATGAACTTTTAATCTTAATTTTTTCCCTGACCTACTGAGAAGGAGGGGCAGTGAGAGAGTACCTGGAGGGGTGTTTGGCCTTTAGCCAAAGGTAACCCAGCGTAGAGGTACAAATGTTCACCTACTGAAGCAGTTGAGAGTCTCAGGGTTTTATTATCACTGCTCTTAGTTGAAAACCAATCACTGCAATGTGGCAAGATAGCTACAGTATATTAAACCAAAGCCATTGAAATGAGTGAGTTTAGCAAATGCTCTGAACATCATGGTTTTGGCTGGATTTGATCAATTCAGTGCACCAACACTCTGTAGCATACCTTAAGCCCTGCAAAAATATGTGTCTCTGTAAAGATAAATCCATAATTTACCCAAATTTCGTCTTCTACTTTCTACTTATATGTCACCTAGATAGTGTGCTGATTGTCTGCCCTCCAGCGCTTGTTAAATCCTTAACTTTCCTTTCTCCAAAACTGGCTGGACCTAACAAAGAGTCTGAACTACATGGTGATTTTCTACAGTAAGAAACCTGTGCAAGAGCCAGACATTTTATTGTTCATCCTGTGCCTTGCTTTCTTGGGGAAAATAGCTGGAGGCTGTTCCCTGAAGGCCTGATGAATCTGACAATAAGAAAATTCTTTCCTGTCTTTCTCTCTCTCTCAGAGAGAGATCACTTAATGTTCAGTGATACCTTGCTATTCAAAATACTAATTGATACAAAATAGGTTCTGTAATTTAAAAAGAAATTTGAATTGTCCTCAGGGTTGGTTTTGTTTTTTTTTTGGTTGAAAAGAAGTAGCTGAGACAGATGGAGAAGAAGCAAAAATGGTTAGCCTTATCCAGCTATTTAAGTGATTCTTGATTACTGACTGCAGGCCTCTGTCTATTACATTCTAGTTTGAAACTTAAAATTTGTATGAAGTGATGCCTCAATCTCAACTACATACATACTGAAAAGAAGCAATAAAGCTTTGTTCACTAAGTACTCACGTTTGTACTCTAAGTGAAAGCATCTTATCCATAGTACTGACATTAACTTTTGAATGTGTAATTCTACATAAGACTGTTTGAGGGCCCTAAAGGTAGAAATGGCACCTTTGACATTGTAGTCTTGCAATTTCTGAACTACTAATGAATGGCTGAACCTACTTAAAAAATGCTAGCTATTTATTATTACAGGACTGAGGATGATTTCATCTGAATGTGAGTAAGAATTGTTCTGGCTCTGAAATAATTATAGGGCTGGTCAAGAGATACTGGATTGATGGCTGATGACAAGAGCAGAAATTAAGTTCCACCTAATTAATCACCATTTATGAGAGACTGAAAGCGCTTGGTTCATAAAATATAAAAGTAATGGTTTTCCAGCTAGTTCTTACTCTAGCAAATGTGATCACTCCTCTTGTGTTATCATATTAAGTAACAAATTCGTAGCCACTTGCCACTCTTGTGTGTGGACTAGGATATGGCTCCTAGCCTGGAAGGACAATACAAAAGGTCTTATTATGGTAAAAAATATAAGTGTATTCTTTCTGACCTGCAGCAATAAAGAGAACAAGAGTCAGATCCACTTTGCCTGGAGCAGTGAGGAACACCAGCCAGAAGTATACTCTTGAGGGAGGTATAACATTTGTCCATATGTCACATGTGGGCAGATGTTACTTCAAGTACAGAACCACTGGTTCAGTCATAGCTCTTGGATGTTTAGCATTTCAGAAAATCAGGCAACTTATTTTACTGCTCAACCAAGATTTTTAAAACCTAATGTTGTCACTGATTTATTCATTCTCCATTCTTCAGCTTGATCAAAGTGATCAAGCACGTGAGATTTTTACACAAAAATGTGTAAGTAAATTCAGAAACATTATTTTAATCGGTTATATAACCACTTCCTTCTGAGAGGCAGATTCTTGCATCAGTCTGTGCTCTCTCTGGTGTGATGGATAAGGTACTCCCACACTGAATCACAATGGCTGGAAGAAATAGAAAAAATTTCTCTTGGGAGAGATAGTCTATCCAAAACTCAAACCTAAGGAAACAGTCTAACTCTGGCTTCCCTGATATCAAAAGACATCAGATTATAGTTGAATGATGAAAAGTGAGTATCTTTACTTTGGCAGACTGAAAGGTTTCAAAGTCACTTGTTCCACCTCCCATATTAAAACCATAATCTTTTGCAGCTTTACCAAAAATACCCTTTATTTGTGAAAATTTTCCATTGTGGAGGAAATGCATTTTCTGTTGACACAAAAGATAATATATCAAGGATTTTATTTTTCAACTAGAAAACAGATATCTGCATATACATTTCCTAACCATATATTTGGTGTATCCTATGTTTACACACAGAGATCTTGAAACTGTTCATGAACACATTAACTTTTGAATCCTATTTTCTTCTGACGGCATGTGCTATCTCGCAGTACAATTGGTAGAGAAAGTCAGATACTCTTGTGAGGCAATTTTGGTTTTATAGAACCATAGATTCATAAAATCATTAAGGTTGGAAGAACCTCAAAGGTTCCTGTGTCCAACCTTTGGCCAAACATCACTGTATCAACTAAACCATAGAACTATGTGCCATACTGAGTCATTTCTTGAATACTTCCAGGGATGCTGACTCCACCACCTCCCTGGCTACTCTGTTACAATGCCTAGCAACTCCTTCCATGAAGAAATTCTTCATGATGTCCAATCTGAACCTTTCTTGGCATAGCTTGAGCCCATTTCCTTTCATTCTGTCAATGGCTGCTTGGGAGAAGGGACTGACCCTGGCCACCCTCTCCTTCCAGGCAGCTGTTACAAGTGACAAGGTCACCCTGAGCCTCCTTTTCTCCAGGATAAACACCTCCAGCCCCCTCAGCTGCTCCTCACAGCACTGGTGCTCCAGACCCTGCCCCAGCTCCATTGCCCTTCTCTGCACTCAC